>ML213607.1:471395-523314 GCA_004379715.1 Crucibulum laeve | reverse complement strand
CGAGCATACCACGCGGAGCCTATTGCGTTCTTAATAAATAAGGCTCGGGTATCTTCCTCCAATTCTTCCTCTTCCCAGATCTCTTCGTACGGTGTCATCTTCCCTGTCTCTGGGTTGATCATCTCTCCAATTTCGAGCGTCGCTCCATCTGGTAGATGGGTGTTGGTGCCTTGGTCAAAGACCTCCGAGGCATTCTGTAGCATTGGCATCCTCGTATGAGTATGGGATCGTCGGCTTCAACAAGCTGCTGTAGTTACCGGAGTATGAGAGTCAATAACATGTTTGAATATAACTTTATTAGGCCCATCTTCGAAACGTAGAATGTTAGAAGATGAGGTATGATGTCAGTTCAATTCAGAGGACGAAACTGGAGACACGATAGCCTGCAAAAGCCCAATCGAGTTTATGCTTGAGTGGATCCTTCACGAAACGCACATCTAGATATACGCCTGTTCTACTGCCAATTAGAACGACTGTTTGAGTTGGCTCGTTAGCATCGTCAGGAAGCCACCGTATAGAACGTCGAAAGGATACAGACGAGGCCATAAGAATAGGAAAATGAGCTACCGGCGTTTATCGTCTATTCGATCTTATCTCACAGGTCCTTCGTCATGTGTTTCACAGATCCCAAGATTGCATTGATAAACGTACAAAAGCATGAGGCTGAGTGAGAGGTGAGTATGATACGAGTATAGAGTAAAAAGAAACAAAGACCAGCACAATATAAGTAGATGAGGCGAGGACTTGAGACGGAAGAGCAAGAAATAGAAAACATGAAAGAAAATGATGAACAAAGAAACAAATTGTAATTAATCACTCCTGGACATTATCATCTCGCTTACTGCCAGTATCCTTGCTGCTGCCTCTGCTGGTATGGGTAGTAGGTGCCGTCGTTGGCACTCTGGGGGAAGCCCAGGTGTCCTTGAGGGCCGACCTGCTGGTGGTGAGTGCTCTGCTGAGGTGCACCAACACCAGAGCTAACGCCACCTACACCTGCACCCCCAACACCGCTTCCGAACCTGTTGGCACCGTAGAAGCCCTGACCTTGAGGGCCTTGTCCTCCCTGTCCTTGGTTCTGGCCCTGACCTTGGGGTTGACCCTGGCCCTGCTGTTGCACGGGGCCTCCGCGTCCGGTGGTGACACCAATGCTGTCTTTGGGGGCATATGGCTTGTAGGGAGCCTCGGGAGACGCACCACTCCTAGGTCCAGCATTTGCAGCAGAACTAGCACCTCCAGCGCCGCCCTGACCACCAAGGCCCATGAAGCCCTGCATGCCACCTTGACCAGCACTTCCGTATAGCTGCTTGCCGTACTCGCCAGAGCTGACACCTTGGCCGACACCTAGACCGTGCGAGTGCTGATGCTGCTGGTGCTGAGGTTGCTGATGGTGGTGGGACTGCTGAGGGTGCTGGTAATCATCGTAGCCACCCTGCTGGTACAGTCCTTGGCTGTATGGGTTACCTTGAGGCTGCACTCCGACACCAGAGTTGACACCAGGCTGCTTGGTAGCGGGGCTGGGAACAGATCCAGGTCCGGGGGGTCCAGCTTGAAAGACGGTGTTGGGATACTTCATGTATGGCTGGGGCACACCGTAAGTAGAATTGTACGGAGTACCATAGTATTGATTCTGGGTGTACGGGTTGCTGTAGTAGTACGGCATGGGGGGAGGGGGAGCATATTGTTGAGGTCCTTGACCACCGGCGGGCTGGGACTGGTTGGCAACTTGGGAAGACGCGTGTTGTTGCGAAGCTTGTGCACTCGAAGGGGGAAGCCCAGCGGAAGCAGGGGGTTGCTGAGCAGGAATACCCTTGACATCGTCGTGTCCGAGGACGTTGCGATTGGCGAAGGTCGATTGCTGACCGTAAGACTCATAGAAGCCCTTCAACGTAAGCATCAGAACATGTAAATAGGGAATGACCTAATCTACTCACCCTCTGGTTTTCATAACCGTAATCACCTGAGCCGAATCCAGCGAGGTGAGATCCTTGTTGGTGTTGGCCTTGTCCGAGTCCGAAGCTAGCGTAGGGACCCTCCTGAGCCTGTCCGACGGGAGGGGTGGGGGTGTGGAAGTAGGGAGCGGAGGTGGCAGCCTCGCTCTGCTGCCTGAAATAGTTCGAGTGCGCAGAGCTCTGGAGTTGCTGAGGTTGAGTGGGAGACTGAACTTGCTGGGAGGGGTCGATGTGAGCGGGGAGTCCATGCTGCGAGTATGAGTGGTGTGCGTGGGACTGCTGCACTTGCTGGGGCAAGTGCTGTTGCTGCTGCTGCTGAGCTTGTTGCTGGGCTTGTTGCTGCTGCTGCTGATGTTGCTGTTGATGAGCATTGGCAAGCTGCTGTTGTTGTTGAGCAAATTGCTGGATGGGTGAAGTGCTGGCAGCGGCATGAGCAGCGGCAGCAGCAGGAGTCTGAGTTGGTTGGGCGGGTTGAGAGACATGATGGGGGACAGGGGGTTGGGCGGGGGGAGCCTGTGGCTGGGGCTGGGCTTGTTGAGGAATTGCTTGTTGTTGGGAGAAAACGGAGGAGAGTGACCCCGAGGATGCTGGCGCGGTCTGTGGGGGAGGCGCGGGGGCTGGTTCGTGCTTAGGTTGGGGTACAGGAGCGATAGGGGATGCGGGCTCGGTAGCAGCGGGGGCAGGTGCCTCAGGTTCAGCACTTACAATATAATATTTAGCTACAAAATGATATAAGGAAATAACGATTGCTCACCTAGAGTCAAATAGACTTTCTCCACCAAGGCTGAGACTGCCAAATTGCATACCAACCTTTTCAAGGCCAGATCCGAAGGAGCTGGGCATGACGACTGGCTGGTCAGCGGTCTTGTACCTTGCACTGCTGCGATGCGATGCAGCGGGACGGGAGGAGAGCTTAGGCGAGGGTGTTGCTACCTGTACAGGCAGCGAAGGGGCTGCGGAAGCAGGGGCTTGGGTCTCTGGCTCGGCCTTTGCAGCAGGTTTCTCTACAGCGGGTATAGGTGTGGAGGTTTCCTCGACCTTCTCAGCCTTGACTTCAGTGGGCTGTGGTACAGGCTCAGGGGCCTTGGACTCCTCTTTGACGGGCTCGGATGCAGGCGGCCATGAATCTGCAACAGCTGTCGTTGAGGGCTTTGCAGCGGGCTCGTCGTCCCATGTAGGAGCTTGAACTGTTGTAGGCGATTCGGGAGTGATTTCGGGGGCGGGGGTAGGAGTAGCAATAGGAGTTGGGGCAGTAGCAGGAGCGGGAGCGGGAGGGGGGACGGGGGCGGTTGCTGGGGCGACAGCGGGCGGGGCATGAGATTGTGAGACAGGGGCATGAGGAGGAGCGGGTTTTTCGTGAGGTCTATCGGAAAAAGAAACATTTGGTCTCAAATGCATTATGTGCTAAGAGGGCAATTACGTACCGTGCAATCTGCGCCCACGAGAGCTTTGAGGTCGCAGGGGTTTTTGTGGCTGGTTTTGCGGGGTGTGTGTTCACATTCAATGAAGAAGTTGAGGCACTGAGTTCAGTGTCGCCTCCCCACGTCGATGCGGTGCTGGTTCCGCCCCAGGCGGAGCTGGTATTCGAGACTGACGTAGGGGCGGTAGATGTGTCCAGTTGCGACGAAGATGAGTCTGTACCGGCGGAAGTCGACAATGCAACACCGTTCTGGCTCTCGTGTGACTCTGCGGGGGCGGCCTTGGCAGACGCGTCACCGGCGGTAGAATCTGATGCTTGGGTGGGGGTAGCACCATTGACTGGCGCAGTGGATGAAGGACGAGGACTCTCAGTACGCGAGACATGTCCGTTGGTTGCTCCGCCCCTCGGGGGACCTCCACGGCCTCTGACTGCCGTCGCGCCACCGCGCCCGGGACCACCCCTGCCGCCTCGACCGCCTCTACCACCACGGAACTCGCCTCGAGCTGCGAACGAGTCCTTTGAAGATTGTGTGGCAGCGACCGGCGCCTTTTTGTCCTTTTTGCGCGAGACCGAGCCCCATTGCTCGACTACGCCTGATGTTGAGTTGTTGGGTGAGTGGGCGTCCGGGCGAAAAAGGACAAAGAGAAGAAAACTGACCGTCTGTGATTCTGGTGGCAGCTAGTTCGACGTCGCCGTTAAGCTCGACGAGAAGTGTCTGGAGGTCTGGCGAAAAAAGGGTGAGGTGTCAAAGAAACGGCCAGAGGTGCGTCGCTGACCATCGGCTGTCCAGGCGGGGAAGAGCTCCTGGAGCTGTCTTGCCTGGGAGCGGAACTTTGAGGAGTCTGAGGCATCTGAGGGCTGCTGAGCGCGGATTGCTGATTTGTACGACATGGGGAACGAGGAGGAGAGAGGATGGTGAGTGTTAGAGAATACGAATTTCTGCAATTTGTTTCTAGACAACGAGGGCAGCGGGGCTTGAATTTATCTTTATTTAATATTTTTCTTCTCGTGGGAATACTGTGCTCTTATTCCTTTCCCAACTGCTGCACACTACTGCTTCCTCACTGCTTCTCTTCCTCGACCGCTCTCATGCGAACCTAAATTACACCGAGGCGCTGGAGAGGCTCTGTCTGCACCGAAACGAGACTACAGCTGCTGCTGGTGTTCTGAGGCTGCTCATACCTACTGCTTGCCAAGTCAACTCGAGTCGAGGAAATTTTACTGAGTAATCGATCAGTGGTCTCCTGCTATTGCCACGCGAGCTGTTTGTTGCCTCTACGTCTCTGTTGCACACTACCGAAGCAAACGGAATCTACACTGGAGTCGGAGAAGCAGTGCGTGTGTTCAGCGGATACATGATGAACAAACAATTGGCGTCAAACTGCCTTTCCATTTGATATGGCTGTTCTGGTCGACCGATCTACCTACTTCCTGCACGCCCAAATGAGTCTTTAGCGCTCTCTAGCGCTGTAGTAGACGCTCTTGCAGACTTGCGGTGCTTCCTTCCTATGTCCAATGTTGTATTTCATTTCTGTAATGTTGTTTTCGTTTGTACCTCATGACATCATTTCAATACTACTATTTTATTTCATCCGCTGGGTTAAAGCGTTGTACAACGTCGCGCAGTCGCTCTGACGTCTGTCCATAAACTGTGAGAGCGAGTAAACTGATATTTCTTTCCCAATGACCCCCAATCCTTTGACTGTAAAGCGTGACCGTCGCTTTTGATGACATAATATGGTGACCGTGACGGATGTGGTAGATTTTGCTTTGAACGCGTTGTTGTTTCCCTCCACCACCACTCGCACGACGCGTCTTCGATCCTCCTTCCCACTCGCACACCTACCTCACTCACTCACTCCCAGCTATGCTCGAAGCCAAGCTAGCAGAGGCTGGCACCCTCAAGAAGCTACTCGATGGTGCGCCCTCCCCTCATCGTTTTCCTCACTGCTGACGCGCCCTTCAGCTATCAAAGAACTCGTTACCGACGCCAACTTTGAATGTAACGAGGAAGGTATCAACCTCCAAGCCATGGACAATTCACATGTTGCGCTCGTGGCTGTTAACCTTGAAGCTGTCGGCTTCAAGCGATACCGATGCGACCGCCCTATGCCCCTTGGTGTCAATCTGACCAGCTTGACCAAGGTCCTTAAATGTGCAAAGGACGATGATATTTGCACGCTTAAGGCTGCAGATGAAGCTGATGTGCTTAACCTGGTGTATGAGGCTAAGAGTGAGTCGCGTTTCTTCGACCTTTTGACGCGTCGACGCGTTCTTTTTCCACTCAAGACGCGTCGCGTTCGTTTCACCTCCTCTCCCTTTAGCCATCTACCTCTGTGGCCACTCTTGGCCATAATGAATAGAGTACATCATACACACGAGGATCTTTATCTTTCATGCTGCCACTATTTTGCGACTAGTCATTGCGCGTCCCTCTTATCTGCATGGCAGCATGCGATCAGGATGGTCTAGTTCTCCTTATCGAGTAGAGGATGCATTATGGTGCTACTTTCTTGATAGCGTACCATTTCACTGTTCTTCCTAATTCTTACCTTGTGTCATTTATCGTCGCATGATTACTAAACGACCTTTCACCAGACTCCGACCGTATCGCAGAATACGATATGAAGCTCATGGATATCGACTCCGACACACTCGGTATCCCAGATACGGAGTACGACGCGCGCGTCACCATGCCCTCTGCTGAATTCACCCGCATCGTCCGAGATCTTTCGCAACTAGGCGAGAGTGTACGGATCGAAGTGAGCAAGGAGGGTGTTCGCTTCGCCTCAGAAGGCGAGTCTGCCAATGGCTCGGTGCTGCTACGACAAACAGAGGAGGTAGCGAAGGTGGGCAAGATAAAAGCAGAAAGCAAGGATGATGACGAGGAAGGCGCCGATGATGATGAGGATGATGATGAGAAGGCGAAGGAGAAGAAGCCCAAGGTGAAAAAGGAGCGCGATGAGGATGTGGAGATGGATGAGGATGATGATGTGGAGGAGGTCAACAAACCAGGAGAGGATGGTGAGGAGGAGCAGGATCCCGAAGAGGATGAGGACGATGACGATGAGGAGGGCGGAAAGAAGAGGAAGAAGAAGGTCTGTTTCCAGTACCTCTCACAATCTGCGTATTCTAACATCATCTCTTTCTATAGTCTGGCCCCTCCAAACCCTCTAAGAAGCCGCGTACTTCCAAAGCCTCTTCCAAATCGAAGGGCAAGGGCAAAGAAGACGATGAGCCCGCCGGTGTTACCATTGAGATGAACCAGCATGTCTCGCTCACCTTCTCGCTCAAGTACCTCGTCAACTTCTCCAAGAGCGCAAGTTTGTGCCCCAAGGTGCAGCTGATGATGAGCAACGATGTGCCGCTGTTGGTTAGTATTCTAGTTTCATCCTTATCTGCTTTCAACTGCTAACTGCGTTGTACAGGTCGCGTACGACTTTGGTCAAGGCCACATTCGATACTACCTTGCACCCAAGATTGGAGATGATTAGATGGTGTCTATCTTAGTGGTCGCGTTCCTTTTTTTCCAGTATCTCGAACAACTCTCGTCGTCGTCGTCGTCGTTTCGCCTGTACACAAAATCGTATCCCACACCCCATAGGTCATATCCTATCATCTGGTTCGCATGTATATATCCTTCTGTCCCTCATTATTCACTCTGTTTTATGTTTGAGTACTGCCCATTTGATTCTCATTCGATGTTAAGAAACTTTCTGTGACTGGATGCACGTGCTGTCGCGTGTTTATTTGTCGCGTCTATTTTGTTCAAAGTTGCCCCCCTCTCGTACTAGCTGCTCTTTCCGCGACCATCTGACCGAACGGGATAAATATCTGAATGACATCAATTGACAACGAACACTTCAGATCACTGATCAACAAAAGTGGCAACTTCGAAATGTATGATATCGGTCAAAAGGCTCCTCTGTTTACTGTAGCACCGCGTGTTTTACATTCATGGTGCTGTAGCGCTCTGCATCAGTACTAGTACAGTGTCACACCTACGAGCCCCACACGTAGTCCAACTGCTGAGTGTTTCCAGTACTTTACGATGCAGTTTCTTTGAGTCTTCGGAGTTTTATAAATTTACTGGTCAACATGATGCAGTACCTGATGACATCACGAAGACTATTGGCCCATTGAGTCTCGAGATCTGCGCATTAGGCACAAAGAAAAGCATTCGACTGCTCCCGAATATCATCTCTGGATTGCAGGCTACTGCGGATCGCAAGATCTCAACTCAAAAACGAGAGGATTTTTTTCCAAGGCATGATATTATCAACTGGACCGTACACGAACCGTACGACTGGGTGACATGCGTACCCGACATCTCCGAGCGTCGTCAATGGACACCCCATCGTCGTCACTCTATTAATACACTATCACAGGTTTGACAAAATTAACAACGCCGATATACCGAGCATGCCACCAACAATCACCGTCACGATTGCACCACCAGTAGGGAGGATTGCGACGAAAGGTCCGTCCCAAGTTGAGGGGAGCTGGAGTGCAGTCTGGGCAGGTGCTAGCTTGATATTGGCACTAGCGCAAGCGGCGGAGTAGGCTGGATAGGAATGAGAACAAGGAAATAAAGAGATGATGGGACAACGTACCTGCAAGCACTGGAGTCGAGCCCGCGCGGAAATCCGGTGCCTGCGACTTTGTGTTGATCAGGAAGTGGAACATGCAAGTCTCTGCGTCCAAAAGGGCTGCGGCCGTATCATTTGTGCACAGACAAGGTGTATCGTCGTTGCAGGCTTGGATCTTCTGGTTTGCGGCAGTGATATTGGTATTGCACTGGCCGTGTGAATTAGATGAGATGTGGACGTGTGATGTGCTGGGGTAAACTCACAGCAGTTTTGACCGGGCTATCAGGGATATCCAAGAGCTGGGTGGCAGCGAGGTTGCGCGTGCCGACCGTGATATTGAAAGCCAATACTGATGGAAGGATAAGTTAGAGACGAAGCGCTAGAATAATTATAATAGTAATAATTACCTCGGCCTGCGAGTGCACAGAAAAGAGCGAGCAGAGGGAGAATGGTGAACATTGCGGCTGAGAATGGGCGAAGAAGAGAGGGTGTGCCTGGAAAGAAGGAAGGAGCCTGCCGGAGGACTGATAGAAAGAGGAGGAGAAGACAAGGACGGGGAAAGAGAAGACAAGGACGGGGAAAGAGGCGACAATGAGTGAAGGGGAGTGAATAAGTATGACAAGGGGAAGATATAAATACCTGGTTGCCCAGGAGGATGGCAGATGGCAAAAGCACCGCAAGCAGATGGCGACCGCAATCGCGTACCGTTCTGCTGGATGGGCACGTGCACGGCGCGTAAATAGGGCACAATAGAGCGGACGCGTGACTTGCCTAGTTCGTTTACCCCCGCGGCTACTGTTGATCGCTGCTTGCCAGACCCCGTCACTCTTCTCCGCCCCCCGCTCCCTGCCCCCGCCGTCCCCGCCCCAGTCACCGCCCCATCCCGCCCCTCATGGCCCCTATCGCGTACACTGGCGCTCTTCAGCCCAAGAAAAAGTCTGAACTACAGGAGATCGCCCTCTCACTTGGCCTCAGCGATCAGGGAACCAAAGACGAAGTACAGGGGAGAATCAAGAAACACCTCGATGGCAACCCGCAACTTGAAGACGACCCACAGTTTACTGGTCTTTACGGAAGGAGAAAGAGGAGTGTGCAACCTCAGCCAGCCCCGTCCAGGTATGTTTATCCTCACTGAACAACACTCGTGCTAACCTCTCCCTTCAACGTGTAGCACACGCTTCCTCCCCCCTCTCGAACCCCCGCTATCGAACACAAAGTCTTTCGTGACGAAGCACGTTAACAAGCTCGAGTCTCTACGCGAGTCGACCCCCGCTAAGGACCTACGCGACGTCTCAACCTTCTTGAAGCACCCATTCTCTCCCGCTGAGAGTACTCCCGACCACTCCCCACGTCCAAATAACGAATTTGGTACCCCCAGCAGCCTTCCACCGCTCCCACCTAGTCCTACCAAGAGCCTCATCGAGCATTTCAGGTCCCCTCCTGATGTTACCGAGGTCGTCGAACACGTTAAAACACACTATCTAGAGAGTGTCACAGAATTTATCACATCTTTACGAGCGGTAAGTTTCCATTACCAGGTCTATATCACTATACCTATATGTGTTTTACATAGTTCCTGTCCAACGCGGCGACTCTCTGGTATTTGACTGCTCTATTAGAGTTGCTTTATATCGTTACGACGGTAATTCCGTGGCAGAACGTACAGGTACGCGGGAATTATACCTTAACTTGCCCTCGTTCATTCACCTCGTCTTAGGTTCCTCTAACCTCGAAGGGTGCTGATGGCTTCGCAATGTCCATTCGTTATCCGCCCCTGACAATCTTCCGTACCTCTGGCCTTTGGGTTGCCATCCTCCACTGGGCTATCCCCACCCTGATCATCCCCTTTATTGTCGGCAACGTAATCTCATTTAATCCGACCTCGCGCCACCACCGCTCGCTTCCTCCTTTCGACACCCTGACAGCGTCGATCGTACGTCTCGCAGCTCAGATCATGTATCCTTACGGAACGATCACGCATGAAGTGGATGTCCTTGGACTTGACGTACTGGGATTCCGCTGGCGTGTCCTGAATGCATCGGTTGGATTGGCGTTCGCGTTCGCGGAGGCAATCGCTGGCGCGCCCCAGCTGTTCGCAAAGACGCTGGTTCGCGATCGACAATATGCAATTTCAGAGGGTGAGCGGACACCGTCGCGCAGGGCTCTCACTGCTGAGCCGGCGAGCGATGAAGTCGAGTGAGGGAAAGTAACATCCTCGGTCCCATTACCTTTGGCTGTATCCGTATCTTTATTGCTCTCGCTTTGCTTTCAGTTTTGTTTTTATTCTCATCTTCTTTCCCTCTCCCTATTCCTTCCCGTCTTCTTATTCATTCCCCGCCTTTCGACTCTTGCTAGCTAGCCTCTATCCTTTCCTCACCATGATTACGAGTTTCACGATATTCTTGATTTGGCTTTTTCTTCTATATCTCATTGTATCATCAAGCATGATATGCACTTGTGTTCTATTGATATACATAGGATAAATTGTATATGTAGACATTCTCATATTGTAATTCTTATCTCCCGAACAGAGACTGACATTCTCGAACACCATTGCGCGCCCGCCGTGATGCGACGCGGTGTCAACAGTGGCTCTTAGTCAGCAAAGGAGATCGCGTCCAGTTTGCCCTCTGCGATTCAGTGTCGTCCAGCCATCTCAACGCGTCCAACTGAACTTGTACATACGCCGCCATGTCGGCGAGCGCAACTTCATCGAATGATGTACTCATCAAGTCGTCGTTCTCCTCTGCGTCATCTCTTATGGCTCTGCAGCTCTTCTCGCGGGTCTTCACGTTCATCCTCAACCAAGCTCTCTTCCGTCTGGCCTCACCACGCGCTTTTGGTGCCGCTGCAATCCAATTCGAACTCATGCTGAGCACTATTCTCTTCATGAGCCGCGAGGGTATACGTAATGCGCTGCTTCGCGTGAAGGACAGGACTCCACGGACGATGAATCTCGCATTTCTGCCTATCGCCCTGGGACTTCCGTTGGCCTTGGGAGCAAGCTTGCTGTACGTCCGGTATGCGAGTGCGGAGATGAAAGAGCAGCCTGGGTTTGAAAGTGCTATTGCGATATATGCGGTTGCAGCATTGGTAGAGCTATTGAGTGAGCCGATGCACAACGTGTATGTATTCTTTTTGCGCGTGGGTATTTGCGATGATGTATATTCTATAGGGCGATGGCAGAACTCAAGACGAATGTTCGTGTTCGAGCTGAAGGACTTGGAGTGACTTGCAAGAGTATTGTCACCTTCCTCGTATTACTACTGGATTCCAGACGAAGAAATCACGGTTCCTTAGCTCTCCTGGCGTTTGCAGCTGGTCAGCTTGCATACGGAACTGTTATCCTTCTCACTTACTTGAACTACTTTGGGACCAAGTACTTGCGACCGAAGGCTTCTTCAATGAAGTACGTCTACCCCCCTTCCACGTCCCATTCCACCATTAACGTTTGATTGTCAGAGAAAAGGGTTCCAAGTACTTTGACATGGATATTCTACGTTTATCTCTCACTATGACTTCGCAGTCTGTTGTGAAGCACTTCTTAACTGAAGGAGACAAGCTAATTCTTTCGTGGTTCAGTCCACTGCAAGACCAAGGCGGTTACGCGATTGCTGTCAACTATGGTCAGTATCGAGTCTACACGATAGATATACGATTGTTTCTGACTAGTCTTCGTCCTTCTCTCCAGGCTCTTTAATTGCTCGTATCGTATTTCAACCTGTCGAAGAAACCTTGCGCGTGTTTTTCTCTAAGACTCTCCCGAGTGCTGGGAGCAAAGGCTCTCTTAGTTCTGAAGCCTTGAAGCAAGCAGGAGATACACTAATTTCTCTTCTCTCAATTCAATCTATGTTTTCTCTCATCCTTATCGTTTTCGGAACAGCATATTTACCGATACTTCTTCCTATACTGCTGCCTCAACAATACCTAACAACGAGTGCTCCGCAAGTACTTGCTGCTTGGGTATGGTACATTCCTGTCTTGGCTCTCAATGGCGGACTAGAAGCTTTCTTGTCTAGTGTTGCTACTACGCAAGATTTGAATCAACAAAGTCGGTAAGAGCCTATGCTTTTTATGATAGTTGAACGCAACTAACTTCTACTTAGATGGATGATTGGATTCTCCGTTGTGTATATCTCAGCAGCTGTCACTCTCTACGGTCTTGGCTTCGGCGATGCTTCTTTGGTTTATGCCAACATTATCAACCTATCTGTCCGAATCATGTATTGCCTGCAATTCAGCCGGGGGTTCTTTAATCGTCATGGAGCACAGCAAGCTTTCCGTACAAGTAACGCATTGCCCTCTGCGTATTTTGCGACCAGCTGTGGGCTCTCAGCAGTGATTATCTGGTTTAATGCGAATCGGTCAAGAATACAACAGGTGGTTGAGAGCAAGGGACGGACAGCACTCTTCAATCCAGCTGTCTTATTCCATGTAGCACTGGGTGGAAGTTTGGGTATGATTTGTCTTCTTATATGGTGGATAAAGGCTGGTCGGTCGTTATCTTTACCTGGACATGCAAAAGTAGAATAATTAGTGTGTCTGTATATACCTATGTTACAGTATTATTTATGTTACATATCACCATCCTGGATTAGAGAGCCACCGCTCATAGTTATAGGTTATAGGTAATGGATCCTTCCGACCTCCGCCATCCAGATACGACGTCGAGCCACGCTCGACATATGTGACGAAATCCTTAGGCTCCTCGTCCTGCCAAGTGAGCATTTCGCCTCCGTTTGCCAGCCCGACAGCTGCTGCATACACTTCCAGATCTTTGCGTTCGCCTACTGTGCTTGGCGCTTCAAGTAGTTCTTCGCATTGATCAATATAGCTGTGCACACCATAAGCGACATTCGGCAGAAGAGACAACAAACTTACCCTTGGTATTCAGCTTCTTCCTTCTCTGAGACGGTTGGCTCTAAGAGCTGTCGCGCAACTGCTTCAGTAGAGTGCTTTTCGAGGACAGGTTCAGTCGGCGTCTTTTTGGTTTCAATTCGAGATACTGATTTTCCACGGCTCTTCTTGCTACTGGTTGTTGGATGCGAACGAATCCATCGCCTGACGCCTTGCACGACGCTATGAAGAAGACTTTAGCACGCGAACAACACATAGGTTTATTCCATCCATGCCTTGGCTGTCCTTCACCAGCCCGATATCCATGTTCCTGGAAAGGGCTTTGGTTCATGTCTTTCACCGTTTTACTAGATTGTAGAATCGTTAGAAGCCATACGTAAAAAGGATTAATATCGGTTCATACCCAGGAAGCTTCAGTGTGCTATTCATTGAATATGCAAAGTGCTTTCCAAGCGATGTGAAGAGCAGTGGTCGATAATACTCAACCCAGAAATCGCCCTTCGTTCTCACAAAGTTGCGCAGTCTCTGGTCACACTCTTCAACCACGTATGCGGGCTCCAGATGCTCTTCATGGAACCATTGTTGGTATCTACCTCGCACTGGGGGGTGTACGATGGGTCGCTCGTTTTGCACACCTAGGAATAGATTAATTGCAGTTTGTTTGTCCGCATCTAGTTCGAAATATCAACCTCCTTTCTATTGAAGTGGTGTTAAAACGTACCCAGTAGGGAGTTGGTATAGAATCGTCGAATATTCTCAATGATATCTCGGGAATGACTGTTCCAGTGAGGCATGTGCCTATAAGTTTCGACTCGATTAACGAGAGCACTACCGGTATACTGCAAAGCAATAGCTACAAAGAAATCAGAGGGAGTTCGGTACATGCGCAAGGTGAGAGCTTACTATCTCCATGGTCATGGTACATCTCGGTTAACATGTTTACTGCGTCAGAGTCGAAAGCTAGGTTTGGACTCTCTACAACTCCTAAAGCATAAAGCTGGTGCCCCAATGCCCGCTTGCCAAAAACGAATTGTGCCGCGTTAGTGCGATCGAGACAATCAACGCAGTTCGTCCTGCATACTCCATTTTGTAATAAAATAGTTTTCCTCCATATGGCTTCACCGTTCCTACCAATGTGGAAAGTCAAGAAACGTTAAAGAGAGATACAGGAACACGCACTCTGCTTCGGTTTGAAGACAATGGAAGTAGGGTTCTGGCCCAGAGTGGAAGAAGCCCGTCATTTGGATGGATTCTTCTGCGATGTCCTCCAGGTAGCCGATAACATCTTGGGTCTTCCTATATAACTCATCAGCAACAAAGAAGTTGAACATAACAGGTTTGAAACCTACTCCTTATAGGCTCTCGACATATCCCACGCACGATACACCATCCTCTTCTCCTTCGGTAGGAACTGGTTGAGATACCGAACACATTGAGTGTACTCTCCTAGGAGCTTAGATTCTCGAGGGACTGGTTCTCGTCGCTTTATTAGATTAAGAATAGTAATCGGAGCCCCGTAACGTTTGAAGAGGTTATCAAAATGTTTGGATGCTGCGGTATAGAAGGGGTCCACGACGCTTACTACGAAATATGAGTGGATTATAAAGTAGCGATGTGATGACGTGATTAACTCACTCTCAATGGGTGGTTTGGGGCTCATGCTAGTCGTTTCTTGCGTCCAATAGATAGGAATACTACCACGGTACTGGAACAGCTATGAGATCGGCTTGCGTAAGGAAAGAGAAATGACCTTACTTGAACATAGCTAGTATAATTAGGATTAGGACGACGATCCTGAGGATGACCAGATGTATCACGACGGGCAGGGTAGTAAAACGGAGTCGTAAGAGCTTCAGAGACAATCTGCTCTGTCTCAACTTCATTTGCTACATTTCCCTACATAGTTATGGAGAATTTATGAGCTAATGGCAATTTGAGGTTGATCTGAGGCTCACCTCGCCATCGACCCCACGTTTGAGATAACGAGCACCTGCATAATGACGAGATCTTCGCGCTATTAGTGTGATGAAAATGACGCGTCCTAGAACAGTTAATTCTGTAGATGGGTTGCGACTGAGTGATTTTAGAAAATGCAACAGAATATCACGCACTAGCTTGATCAACATGTCCATGAACCAGTGGAATAATCCAAGATGGCTTCAAAGGAGGATTGTCCTTGCCAAATCCTGCTGTGAGCATGTGGAAATTCCATGCAAATCGATCGTTAAACGGCCAATTTCCTTGTACAGCTCGAGTAGATCCGGTAAGATTATGTTGCAATGTGGATGTAAGATCATAGGTATAGCTGCGGATCCACAGTCAATTATCATGCGTGTGCATAAACGAAGCAAGAACACACCTAAAGTAAAAGTTCTTCGTCATATCAACCTGCTTGAAAATACCCATCAAGCGCTGCTCCTCTGCAGGTTTCTCCACCTTGTGGTTGAAGCAGATTGGAATGATGTCAGTACTTTCACAGTGGTAGAGATAATGCCCTCCAAGAAGCGCCACGACAGAGCGTTTAGAAATCAAGATCATGTACCAGCCAGCTGTAAAACGTATGAAACCTATGTTCATAGTTAAGCAACTATTCTATCGTTTGGTAGTGCAATAATAGCTCACCAGCGATTCCGAAGAACACGCGCGGCTTGCCCAGGCCGCCTGAAGCCTTGTTTCCGTCATCCAACATTTTCAACATTGCAGTCATCTGCTTTCCACTGTACTCCGCTTCGTCTTCGATGACAGTAAGCTCGTCCTGTGTAGTACGGTCGACTTTCATGATGCGATGCCGAGAATCAGCAGCATTGGACGCGATGATGTAGAACCGTAGTTTGTTCTCGTACAAAATGAACTTGTTAAATGGTGCGTATGTACGAGAAGCATTTGCAGTTGCTGAAGAAGGTTGATGGTTCACAGGTCTCTTTTGTTGCTTCAGCTGTTCCGAGTGAAGAGAATCTGTTGATAGCTGCTCTTTTTGCGTCCCGACGTCTGTCAGTGATGCACTCGAGACATTGTTCGAAGGAGGGAGTAAAGTAGACTCTAAAGACACGGAATCCGATCCACTTGTGATCTGTTGAGAGGGTGATGAATCCAAGTCGCATTCAGCACCAGTTGTCAGCATTATTGTGGTTGTTGCAGAGGCCATACATCAACAGTCCAGAGAACGAGGGGAAAGAAAGGGTGATATTCAATGGAATGAATATCAATAAGCGAATAAAGTACCGGTTTGAACGCTGTTATAAATACTTACAGATCGATGGATGAGCTCGAGTTGTAAAGTTGAAGCTGCTGCAATGACTTCACCAGGCGTTGAATGCTGTGCTCATGTTTGCGATGTCCTTTGCTTCCAAATATTTCATCTCTCACGACCAGCGCGGACTACTTCCCTGACCTCTCTGAAAATCAAAATCATTCGAATTGTAATTGTAGGTGCTTCTATTTATCTCCCTTATCTCCCTCCACTGACAGCGTGCAGAGATTGAATCCTCTTGCGAATCATGCGTCTATAAGCGGAGTATTTATTCTTAGAGTTTCCGGCTCACTGCGACGATACAAAATCTCGACCGAACATCGATATTTCAACTATCAACCGCTCGTTCCACGATATAATATCTCTATTTACTATCATGGAGGAAACTACCTAGCTCGCCAGGCTCCAACCACTTATCGCACCCGTTTTTGTCGAACGGAAACGGAGTTGGGACGCTTCAGGCAACTGCAGATTCCCACTGGTCCCGACAGACTTGCCTTGTCTTATCTATCGCCGTGTCCATGTGGTTCATCAGGGGTTAGGTGATACTCCAGCCTGAGAGAGAAGATTAATTTATACTGTCAATATTGGACTTATCTTTCGTCGTGCACCTTCCACACCGCCGCCGCTTTGCTGTCGCTACCAGAATGTGCGCGACAAAGTACATGAAAGCTTCCTACTGGTCCCTTGAACAGGAAGCGGCTAGTTTCGGTCCGTCAACAAGATGGAGCAATAAAGATATGGATCCTGTTCCGCCTGAAGGACGAACTTGGACAACCTGGAATTATGTTGCTTATTGGGTCTCGGACGCTACGAATGTCGCTGTTTGGCAGCTCGCTAGCTCAATGCTGGCTATCGGCCTTTCGTGGAGGCAAGCGTTGCCTGCTATAGCGGTCGGACATATCATCATTGCTGTATGCGATCTTAACATCATGGAACCAGTTTAGACCTTGATTTTTTCTAGGTGGTGATGGTGCTTAATGGTACGATAGGTGCACGACTTCACGTTGCATTCCCGGTCCTCAATCGATCATCTTTTGGTTTTTGGTTGAGCTACTTCAGCGTAGTAAGCCGTGTCATCCTATCCTTGTTCTGGTTCGGAATCCAGGTGCATTGATTTGACCTGTTAACGTCGGTCCGTTCCACTAATTGGTCTGAACAGACATATACAGGCTCAGAGTGTGTGTATCAAATGCTGAAAGCGATCTGGCCATCCACCGCTCGCATTCCCAATCAGCTTCCTGAATCTGCCCATATCACTACAGTCGGCACGTACACTCTCTTCTCTCGTGATTAATTGCTGTCTGACAGTCATATACAGGACTGATGTGCTATTTTCTGTATTGGCTTATTCAGTTCCCTTTGATGCTCGTGTCGCCCCAAAGAATTAGACATTTATTTACCGCTAAATCCATCATCGTACCTTTCGCCTGGCTTGCTATGCTTATTTGGGCTTTCGTCAAAGCTCCTGCTAAGACTAGTTTGGAGCCGAAACATACCGTATTGAGTGGAAGTGCCCTGAGTTGGGCGTGGTTAAGTGCATTAAATAGTGCCCTTGGTATCTATTCGACGTTGGCTGTGAACATTCCAGACTTCACTGTAAGTTGTGCATCTTCGACAAATGATGAGATCGTTCCTAACGTTCGTTCCTTAGCGTTATGCGAAGAACGAAAGGGCGTGCGTTCATTCACCATCTCAACCTACACAGAATGTTAACTCTATTTTTAGCCAATTTGTACAGTTGTTGATCATCCCTACAGCCTTCACTCTCATTGGCTTTATAGGTGATCCTCGCAATCATTTCTTATTCAAGGCACTTTCTGACACTAATAATAGGTATCGCTGTCACTTCCGCTGGCGAGGTACTCTATGGCGAAATTCTATGGGATCCCTTACATCTCATTGATCGATGGGATAATCGTGCCGCTGCCTTCTTCGCTGCATTTAGTTTCATCCTTGCGACTCTAGGAACTAACATTTCTGCCAATAGTCTCAGTGCTGCGAACGATATGACGGTTCTATTTCCGCAATACATCAATATCAGAAGAGGTCAAGTTATTTGTGCAGTGTTGGGTGGATGGGCGCTTTGTCCTTGGGAGATTCTCGCTTCTGCCCCTGGGTTTTTATCGTTTATGTCCGGTTATACTGTTTTCCTGGGTCCTTTTGCCGGAATGTGCGTATCTTCCGACACTAATCGTTACACTGGTTGACGTTATTATTCTTCCATGTAGAATGGTTGTGGATGTGAGTCTCAGAAATCTTTGGCAAGAATTGTAGTATTAATGAATCTTTTACAGTATTGGATTATCCATCAAGGCAATGTTGATGTTCCGGCAATGTATGATCCGCGTGGAAGATACCGTTATTGGAACGGAATTGTATGTCCTGATCCTGATTTCCAATCAAATATGCGCGCACTAACCCGTTAACGCCAGAATTGGAGAGCCGCTGTAACATTGCTCGTGTCGGTTACGCCAAATCTTCCAGGGCTAATCAACAATATCAACCCTCGCATCGGTGTCGGAAATGCATCTCTTTTATTTAATATCTCCTGGTTGTTTGGGGTATGTCTATTCCTTAGCACTGCTTCGTACAACGCTAAGCAATATTCCTTTGTAGTTTTCCCTGGCAGCAGTTGTATACTGGAGTTTGTCGACATTATTCCCGGCCCATGAAACGTTTATGGACCGAGCTGTTTTGGCTAACGACATGTTGAATGAGAAGTCACAAGTTGACTCCTATGGGACCAAGAGTAACATAAGCCACGCCGTGGAGGATGGTACGAAGAGTGGGGAAGTTGTTGCAGCGCAAGTTTAATGTTAGTCCGGTGTTGACTTGTACACCAGAGTGTACATACTACTACATCACCCTTGTAAATCTCTTCGCCTTTTTATGATTCTGTGTGACAACTATCTTATCGACTCAGTTCACCGGTCTCACCCTCCTTTCTCCAGTAAGTAAGGTCTCTAAGCTACGTTCGTGCTATGTATGCTGTTACGTCACTCGCAAAAGGCGCTCTAATTCGACACTGCTTCCGTACGCCGTGAACTACGTCTGTGTTCCCATGTCACAATTTGTCACGCCCAAAGTTATTCTGCTCCTCCTTGTCTCCCTCCTCCTATCATCTCCCTGCTTTTACTCAGCTTACTTCAGGTCAGCGCTATGCTGGACGTTTAATTGCTTTTAGCGGCCACTGATGTCCGTTCTGGGCATCCAGGAGTGGAGTCCTACTCTATTATTCTTCGTTCTTCGTTGACTTTGGCTCTCTATGGTTGACAAGTAATACACTCCTACTGAATCCTTCTGACTTCTACTATGACCATTTCTATCGCATGTATGGACCCGTTCGCTCACTACATATCTGGACAGTCGAAAGCTGCCACAGCAATTAACAACTATACTTCGGTCGGGACTCGGGAGAAGAGTCTGAATGCGCACTCACCTCTACGGCAAACGCTACTTGCAGAACGGATTTTCCGTAGCCCGCGTGGTCAGCCGGCACTATTGAATACTATTACACTTCGGCTTTGCCTTCGGGAAGCTGGCATGTCATGATGAATTTTGGCTTGATCAGTCTATGGACGTTAGGCGGTGATAAGATATTCTCGACAGACAATTCTTGACAGGTATGCACGGCACAGAATTTGACTTCCCTTGGGCCGTTCTAATGTTGTTCCTGTCAGTTCTATTAAGTATTGGAGAAGACCGTCTGGTAGACATCATAACGGAAGGAAATCTTTGTGCATTACCTCCCAGTTTACTGGCTAAAGTGGAAGAATGTAATTTTCACTACATAAAATTCATGCATGGAGTAGATGTGCAAATAAATCTGTTCGCGACTGAAATACGAACGGAAAACCGTGTCCGGATCAATTTTTTTCTCATTATTTGACGTGCCCATCGGCGTACGTATGCCAGTCAAATCACAAAGAAGTCTTCCATAGACAGAGGCACCGAGAGGTACGAACTTTCGATGTACACTCGATGTCCAGGCCTTGGTGATCCAGGGAGAATATTGACAATAATGTTTATGTTTCATCTCAATCCAGAGCGTCGTTTATGGAGGACGACAGTATAAAAAGGAATGTGCTACAGCCTTTCATAGTCAGAGGTTCTCGTCGCCTCCCCATACCTTCATTTAGCTTCTTTGGAACTGTCCTTCACAATCAGCACAATATGCGCTTCACTGCTCTTTTTGCTGTCGCCTCTATAGCTATCTCGAGCGTCGCCGCTTCCCCTTTGTCGGTGAACCTCGATCTTGGGAGCTTGCTCGGTATCGATCTTACTTCTAGTAATAACTTTGGAGCGCCTCACGCGCCCTGGGTTCCCGGTTCCAAGCCAGGATGGTACTTCGGGAACCATCCCGAGCAACATAGGGAACTTACTTGCCTTTTCGGGGTGGGCATCACTACTGATATATCGTATATGATTTCTGGACTAACTTTCTTCGTTGAACTAGCTGATCTGCAAAATCCTGAAACTCTTCCCTTTCGCACTTCAATGCCCCGTCCCACCACCCCCCACTCCCCCTCCCTCTGACGGATATCATCAGACCTTCAGCAACCTTACTGGTGCCACTCAGGCCGGAGATTATCTCACTTTTGGTTTGGTGGATACAGTTGCGGGTGCGTAGCCCACGTGGCACGGATTACTTCTGTTACTAACTTCTTGCTCAATAGACTGCAAAGCTATGTGCAATTCCGTTGCCGGATGCAACTTCGTTAATTGTGAGTTTGTTCCAATTCCTCTTCAAGTTCGTTCAATGATCGCATCCTCTTTAGCCTATCACGACGTTAATGGGAAGGTGATTCTTATTCATATTGGCAGTCACTGCAGCCAAGATACTGATGTGATTATTTAGGATGGCAGCACTCAGCTCACCTGCTCGCTGTTTTCCGCCTGCCACACCAGCTCGGATGCCGATAACTTGGGTGGACAGACTCAACCTGACGGATCCATTGACTTCATCACCAATAGCGACGGATTCTGCAAAGACTCCTAGATCACTAGTACTCATCAACTTGAGCTTTAGGTTGAGAGTAGACGGGTGCGAATGTTCTGTGTAGCCAACTTGGACTTCTCAGGTTTCTTTCTAAAATTCTAGTTTGTTATACCACCATTCTTTTGGACAATGACGTCTTTTTTTTGAGGTGTATACTGCTGCTTATAATTATATGGGTTTTTGTTTGGGTGATATTGCTTGATCTTACATAAGCAAGAATCATTTTATTTTGTTTGTATAGGCTTTACAACGAACCGTGGCTGACCTGGTGAGCTGCGCTCGCAGTAGGTGGAAGCGCTTAAGGACGCTGCGCCTACCTGCTATTGACTAAATACTTGATTTTAGTCAGCAATTTAGGGCCTAAAGGCCGCTGTATAGGTTTCAAGGCGACTTGCTTTTCCACTGCAACCTCGCATTTCAAACTCATTTGACTCTTCCTACGTCTCCATTATGCTATGTTTTATTCGAGAAACATAAAAAGAAGTGTCAAGGCCACGTAGGTATATTCGGTCGTAGACGAATAATAGATACCGGCATCTTACTCCAGAGTTTGGAAAATTCACCAGACATCCAACAAGCAAGCCTACTGCAGACTCCTTAAATATTCTTTTGGATATCATCGCTCTACGAGTTTCTTCGTTCTATTCTCTTCCGTGCCACTACGCTTTGGTATTTGACCGTGTGGCCATACGCGGATGGGAATCTTAGTGCCGTCTAAGTAATCCCTTATCGAGCCAATGGAAATCGTCACTTGTCAGCAATGGAAGCACTTTTCGGCTTATAAACTTACAGGCTTCAACTTTAGACTTTCCGCGAGCTTTCTCCTACTACGATACATCCCACTTCTTCCATGAAGGCTAAAGAAATACTCTCGTCTGAATTCTGGATTCTAGAGCCGGAGGCATCCACGTATGCACCGACTAATAGATGGAGCAATAAGGATATGGATCCCGTTCCCACTTACTTGCGTACTTGGAGCACATGGAACTATATAACCTATTGGATATCGGACGCGATGAATATCCCTGCATGGGAACTTGCGAGCTCTATGTTGGCGATCGGCCTATCCTGGTAGGCTATGTGCATACAATGCTGTATATATGCCCTAATACGTATTTAAAAATCATCAGGCGAGAAGCGCTCGCTGCGATTGCCATTGGACATTCCATCATTGCCATTGTCATCTTAGCGAATGGCACTATCGGAGCACGACTGCATGTTCCGTTTCCGGTCTTGGTTCGCTCGTCATTTGGATTCTGGTTTAGTTATTTCGGTGTCATTAGTCGAGTCTTCGTCTCTATGTTCTGGTTTAGTATTCAAGTGAGTGATCTCTTACAAGCCTACGGAACTATATAACGACTCCACGGCCTCCAGAGTTATACCGGTTCGGAATGCGTGTATCAGATGTTAAAGGCCATTTGGCCTTCGATTGCGCAGCTCCCAAATCTCCTTCCAAAATCTTCTAACATCACCACCGTCGGTGAGTTTGCACTAACGCTGATAATTCATGAGTTCGAGCAGTAATTCCAGGAATTATGTGTTACTTCTTGTTCTGGCTCATCCAGTTCCCATTTATGCTCATTTCCCCTCAAAAGATCAGACATCTGTTTGTCGTTAAAGCAGTTATTGTCCCTGTGGCTTGGATTGGCATCCTAATTTGGTCTGTCGTGGAAGTCCCAGTATCAGAAAGTCTCAGTAGTAAACACACAACACTGAGCGGTAATGATTTAAATTGGGCATGGTTAAGGTCGATAAACAGTGCTTTGGGTGTATGGCTCACCCTTGCAGTGAATATACCAGATTTTACGGTACGTGCATTTAGTCTATGTATATCGCATGAACTCAGAACTAATTTATCCTTCTACACAGCGTTATGCGAAGACGGAAAAAGCGTAGCATAAATTATGTGAATGGTAATGACCAACTCCTAATAATGTCTTCATTTCTAGGCAATTCGTGCAAGTGCTAATCATTCCTCCCGCTTTTACACTCGTTGGATTCATCGGTATGGTTCAATGTCTCCGTGAATTCTCTCAGTATTAATTATAGGGACCAGGGATAGCAGTAACATCTGCCGGCCAAGTGCTCTACGGCGAAACTCTTTGGGATCCGCTGAAATTAATTGATCGCTGGGACAATCGTGCGGCCACTTTCTTCGTCTCGTTTAGCTTCGTTGTGGCTACACTTGGCACCAATATCTCCGCAAATAGCCTCAGTGCTGCTAACGATATGACAGTCTTATTTCCTCGGTACATAAATATTCGGCGCGGCCAAATCATTTGCGCTGTTCTTGCGGGTTGGGTTCTCTGTCCTTGGGAAATACTAGCGTCTGCTCCTGGATTTATATCCTTCATGTCAGGCTATACAATATTTCTTGCTCCATTTGCTGCGATGTACGTACTCTAACGAACCAAACCTTCAAACACTTATACATTACTTTCATCCTAGAATTGCCGTCGACGTAGGTGTAATAGATTTGTTCATGCCTTGAAAAGTGATTAATTCGATTATGAATCAGTACTGGCTTGTTCATAATGTGAATGTCGACGTTGCTGAGATGTATAATCCACGGGGAATATATCATTATTGGAATGGCATTGTAAGTATTATATCCCGTCTGGTGATACTAAGCGCCTAAAAATCGGCGCAGAATTGGAGAGCAGTGATAGCGATAGTTGTCTCTGTATCACCCAGCTTGCCTGGACTTATCAACAGCCTCAGACCCAACAGCATCTCTGTAGGGAATGTGGTCCACATATTCGACCTTGGATTTTTGTACGGGGTAAGTGTTATTATTTATATTAATGTTAAAAAGATTTAGCGTCCAGTTGGGCTGATGATCGCAGTTCTCTTCAGCTTCCTTGGTATACTGGGTTCTGTCGTTCCTCTTTCCCGCCCAGGAGACTTTCGTGCAAAAATCGCGAATAATTAGAAAGAGTCCAGAAGAAATAGACATCGCTTCTAATAGCTCTGATCCGAAGGAAGGAAATGGTACACCTGTTTGAAGAGTTGGCATGATAGTGTAATAGGGTTTCGGATGTTACGCTTATGCCATCTTTCAATTCATTATGTGGTTTAGAATTCCTATTCAGTTATGGGCGTTCAGTGGCTACAGAATCGCACGATTGTCTCGCACACGCGTTGATGTGTATGGCAATGTATACTTAACTCCTCACCCTTGAATTATTTGGTAGTCAACAACCGTCTAACCATCCTCTCTCATATGTCAGCTTCAATCAATTTCGCCGCTAGTAGACTGGTGAACCCACCTGGTGCTTCGCCTCGCCTAACTGAAGCTCAAGTCTGGAAGGGACTGGAATACAAGGCTCGCAATCCTCAGGATTTCGTGGCCGCGATTTCTGATTGTAATATTCTGAGCGATGCTGGTAACAAGGTAACCACATTATAGGGATGGTGATTATTACGTGTTTGCTCAGTTCTTAACCTCTTACCGTAGATTCTGCGATCTATTTCGCTTAATTCCAACCGAGACGCCACTATGAAAGAGGAAGTACAACTGTATAACGGAACTATTGTAAGTATATCATATATCGTCTAAGTAGACCTTGTGATAAACCTTGATGATGCTTTTGACAGGCATACTTCGATGCCGTTCCTAGTGGACCACGAATAACTAATATAATATCATATGATGCTAGCAACGAGCTTGTGCTGACATTTTCCTTTGCTGGTGGCATACCGGGTTTCAGTCCTGTGGAGGGATCTGAGCCTGGCCCCAGACAGTTGAATCAATCTGTGGGTGCTGGTGTCGAGGTCACGATCGAACGCATCCGAAAGCTGGTGCAAGAGGGTTCGCTCCAGTCGTAATCATTTATAATCTGAGGGAAGCTGGTAGCGGATACAACATCGATAAGATAAGATAGCGAAACGAGTACGCGTCAGTAGTTAGTACTAGTCAGTGGTCACATGGTCAATCTCAATTTGGCACCTTGCCACCGTGTGCCCCGACATCCAGGCTTCATTCAACGACGAGTAGACTCTGAGAATACGCAGACCAACCTCGCTACGTACAGCATACCCTTCCACAGCCACTATCGACGACTAGGCTCACAGTCTCTTCTCTAGCCTAATCAGTGCACGAACAGTCACGTCCTTTTACGATACCGTCGAGTCTTCCTACCTTTGTAGCTGCATTTTTATATATAAATCTCTCAGTACGTTCATTCTTATTTAGTCAACTACTCTTTTACGCTTATTTCGACCCAGAACGACCTGTAGTGCACCTCCTCGTGTGAATGTCCCGGCAGCAACAGGATGCGGAATCACATATTCGTCCCCGTCAGAGAGCTAATACCACCTCATTTCCATCTTTCACATGGCGTAAACCCCGTACAGACCATCCTTCCGCGTCCCCTGGTCCGGTACCCCCCGTAATCCAGCAGCCACTCACGCTGGAAGCCCTCGTCGAAGCATTGACACCTCCAGCAGTACCCAGCCTCACTCATGCTCGTGCTCTAGCAAGTCTTTTAGCTACGCACTCTCCGCTACCACGCAGTGCTATTCTTAACCCGATAGTGGCTTCACTTTGTGATATCGAATCCCCCGTATCAGTGCAAGCGGCGGGATACGACATCTTATCTGCGTACTGGGAGAATCACGAAGCACTCGCTCTTACCACAGCCGACCGTCTCTCATATTTCGCTCTGTTCCTGGGATCATCTGTTTCGTGGATGATGGAGCTATGGGAGCCAAGATTTAAGGCACTGAGATCACTTACGAGATATGGTGCCGATGTTGTAGGCATAGAACGACCGGTCATTGACTTATTGAAATGGTGGGTAGAAGGTGGATTCGAGGGATTACTGAAGCTGGATGTGACTATGGAGAGATCGGAAAGGGCGGAAAGAGAGCGGACTATTGATGTGCTTGTTAAGTTTCTGGGAGAGATTCTGAGTAAAGTGGAGAATGTGGCTAGGATCTCAGAGGAAGCGATGGCGGACGTTTTGCAGTTCTTTGCAAAGCTCGTGGATCTCTCTATCCGTTTGCCTTCCAACTCAGTTCACGAGAACAGCTCAGGCCAATCCACCGAAGGACTTGCCAACAGCAACACACCATCGAAGCCACCACATGCTGGACATCGACGGAACCATTCCTCTATGTCTACTTCCTCAGTTCCATCTGTTATATCGCCGCCGCCGACTATTCTACCCAAATATACCTCGAAACATCCAGCAGAAATTGCCATCTCCTTATACCTGGACCATCTATCATCGCAAATGAAGACGTTGCCACCAGTGTATTTGAGGTCAATACTACCTGTTCTATTTCGTGCCCTTGCATTTTGTGCCTCCCCTCTTCCTCGACTTACGGTTCTTCCTCAACCAGCAAGAAAGGCTTCACTAGAAGAGAGGTTAACAGAGACACTGAATCTTCTTTTTGCTGGTCCGTATGCAGCAACGTGCATGCTCATACTGAAGGAACATCTCTTTCCTCCAAAGGATACAGAAGATATCGCTAATCTCCCTGATATGTCGTCAGATGAAGAAACTGTTGAAATCCCACAATGGTATCCGTTTCAAAAGGCTATCGTAACTTCGCTTGGTGCACATCGTACTTTACGGGACTATATTCGGCGTGCATTGTCTACTAGATTGGCTAGGGCATATATATCACGAGAGAATACAATCGGGTACTCTCATGCTGGTGCACCATCGCACATGGAAATGGAAGCAGATCTAATGGAAAAAGCTTGGCCAAAGGAAGATTATACTTCATCCTCCGGTGTAGGAATCAATGGAAATGGTTGGGATGCGGGACGCTTGGGAAAGGTACTGGCCTCTAGTGTGGAAGCCTGGGTTGATTGGACTTCCAATGGCATAGCTGACATCGAAACCGAGAATGAATGGTTACAGAATAAACAGAGAGAAGATAAAGAGAAGATAATGGAGGAGGCAGCAGGTATCCTAAAAGATATTTTGCAGGAGCTTGATGCTAGGGAGGATGAAAGGGCAAGTCTAGACGAGGAGGAAGCTGGTGTAGTCGGAGAGACTTTGACTAAACTTGCTGCATATATCCTTCCCATGAAGTAAGTCCTCGATGATTCGACATATACATTACTAACTTTACCTCTTTCTACAGGAATCAAGACGGTTCTCCGTTACTAATTCCTTTGACACAACCTACCGACGCACCAACTCCCCTTCTACGAACCATAACTTCCTTGCTTGCAAGAGATCACTCGACGTCCATTAATCCGCTACTGTCTAGTATTCTCATCACAATTGCAGACCATCTTACCGACTCAGACACTGCACGTCTTCCTGTCCTCATGATGGAACAACATGATCTCTCACCTACGTCGCCGGATTGGTTGGCAAATTGGCATAGCCTACTAGTCAATCCTGTCCTTTTGAGCACTCAAAGACCCTTGACACGGAGTGCCGTGATCGAGGCCCTAGTATTCGTGTATGAAAGCGTCAAAGATATGACAACATATAGGGCTCCTCTTGCCGATCTAGTGGTGAACTACCGCGATAGCCTTACAAGCTCAGAGGAGCAAATCGCCAGTGTTGAGGCTGTGTGGAAGATCCTTGCAGACGAAGTTGTGCTACGGACGGTCGAGAGCGAAGACGAACAAGGTGCTGAGGATGCCTTTAAGATCATCGAACTGTTAGATGCAGCTTCTTCTGAGAGCGACAGCGTAGAAGATAGTGATTACGCCGATACCGCATCTATCCTTACAACCGAGACATCTCCGTCACCCCCACTTCCACCGCTTTCGGCAAGCACCGCACCATCCACTATTGTGTCTCCTATTCTATCCAGAATGCAAAGCGAATATCACAATTTGCCCAGGGATAAAGATAAAGATACTGGACTTCCTTCGGTCATGTCGATACTTTCCTCCCTTACCACCGGCGGAAATGTTTCTCGTGCCCAGTCTATCCAGCCTACGCTGACGGACGACAAACAAGAAGAATCACCGAGTCCCCCACGTTCAGATCGGCCATCTATCCCGCGAGTTGTCTCAGCAGTTTCGGCCTTGGTATCAATATTCAGTCAGCTAAGCTTCACACCGTTTGCGTTAGAAGCCAGGAATCTGCGTACTGCGATTAAAGTGTTTCACCTACTTCTCAGGATTGTGGAAGGGGGGAAGTCAAGTCGTGCAAGATTAACGGCCTTGCAATTCTTGATGCGTTTGAGAGCAGATCGGGACCACAAACTCTACTTCGTAGCATCAGGATATGATGTTGATACTCTTGTTGTTACACTGGCATCCTTGATTCACCGTGTGCAGGATCGTTGTGTAATGCCAGCTGAAGAGCGTCGGACAGAAGGTGTAGACATCTCAGATGTCCGCAAAGCTCGGGCACGTCTCCCGGAAAGAGATGGGCGCCAGTTGTCCCGTGGCCGCGGTGGCGGTCCATCGCGGTCTGCTGCAAGCCGGAGTCGCTCACGAGCACCAGTATATGTTCCACCCATTCCTCCTCCGCCCTCGAAACCCCGCGAAGCACTATGGCATGTTCCTGAAGCACTGCCGTTTACCATAGCCGAGGTTGATATTCCTAGTGAAGGGCTTATATCTTATGATCCTGAAGGGCCTGGTTTGAGAGTTGTTCTTCCTATTTCACAATACCTCAACGCCCTGCTGACTCTTCTAGAGAAAGAACAGAATTGGGAGATCCTATCGTATGTTTTATGCCATTTGCCTGTTCAACTTGCGAACAAGCACTTGTTCTGCGGTCCTAAATCTAGAAAAGCGATTTCTAGAATGCTCTCCACCCTTTGCACTGGCATTCTCAGTGGTGAGCTTGCCTTTCATGTTGATCGATGGCCAGGTGGATTGAAGCTTCGGGATGCACATGGATTGGCATATCACACACTATCTGTCCTCGTGAGCTACCGTCCGTGTTTCGACTTGCAGCAACGCCATCTTCTTGTAGAAGTCTTCCAAGCAGGACTTAATGGGCAAGCTTCAACGATTAAATGTTGTTTGCACGCCCTATCTCTTTCAGCCTTTGAATTACAGTCATCTATGACCAAATGTTTGTCAAGGATCCTTGAAAAACTTTCCCAAATTATGTCAAATCCAGACATGGCAGTTCACATCCTAGGCTTTCTTTCTATTATAGGCTCTCTCCCGCCCTTATATGCCAACTTTACTGAGAGCGATTTTAAAATGGTGTTTGGTGTTGCATTGCAATATCTACAACATTATAATCGCCTCAATGCTTCACCAACAATGTCTTGGGCTCTGTCGCAGCATGTTCGCATTCTATCGTATTATGTGGTTTATGTCTGGTTTCTAGCGGTCAAGCTTCCTGATCGTCCTGGCCATGTTCAATACATCACTCGACAGCTCCTATTAGCTAATGAAGGTAACGGACAAGTAGATGGACCCACTGAAGTCTGTTTCGACTGGCTTGCTCGTTATACTTATGCCAGTGCGGATCCTCGTCCAACTACCTCTACATTCAGTGATATTGTGATGAATCCAAGTGCCGAATCCCGATCAGAAACAGCCGTTGCTGAGAAGACGTGGATACTTGGTAACTCTGTTGTCACTGTAAGGACTCTGGAACGTTCAGGATGGGTAGAAGTCTTATCCAGACGGCCATCTGGCTTCTCAAAATTTCTTTGCAGACTTGAAAATGTTCCCTTAGTTGGACCTGGAGATGTTTCTCCCGATTTGTTTTCGGTTCCGGCAGGGCTGATCATGGAACGTGAACCTATAATGGTTATGCCAGATATCTTTGATATTGAAGAATCCTCTGATACTACCCCAAGTCATCTAGGTGAGAATCCCGTGAGTAACATTCATTTCGGAGTATGTCCCAAGGCTCATAACCGCAATAAATCTAGAAGGAAATGTTGGCTTTGCTGTCCACCAAACAGAGCACTGAGTACGATCCGCCCAACCCGGATCCCATCACTGGTTATGTTTGGAGCGGAACGGCTCCTTCTCAGAGACGCAAACACGTTTCAGTTGATCCATCATTCTTGGTTCTTCAGCTTTCTCCCTATCCGGAAAGTATCAATTTGCAGAGCGTTAGGATGGTAGCAGACCTCGCCCCGCTTCCAAAGTTTATTGGTTCACTTGACAGAATTCCTGTCATAGATACCCATAAAGTGGGGATAATGTATGTTGCACCTGGTCAAAATAACGAAATCGATATTCTACGGAATTCGCATGGTTCCCCTGCATACACCCGCTTCCTAGAAGGTATCGGCAGATTGATCAATCTCCGTGGTCAAGTGGATGTTTATGCTGGTGGATTAGATCCAGATGAAGACGGTGAATATGCATATGCTTGGTGGGACGACATTGGGCAAATACTCTACCATACAGCAACTATGATGCCTAACAATGCTGAAGACCCGCAATCAAATAGTAAAAAACGGCACATTGGCAATGATTTCGTTAGAATCATTTGGAATGACTCTGGACTACCATATCGGTTTGACACCTTAGCAACTCAGTTTCAATTTGTTAACATAGTCATCGAGCCTCATTCCCTGGGAGCTATCGCAGCATTTTCCAACAATCTACACGAGAATGAATACTTCAAAGTCACAGTACAACGCGCACCGGGGATGACTGAATTCGCACCCGTTGGTCCGTTCAAGCTAATCTCTGCGGAAAATCTACCACTGCTCGTACGACAACTTAGCTTGCTAGCCGACTGGTTTGCTTCTGTCTTTTCACATACGCAAAGCGATACACTACGCGTGGAAATTAAAACCAATTGGCATACTCGCTTAGAAGCGATTCGTCGCTTTAAAAACCAGATTCCTGTGACGCAGACAGGAACCGCCACTGAAGGGATTCTGGGACAAGAGGCTTTTCGAGATTTTACGACGTCCTTTTGAACTGTAAGAATAAAAATAATAACTGCTTATATTCCATACATATAAAATAAAAGTATACGCGTAAAACTATGTAAGGTCAATCACATCTTCAGTTTGAAGTGCTTTACGCTGCGTTATCGTCTTGCGCTTCGTGGTGGATGTGGCATAATCTCTGAGCGAAGATTGCATCGGCGTAGCAGAATTTGTGCGCATTGTTGCTCTCGCTCTGGCAGCGAGTAGGGGCGGAAGTGTCTTCATACTTGGTGGTGGTGGCGGAGATGAGGGCTCGGAATCACTCGATAATTCGATAACGTCTGCGTTTTCAGCTGTATGCGAAAGGTGATTTGAAGAGGAAGAAGCGTACTGAAGCCGGCCCACCGCTTTATATCTGAGAGGAGTAGAGGATATTGATCTCGGAGAGGAATGTATATCAGATTTACGAGGCGATTTCTGAAGTCCATGTTTATAGCTATCAGATTCTGGTGACGAGGATATGCTCTTTTTTCTTGTGCGAGTGTCTTTCACAGGATGTTCTGAGTGAAGGCGCATCTTCGGTTTGGGGTGAATCCGATGGCCATCAACGGGCTGCGTATCGCACTGGAGTGATAAGGGAAAGGGAGCTGGATTGGCGACGTTGGAAGTGGACCGTACCGAAGCGCAGTGGGGTTGCTTGCTTTTGAACAGGTTGTTTCCCTCAGTCGAATCCTCGCTATCACTCACGTCCACGAAAGGCACATGAATCTCGGATTGAATGTGTTCCCGCAAGTTGCTGGAAGTTGCACTGGCCAGATTAGTCTTCTGTTTTGAGGTATTAGCACCGTATAATGGCTTAGAGACTGCAAAGAAATCCTTCAAGCCGCCCGAAGCAGTGGGCGCCAGCGGTTTCTTAGTGAGGTCTCGTATGGCAGGTTTCGATACACGAAGACGATTTGAACTATGTGTATCTGGTTTCAGACTCATTGAGCTGGAGTTGACGCTAGCAGTATAAGTGGTTCTGGATAAGGTGCTTTTAACCAGTCGCCCCATTGTCGCTGGAATATCGTCGTCGTCAGACCTGTCGCTGCCATTTTCATCTGCTCCCAAAGCATCAGGCGCGACAGTCTTCGCAGCTAGTCTCGAGGGGGCTTTCTTGGAAAACTTGGGTGTCGATTTCTGCTTGGAGACCTGCGTTGGTCGAGGAAGTTCATCATCACTCGAAGGTTTATATTCAGTGACCATCTGATTTCCCATTGATGAGCTGGCTGCGGATGCTAAACGAATATCGCTCGGAGATGGGTTATTACTCAGTCCGCCTTCAGTCTGCTTGTCACCGCTAGATGCCTTGCGACCTTGCGCCAGCTGCTTCTTGCTCTTTTTGCTAACCTTCCTTTGTGCCTCTTCTTCGAAATCTTTAACTAACTTAGGTTCTGCTACGCGGACCATGCATGCGGGCATCCATAGTCGCAAGTGGCTGTTTGGATCAGGAATTGGCTTCTTTCCGCCCTTGGATCCTTCGCAGATGTCGTCGTCAGCATCCGACGCCCATTCATCAGGGCCTTCGGGTAGTCGAGTCCCTTTAATTCCAGATTCTGCAATCTGAACAAGAGTGGATGGTGCAATTTCCAGACGATATTCAAGGATTCCATCCGTGGATGTATGCGTACGCGTCGAGTGAATCTTAACTATCAGATGCTCGTTCGAGTCTTTCTCGATGTCTGAGTCATCTGATAAGCAACCCTTGTATTGTCCAAGGCTGAGTGAGGAAAACTGGGGCGCAATCGATTTAGGCAGTGTGCCACTGGTTTTTGTGGTGGAGGGGTAGGGTATTCGCGACGCTCCGTCAACACTATGTGTCTTTCTAGAGGTCTCAAGATTGGTATCCTGGCTGTCGGATGCTTCCAATTCCAGGACAGTACGTCGCAGAATGCGCAACACAGCTGAGGGCCAGATAACGGTCCTAAATCTCTTAATGATTGCCTCCTTGTATCCCCATTCAAAGTAAAACTCGCAGGTGGCTGCAAGCTTGGCCAAGTCTGGTTCCTTTGACCACGTTAGCTTCAAGTTATTTGATTCCTTGCCCAAGCTCTCGGAAGTGATAGGAGTGACATAAGATTGCAAAATGTTGATGTCAGGGAAGTCCTCGGGAATAGCATTCGCAAGTGATGGGTTTTTTCGACCGATATGACCTTGGGCGTTGGTGCGCAATTCGTGACGAAGCTCGTGCCTCCAAGTAGATAGAAATTGGGATAGTTTATCACGTGGTAGAGTGGTGGCTGCTTTATAAAGACTATCACCAAACCCACACTTAGCAAGGCCGTGTGCTATGGTGACACCACAGCGTGAAACACCAGCTTGGTGATAATCACCGCCACGCATGAGGCCGATCAGAATCAACCCCCCGCGAGTCAAGCAAATATCTGGATGGTCGGTAATATCAGAGCGTCGGTAGACGCGGGTATGGTTCTTATCATCTTTACCAGCTGAATTTAGAGCTGGATTTGCGCGATTTCCAGAGAGATTATTGCTAGGGCTGGAGAACAACGATGTTTAGCGGATGATAAAGGAGACACAATATATGCTACTCGCTTGCGAATGACAGTCTCTGCACCAAATAGAAAATTATCAACGTCATCCGACAAAATTCCATCAATGACGCCTATACGATTTAAGTATGCAAGTTCAGCTTCAGCCTCCCCGGGTGCCTATAATTCTATTAATTGGGCTCCATTGACGAAATGCCACACTTACTGTCCTCCATTCAAATCCGAACGCTTCCACTATGGCCTTCATCCCTGGTATAAGTTTGTGGCTTGTCTTGCTAATTTTCTTTCCCCGCTTGATATCTGGTCTCTTGGGACCATCGAAGACAAAGAGCGGCAAGAAGGGAGAGTGCATCAGGGTTGCACAACGAAAGAACAGAGTTCGAAGGACGGGGTTTTCGCCCTCTTTACCATATTCAGCATGAAAGAACCAGATGCTGGCGTCGATACCGATACGAAAACCTCGAACACCTCCTGGATTCGCTTCAAACCCCTCTGTGATTGCAAGTTCAGTCAAGGAGCGGATCTTGGCAGCAGGACGAAGGATCTGGAGAAGATTTAGCTGCGTTAAAACAAAGTAGTGGCGGATACTCACATCCCATAGACCTGAAACTCCCATTTCCAATTTCAATGGTTGTAATAATGACGTTGAGATTGTTCAAGCCGGTAAAGTAGATCAAGTGTCTTAATGCAAGGTACTATACTCCAGAATCTATTGCTTGATTTATAGAGATGAGAATTTTCAGATGACGAGTAGTAGTATGTATTCGTAATGGTGTGCACCGACAAGTGCAGAGTGCTCTACGGTTCAAATCCTGGTCAAAGCGGATGAAGGAAGACAAACGTGACAAGTTGAATTGAAATTGAACATTGAAACACGGTCACGTGAGGTGATTCGTCACATATAGTGTCACCCTCTGCGCCTTACTCCAATCTCTTCAGCTTTGTAGTTTATAGTCAGTCAAATTTCAGCCCAATAAGTAGTTACTAATGTGTATGAAAGACACATGACTTTTGATTGCTATTAATCGGATAATTTAACAGAAACTGCATGATAGGACATGGCACAATACAACTTGAGTTGGACAGGTTGCCGGATGGACGAAATCACAAATCACAAGGAATAACTTGGTCGATAGTAACCTGAAATGCTAATACATTCAATTAGGATTATAAACTCTAAATTGAAGCTATATGAGCTCCTGACACACCTTGACAAGCGGTTCTGGCTTTTGACAGACCAGCGATATGCCCCTCTTCGATCTTCTTGCTCATTTTTATGCTGCTGGCATGGTGCCTCTCTGTGAGAAGCTGACAAGAATACCAAGCTAGGATAAGGTATGACATCAAAGATGTCATTATGAGGGGGCGCACTGTAATGTTCTCCTGTTCCTGCCTAACCTTACTCCAAAGGGTTACAATCTTGTCTTCAGTAGCTGCATAGTTTAACAAGAACTGGGAGAATAGCTCTTCGCTATCCGATTGTGAGCATCTCCGTTGAAAGGGTTTTATAAGCGAAGATTGACATACACGGCTTGGATACATGCGCACGTATCTTCCACCGGTGCAGAAACCTATGATCGAACATTCAGTGATGAAAGAGCCAACGAAAGGCACGACGACATGCATCCTGTTTGATTTGGCTGGTCAACGCGCTAAGGAACCCTCTTTCTTTCTCTACCCGTTTCTTCCCCCTGGCGGCTGTAATGCCGCGAAAGATAAACCATCCGATTCATGATGAGAAAGCAGACAGCATACCGGCGTAGTGTTTGGCGAGGACCAGCTCCAGACTAGATGCAGGGCACCCAAGAGTACGCCCAGTCAGATGGCAATATCAGGTGGAAAAAATTCATATCCACCCATGATCGTCATTTAAATCGCCATGGGACTGCTGAGACGCGGCCAACGCATAGTCATCGTCGATATCATCAATATAACCTCGAATTTTCTGTGGCTTTGAGCGTCGGTTCACCATTTGAAGCGTATAGTTGTATGTGAGAGACGTAAGGAGGTCAGTACAAGCCTACAGGTAGTGGCGGAAGCAATAGGGAACGCGATTGCGTCACGATGCACATGTACATGTGACAGTTCTGAAGAAGACCGTCCACAAGTCACAACAACTGAGATCCATGCACTGACTTCAAAGTGGCAGCATTAAGCATAGTGATTTCGATAAGGGTGGTGATCTACAGGTATCAGTGGTTGGCAGGCTGTTTGTTGATTAAATCTGTCTCTATAAGGCATACATAGATATCTAGCACCAAACCGCAAGTAAAATACGTCGTCCATCCGGACGAGAGCATCTGAATGTGTGTAGAACAGTGTTGGTATCGCGTCGCAAGATAGGTGTATTTAATAAGATACCGTAGAGTGTTCTGATGAGACTCCAGACAGGATCACGAAACGCGAGCATATGAAAACAGTTGCACTGATGGGTGTTTCCCTATTATCAGGACTTGACATACTTTCAGATAACGGAAGGGGCAAGCTGGATGGGAGCCGCTGACCAGTCGTTTCATGCTCCTTCGGAGAGATTTCGTACCAGGGACCCCATACCTGAGCAACACTGCCTTCGTTGAATTGGATGACATCGTTACTAGAAGTGTTCGGAGGCATGTGCGAGAAATCGAAGATGACCTGGTACAAATGTTCACGGGGATATGCCGCTCTGTAAGCGGTCACAAATAGACCCTTGCAGATTGCTATCCCGACTGAGGGTGCTTGAATGCCAGAGATGGACTGGAGAGTAGGCAGATGAAGTACTTTTATAATGGCCAAATGCATACTAGGCGTGGATCGCGCCTTCTTATTCCGCTCCGTTTCCTTTTGCCACAGCAGTAGTGATGTATGCGAACGATCAAAAAGACTCGAGGCTCGAGCAGCTAATCCATTCCTGAGCCTTGATTAACTACAACAAGTAAACAGCCCATGTAGAAGCCTCACCTTAGAAATTTGGATCCTTTATCAGTTTTTCCAGGACTTAGTCCCAATCCCGAGTCCCCATTTTTTGACTGGTTGCTATTAGACCCAGAGAGCAAACCGCGGTCAAATTGCCCGTCATTTAGAAATATCGAGACCAATTCTGCAACTCCGCGTTCAGTCGATAGATCGGTGGCCTTTGCAATGTGGGTGGTCGATATAGTGCGCATTTCTTTGTCTTTGCGTATTGGCACCGATAGTGCGAATGCCGGCGGAGGCACTGCCTGCAGTGCTTTCGAGGCGGGTTTGGAAATAGAAAGGGACTGGTGTATAGGATAAGGGGTATCCAATGGTATAAGATTAGTAATCGGAGAGGTCCGGGGAGGAGGAGGCGGTGGTAGGATTGTTTGCAGCCTTCGGCCGCTTAACTTCTCGCCAGAGTGCACTGGTGGTGTGGGGCGGAAATCATTTATTGGAGCAGTAGGTTTAGAGCGTTTGATGTTGTAGGATGGCGTATCGTCATCATCTTTGTGCTCTTCCAAAGGAACAGTGGGTGTTGTCAATGGTCGAAAAGACGACCGTGGCTTTGCCGTAGACGACTTAAGGGCCTTAGACACTTTTGCAGATACTACCGGAGTTCGGAACTTAGCGAATGTAGATTCTATCGCAGACCGTTGCTGGTCATCGAATGCGGAGGTAAATGAGGGCACATTTGACTGAATAGGCTTTGGTTTTGCAGAGGATTTCACGAAGCCCTCAGCTGCTGCCATGAGATCTAGTTTCTGGCGTTTTGCAGGTGGTGGACGTATGCTGGAGGACATTGCGGTAGGATATGAGTAGCCTACGCTTGATAAATTAAGACAAAAGCTCTGCGTAGTCAGAAGTGCTTGTTGATGCATGTGTATTCTTACAGGTTTAAGTCTTCCCGGTCCGGCTTCATCTTCCCCTGAATCCGTGGCATTGGCAACGACTCCGAGCGACTCCCGTCTATCACTAGTCACTGACCAGATCGTTCACCCGTCCCTATAAACCCTAGAATTATTCCCCATGGACACACTCACAGAAACAATCAAGCGAGAGATTGGACAGGTAAGATAGGAGCTTCATTCTCGTGTCAGCACTACAAACACAGGCCCGGTGTCATTCACTATCAACAGCATTTCGTCTTCGGGTTTCATGGCCAAACTGCCAGCAATGATATTAAGATGCTTATAAAAGACTACTTTGTGGGAAATATCATCCTTATGAAACGAAATATTAAAGGTATCATTAATACAACAGCGCATACTGCTCAGCCGAATTACCCTGATGCCACTGATCTAAACTATGTGCAGACTTCGAACAAGTCAGATCTCTTGTACATGAGCTTCAGCTTATTGCAAAAGAAGCAGATCATGAGAAACCTCTAATGATAGGGATAGATCAAGAGAATGGTTAACGGCCTTATTATTTTTTAGGGATGCTTCAAGTGCTGACTTGTTAAACCCTTGTTAGGTCTGGTATCTGCATTTAGCTCCCCAGCGGCTGGCACCCAATTGTGAGCGTACATCATACCTTGGTCTTGGCTATATTAATGAGGAGTATACATGAAGTCCTGGAGCAATGGCTATTGCAGCAATTGGCTCGATCGATATGGCAGAAGCGGTAGCTGGTGCAACTGCGAACGAACTTCGACTCGCTGGAATCAACTGGGCTTATAGTCCTGTTGCCGACGTTAATTCTGACCCTTTGAATCCTGTCATTGGTAATGTGTTTCCATTGGACTAGATGTGACGAATACCTAATTGGGTGATATGCTCTAGGTGTAAGGTCCTTTGGTGATGGTCAGAATCCTTGCTTTCTATTACATTATCAACGAAGAATACTAAGAATCTTCCCTCATTAGATCCAAAAAAAGTCGCACAGTTTTCAACCGCCGTCGCTCGTGGACTGTCTTCTAATGGTGTTGCTTCATGTGCAAAGCACTTTCCTGGTCACGGCGACACTCATGTTGATTCTCACCTTTCACTGCCGCGTATATTGAAATCGAAGGAAGCACTCGGGTCGACCGAACTGCTCCCTTTCCAGTCCATTATGGAAGCAGGAGTATTATCAAGCGTTATGACTGGACATATGGCTCTTCCGGAAATTACTGGTGACGACACACCTGCCTCGCTTTCGAAAACGATAACAACTGATATATTGCGGAAAAGCTTATGCTATAACGGTGTAGTGGTCACAGACTGTTTGGAAATGGATGCAATCGCAGATGTAAATAATGGTGGATGTGGTGTAGAGGAAGGTGCAGTGCGATCTCTTGAAGCAGGAGCAGACATTGTCATGATATGTCATACCTTCCAACGACAGGTCGGAGCTCTGGAGAGCGTTTACAGAGCAACACTGTCGGGACGATTAAAAAATGGATGGATAGAGAGCGAAAAGCGAATTTCGTACATGAAAGATGGATTTGCGAAAAGTTGGTCAGCTGTCCTACCCGCCGAAGGAGACGACTTCGTATATCAGTGGCAGGAGCTCAAGAAAAGAAATATTTCTCTGAGCCATGAAGCATACTGCCGGAGTACTGCCGTCATTTGGGGCTCGAAACTTTTGTCAGGCATCTCACCGCAAATCCAAAGTGGGAAAGGTCAAATATTATTACTCACACCGTCGATGGAGAGTGTGAACAAAGCTGTTGATGACGAAGAAAGTATTATTCGCAATTCGGATGGCATAGTTCGAAATACTGCAGGTGCATCGTACCTTTCGCTCGCTAGCTCAGTGAAGAAGCGCAGAGAGTGTAACCATTGTGTTTATTCCGCCACTGACGCCCATATTTTCGATGCCCGCTCATTGGATGGCGTGTCTGGTATTATCTTCGTCATGCGAAACGCGGATCAGCGGCCCTGGCAAAGACAGCATCTTGTCAAAATACTGCAGACCCTTCGTACCCCCACGAATGAGCTGAGTATTCCAGTGATTGTAGTCGCCAGCTGTGGCCCGTACGATCTTATGGAAGGATTTGAAGATTCACGCGATAGCATTGTATATCTTGGAACATTCGAATTTACGGCTGAAGCGTTTGAGGCAGTCGTTGCTGTAATATTTGGAGAGCATCAGGCTACAGGGAAAGTCCCAGTTTCCATTGTAGGTAGATGATATTTTGATACCTAAACATGTATGAATATTGGTAGTTTGAGTCGTACACTGCAATACAGTGTGCCTGGGCAGATGACAGCAACGGGTTGCGGGACTCATGGTAGAGAACACCATCAGCCGACAGTGATGAACAGAGGTCGGATTAGGTTTGGGCAAATGCATGGCAGTGGGTAGGATGTCCTGAAGTTCTTGCATCCAGAGCGAGTGAAAGAAAGAAACGGATGTATTTCTGCACTACGCGGGGAAGATTGCGGGGTACGATCGAGTGATCGAGTAGATCTTATCTTTAGGCTAGATTGGTCTTAATTATCAGATAAGTCTTGTGCACGTGGCGTCGCCCAAGCTCACACAGCCCCCCGTGAACGACGACGCTGTTGTGTGTTTCGTCGGGCTCGTCTTTCTCCTCCTCCGTGGTCTGCGTTGAGCCCTCTATCTTACCCCCCGACCATATAGTGAGCGCGACGGGGTTACAGAATCCTTCTCTGCCCCCTAGAATGAAGAAATTATTTGGCCATAGCAAACCAAAGCCTCCAAAGGGTGCCCTACAGTCGACCAGCGCGCAAGACGTATGTATCCGTCCTTTATTCACTCTGGGCATAATTATCGTGACTTACATCTGCTAGAATCATGCTATACAGACCCCAATTCATCAACAACACGCTACATATGGGCATCAGCCACAACAGCTTCTCAATCAAGTTACACCGCAGAACGTTCGCAAACCATCTAGTGAGGAAGAACGGTGGGAGGTTGTGCCTGCGCCCAATGAAACTGCACAATCACAACAGCCCCATGTACCTGATCTCAACACTCCCTCTCGTACTTCCTCTGTGGCATCTCTTCCTCCAGGCGCGTCCCCTCCACTCTCAAGCCCACTCGCGCCTATACCCCGATCCCCTTCGCCATTCAGTAGTGCCATGTCGAACGGTTCCAATCAATCATTAAGAGCAAGCCATCTTGGCAAAGATCGCGATCGAGATAATTCTCGAAAACGACCACCCAATGCACCCGTCGCATTAAATATACTACGGTCTCTTGATCCTCCTCGGGCAGACCTACCTATCGGCCATACAAGATCTTACTCCGAAGAGCGATATAATCGGTCAGAAAGTGGACATGGATATCGTGAACGGGAGAAGGAACAGTTAGAAAAGGAGAAGAAAGAGAAGAAAGGTTTCTGGAGTCGAGATAAAGATAAAGATAAGGATAGAGATAGAGAGCGGTTGACGGAGAGGGAGAAAGAGAGGGGTCGAGAAAAGGATAGAAGAGACGAGGAAGGTCAGGCAGAACTTACGAGAATGATCGGTAATCCGGTTTCCTCCTACCTGTTGGACTCCCACTTAATATACCGCATCACAGGCTATTTAACCGCTACTGCATCAGAAGATTGGGCACTAGTCTTAGAAGTCTGCGATAGGGCGTCGGCCAACGAAAACAATGCCAAAGAGGCTGTACGAGCTTTAAGGCGCGAGTTCAAGTGCGTATAGTTCAGCACACTTGCTGTCCGCAATCCCAATAATAATGCTCATTTTGTAGATATGGCGAACCTCCAGCTCAACTGTCTGCTGCACGCGTACGTTCATTCCGCAACGTCTGCTTTCTCCTTGACTGATTATAGAATAGCTATGGGCGATTATGCTCAGGAATTCCTCCGAAATGTTCATCTCGCAATCCACTTCTCGGAAATTCTTGGACACCCTTGAAGAGCTTTTAACATCAACAAAGACCTCGCCCGTTGTTCGAGAACGCTTACTGGATGTCGTCGCGGCTGCCGCTTACGCGAGTGGGAGTAGTGAGTGTGCGATGTTCTTCTTTGTACCAAGTTTAACATCAGTGTCTTAGAAAAAGATGGCAGAAGTGACAGGGATGGATTTCGAGGACTTTGGAAAAGAGTTAAACCTGTCGAGAAACCTGAAGAGGTAAGTACAGCTATAGTTGTTGCCTAACATGCTCTTACCTATGAACTCTAGGGAATGCCGTTTGATACTGACGATGCCATGTTCAATCCTCCAACCTCAGCTCGGCTGTCACAGTATGCCATTCCCCAAGTTTCCTACCAGGAACCATCCCCCTTACCGGGCGATACTATTCCCCCAACGCCCGCATCAGTCAGTCTTGATTCATTATTTTATATTACTGCTGTGACATTAAACAATTTTGAATATCTAGCATCCCCATCGGAAGCGGAAATCTCCAACTCGCAATCGGATTATACCGCCAGAGGAGGATAGGCGTCGACTATTCCAGGAATGCAAAATTGGACAAGGCAATGCGGCACTTCTTTCCCAGGCTTTGGCTCTATCGAAACCAGAGGATCTCAAGAAGAAAGACGTCATTAAGGTACGCTTCAACATCTCTTTATTCCGCATAATTTCTTATTCACTCACTATTCAGGAATTTTATTTGAAATGTCGCTCTTCGCAAGAGTTGATTTTCGCTCAGATTCCATGGGCATCTGCAGGCGCAGAAAGATCACGACTAGCTCAAGACAGTGACGAAACACACATGAAGTCAGAAGGACCAGACAATCTTCCCTACGATACCGAGGTGGAGAAGCCTGTCGAATTGACAGCTGAAGAGAAGCTTCTCGCTGCTCTACTTGCAGCTAATGCAGAATTAATTGAAGCGTTAAATCAATACGAGGATCTAGAGAGAGTCGCGATGGAGCGTAAGGCAGAGGATCGAAGTCGGAAAGAAACGAGGATCGATCGAAGAGTGAGCATTCTCTGACATTCGGGCTCAGTATATATTACTTACGTCAAATCATTGAAGCAACAGCAAGTCGAGCATTATATATCGGGTGCTGAATCTCCTAGTCATAGTGCAGATCGAAACACTTTATCGAGAAGCCCTTCGCCAGCCTCTCACTCTCCACCTTCATCGTATCTGGCCCATCATCAACACTATGATCATCCCGAAAGCTCAACTGCCGATCTCAGCTTGCCAACCCAAATGCTTGCACCTCCTCCTGCTCCTCACGGTCCCCGCTCACCTGCTCAATTATCGATGCACTCCCGAACATCGTCTCCCGGTACACCAAGTCTAGATTCCCCAATCCTATCTTCCCAGCTCAACGGCCACGATCTTCATGAAGCCTTCAATGATTTGCATTTACAGACTAGTCAATCGCGTTTATCTTTTGCAAGCTATGAAGGCGATAATTTCCCGTCTGTCCAGCCAAGTGCGAAAGCACTTGGTAAGCAAAAGGCGACAGAACCAGCGCAAACCGAAAGTAAGCCCCATCTACATTCTGCCATGTATGTATACTAACAATTCCAAGCAGCATCCTTCCATCCGGACGACCTTTATTTTGAGAATGTGGAAGGTGATTTGCCTTTGAATGATCCACACGAGTCCGATCAAGACGAGGAATCTACGGATGGACGATGGCACCACCCACCCGTTCACTATGTTTACGACGCTGCTGCAGAAAGAACACAACAGAGAATTAGAGAAGGTAATGCCCTCGTTGTGAATGGTGTACATTAATTTCTGCCTTCCGTACGAAGACGTAGTTTATATAATTCATGTTTAAAAATTTACACAGGATATATAAATAATATCTAAGGTTTTTGAAGGGGAGGAGACACGACTCAAGGGATGCATGACTTCAGAGGCGCTGAGTGACAAGTGTGACAACGTTACTCGCACTTCCACCGACGACATCGAGCTCAACCTTCCAGCCAACTCCCTCCAGCTGGAACTTTTGATACATTCTCTCTCCTCCCTGCACCATATGTCGAAATCAACACTAGACTCTGATCTCTATGGAGGTACGGCTGTCTGCTTCGTAAGTCATGGCCGCCACTAAGCTTTCCACAGATATCTACGGGGACGAAGACAATGAGCCTGAATCCGGCTTGCCAATGGAGCACCAACAACTATCCGAGTCTAACACTTCGACGACGACGACAGTACATGGCGACCCATCACTGTACAATGAACCAGTTCCGCGTAAAGCCAGTGTGGACGCGCACAGTTCACTGCCAGCAAAACCCGCAGCATCAGCTTCTTCTGCTCTTTCATATTCTGCGCAAGTCGCGAAGCAATTCTCAGCTTATCAACAGACCCCCAGTCAAGAACGTCAGCAGCGAAAAGAAAAGCTCAACTCACCCATTCAATCAATTGCAACCTATGATGGGTCATCAATGCCAACGGTAGTGGACAGCGTATTTGGGAAAAAGCCTTCAGAAATGCACGACGCTGGGTAAGTCTGAACTTCATCCTTGGTCCACATATACGTTCCTTTACTACTTCCGTAACGCTCCCTGCATTGGATGGACAGGACTTCCCAGTCTGCACTTTTTTTCCGTTCATTGATCCTTTGACGCATACTGGCAACGGATACATACATGCTATGATACCTTGTCTAGCTCTCATTTCTTGCGTTTACTCGATTCGTTTGCTCTTACTAATTCATTTTCCTGGAACATTCTTAACTGTCAACGTACTACCTCTGCCTACGTTAACCTTTATTTCATCGTTCGCCTTCGTAGCAAAATGTTTATTGGCGGTCTCAGTTGGGAAACAACAGATGGTATCTATCCTACCACAGTCGTACTATGTATCATCAATTCACTAATGTTCTGTCTTGCGTTGCCTTTTTTCTCGAGCAGAAGGATTAAGAGACTATTTTTCGCAATTTGGGAAGGTATACCCTTCATACCGTTTCTATTAACCGCCGTCTCTAACCTTTAGCGAAGGTTGATGCTTGTACGATTATGCGTGATCCATCTGGAACTTCTCGTGGTTTCGCTTTTATGACGTTCGAAGATCCAAACGCTGTAAATGCGGTCGTAGCTCGTGAGCATGTCTTGGATGGAAAATCAGTGCGTTCTGCTGGTCAAATTCCTGTCAATTATTCCTAACCAACTCAATTGAATATGTACAGATTGATCCGAAGCGAGCCATTCCACGTGAAGAGCACCTGAAGAACACCCGTTATTTTGTGGGAGGTTTATCTTCTTCAACTACCTCGGAATCAATGCGCGATTTTTTCTCGGTATATGGGAAGGTCGTTGACGCAACTGTCATGGTGGATCGAGATTCTGGGCGATCGAAGGGTTTTGGCTTCGTTACGTTCGAAGATTCCGCTAGTTCAGACCAATTTGTTGGTAAGATTGGCTTGGTATTAGATGATAAAGAGGTGCGTCTATTTCTACCTTACATAGACAAGAATTAATCCCCTTCATTTAAGATCGAAGTCAAGATGGCTCAGGCTCGCAGTCAAAGAGAACAAACCAGAATATCGACATCGAGTAATATAGGCATACGGGACATGCATGAGCGCGAACCTCGAGCATCATCAACAAGCTCCGTATTCTCAAGCACCCCTAGCCCAATGGCTACGCCCTATCAAAGCTCTATTAGTCAAATGCCAATGACGGGAGTATCTATGCCAATGCTTAGTATGAACCCGATGATGCTCGCGATGGGGATGGGAATGAATGGTTACAATGGGATTGGCGTTATGAACCCTATGACCATGATGGGTGGTGGTATTAATATGGGTAGCATGGGCAACATGGCGACTGCTCGTATGGGAATGGTACCCATGGGTGCTAGTAACATGGGTGGTATGATGTCAGGGATGCCTGCAAGTGGCACTGGCTACAGAGGATTGCCTGTGAATGGGATGAGTGGTCTTGTAAATGGAAATCTGCCAAGGACATTTATGAATGCAGGTCCTGGTCCAATGCGCTTGACGTCACGAGGTCAACATAACTTCCATCCATATACACGATAGCCTTTCAACTGAATTAATTAGAATATTTTAGTCAAATTATTACTCTTGGTGTCAATTCTAGAATTAATATGGATCTTTGGTTTTAATGTTCATTCTGAAACATTGTCTATATATATAAATATTCATTTAATATACCTTATGCTATATTGTTATATATGTCTTGTAGATGGCTTTTAGTTTCTCTTTTCTTTTTTATATACATCATATTCAGAAATTGTGCTGAGTCCAACTCTAAGCCTATTCCAACTTCTCCAAGCATTCCATCCTATTGTTAAGTATTGAAATCATGCTAAGCTTAGGTAAATGTATAAGAATATTTGACATTAGACAGACTTAGCTTTAGCTTACTGTACCAACACAATCAATTCATCTGTCATGGGTCACAGCCCTGTCAAATTTTGACAAAATGCCATGATGGTCACAGACCAGGACAAAATTGATATCCTGGCCCTGCAGCCTACCTGCAGTGGGCCTTTTCAGAGCAATGAAATCTTGGGTGGTCACAGGCCACTGGCCTGCTCCCAACAAATTTATAATTTTGTTGCAAGTGTCACAGGTCACACTCAGTAAAAATGGAAGTCACTCAAAAGGAGGCAAAAGTCAAGCAAAGTAAGGTTTGACTAAGTTTTGACTAAATGGCAATTATATTACTAATGCTTGACTTTACTTGGGGTTGTGGGCCATTGCAAGCACAGCAATACAAGTCTACACTGTGTGGGGAGGATGCTCTTTCTCAGTGAAATCTGATAAGTCAATATTGACAACTAGTTGTTTGGCAGGTGAGAGCCATGACAGCTTGGTGTGGAATGGCTCAAAGAAAGCAGTGAGGAGAACAGAAATAGTGAATGTATTTGTGTCATGGAGTGCTTGGTCATGTGTCTGAATAAATAAAGGAAGAAAGAAAGTAGGAACACAATCTTACCAATGACAAATATCACATGCTATGTCCATCCACTGCAGGCAATTGTCCATACATTTGGTGAATATATTTTGAATATATATAGAATTAGATTTTAAATATATTCTCATTAAATTCTTTGAATGTATGCCAAACATATTTAAAATAAATTCATCAATAAATTCATCATATATTTGCCAAATGTTATGTCAAATATATTTTGAATGTGTGATTGTAAAGATGTTAAGTAGTTAAAATTAGTTGGACAGCTGATTGGTTGGTACACATGCCATATGAGCACTGTCTGCCCACTGCCTGCCTTGCCAGTCCCTCCTCCCTCCTGCTCATCATCTCCCACAGTGAGCATGATGCCTATATACATAGATAATAAGATGTTAAAAAATGAGTAAATAAACCCCAGCTTGGCAGTTGGACCCTTGATTAGCCACCTGGGCACACTCACCCCTGTTGTCACCCATCACTAGCAATCTCCATCAGTGCCAATTATGCCATCATCATCACCATTGTCCCTGCTGCTATTGAGCACTGTCTAACATCCTGCCTTCCCCACTTGTGCTCACGTGGTTTTCAGTGAGCATGAATATTGTCAGGCACACCAACACAATCTACCAAAATAGAGAGTGCCAAGGTTGATATGCAAACTATCAACTTAGAGGAGAGTGAAGAGCAGAGGAATAGAGGTAGGAGCCTTGTATTGATGGAGAGAGATGACCAGCTAAAGACTACAGAATAGCTACAACTAACTACTGTATTTATACTGGAAGATAGGCACCCTAATAAGCATGTAGTTGGCTTGGCAAATATGAGTACTATGTATATAAGTAATACTACCTATAGTGGTATTTGTATCTAATAAAAGAGCAAATGATAGAACCATATACAACTACTATATGGAATCCCTATATAATGATACTTGGGAAGATATATATAGTGTTGAATTGTTTTTTATAATCAGTTTTTTGTATAGATTAAATAACTATTCTAATAGGTAAGATTGCAGAGTTTAGATAAGAAATGAATTCATGACAAATATCTCTCTAAATTAGTGTAAAATGGCAGAAAATTACACTTTTTAACATTTTATTATCTATGTACATAGGCATTGTGCTTACTGTGGGAGACAATGAGCAGGAGGGAGGAGGGACTGGCAAGGCAGGTGACAGGCAGACAGTGCTCATGTGATGTGTGTACCAACCAATCAGCTGTCCAACTAATTTTAGCTACTTAACATCTCTACAATCATACATTCAAAATATATTTGACATAACATTTAGCAAATATATTTTGAATCTATTCCCCATATATTTGACAGATATATTGGGAATAAAATGAAAATATATCCATCAAATATATGATGAATTTATTGATGAATTTATTTTAAATATGTTCAGCATACATTCAAAGAATTTAATGGGAATATATTTAAAATCTCATTCTATATATATTCAAAATATATTCACCAAATATATGGGCAATTGCCCACAGTGATAAAAGGAGATTCTTGAGATGCTGTGGTGGCAGTGCATGCTGCTGACATAACACTTTCACTCACTTTTGATATTGGACAAAATGCTCTACTAAAACTCCCTAAAAGAACGATTCTTATTACATAAGACTTGTAACAAGTCATGGAAAAGTCAGTCAAAGTCAACAATTGTCTGGTATGTTCTCATGCTAACTGTTTGAGCCTGACTTTAGTTATAAAATTGCCATTTAGTCAAAACTTAGTCAAACTTTACTTTTGCTTGACTTTTGCCTACTTTTGAGTGACTTCTGTTTTTACTGAGGGTCACAGTTAGTATTGGCAAATTTCAGTTCAATTTTTGGAGGTTTGGCTGAACTGAACCTATGGTCTGGTTTGGGGTTCATTGAATTTTAATAAAGTTTGAACTTGGTCTGAACCCTGAACCAATTTCTAGTGGAATCTGAAAAATTCTATAAGAAAAGACACATTTATGCACTTTAAAATTGTATAGAAAGTTGGTCTGCCAATTCAAATCATTATCTACTATTTTATTAGCTAAAGCTACTGAGTTGCAGTGACAATATCTATTTTTAGCATCACAATGTAATTAGTGAAGGCTTGTTAGGCACTTCTCATGCTCAAAAACTGAGTATTAATTTACTCTGATAACATTTTTAATCCAACTGTAATCAATAAATTTCAACTTTATAATTATTAATCTTTGAATTAAGAAGAAAATTATAAATTGTCTGTAACTCTTGTTATGTCCATGCCTCAGCAACTCAAACTCCAGACATTATCATCAACTCTGCATCCTTCATATACAACTCCACACTCCCTGATTCCATTCACTGCATGTCCCTTGTGGACTTCTATTTAGATCTCAATTATCTATTATTTATTTCCTTTTATCTTTTGATTTATATCTATTTCCTTTAGTTACAATTATGCAGTTCACTTCAAGTCTCATATATGTTTCATATTTTATACCTAGTACTCTGTGTTACTTGTCTCTACTCTGCAGCTACTCATTTCCAGACTTCTAGTATTTAAACCTACTTACTTCACTATGTAACCTCAGTTCAAATATCAATTTAATCTGCCAAACTACTCCACCTTGAGTTACCACCAACTCTGCACTCCTCTGTATAACTCCTGCAGGGAGTTCCTCTTTGTTGTTCAGAACTCCATCTTGGGTTCTGTCTTAATTTGCTCTTGTCCTTCAGAAATCCAGGGACCACTAGTGGAAAGGGGTGCAGTACATAAGCTGAAGCCAAAGTCCCTAATTTGCCTCAAGGCAATCCATCTCTGCACTCTGCCTTCATTATCCAACATCTCCACCCCTAAGTCAGCCTTTCTCCAGCATAGCACTTAACAGTATATTCAAACTTGTACCTTTCACTAATACTTGTTCATTCCAATGGTTTCCCATATCATACCAAAGTAACCACCAAGAAGGTTAAGGTTGTTAAAGCAAAGACTGATACTACCCCTGCTAATCTGCCTCCAGGAGGTAGCAATATTGCTGGTCAAGCTTCTTGTACACTGAATACACCTACTTCTAGTCATGACAACAATCCACCTCCACCCCCACCTGAGCAACCTATTGCACCACCTCCCAATGACCCTGCCCTGAACCTGGAAGGTCCTTCAGTGATGGTGGTGGCAACAATGGTGACAATGATGGTGATAACAGTGATGACCATGACAACACTCCTCCCACACCACCCAATTGACAATCTAATTGTTCTCCAAATGTTCCCTATGGACTGGCAGAAGCCCTCGCAGATGTAGCTCAAGCTATCCACCATCCTGCAGGTACTGAACATACAGCAAAGTCCAAACACCATAACCTAGATACCTTTGATAGGTCAGACCCCACCAAACTCAAAAGTTTTTTGTTCCAGTGCAACCTACATTACCATGACTGTCCTTCAGTATTCTGAACTGACACGTCCAAAATCACCTTCACCATCTCACACCTCAAAGGTACTGCCTTGGACTGGTTCAAACCCAGTATTATAGATGAAACTCATGAACCCCATCTCTGGTTAAATGACTACAATGAGTTTGTCTACAAACTTCATAGCAACTTTGGGCCTGACAACCCCAAAGGTGATGCCAAGACTCAACTAAAGAACCTCACCATAAAGGACAATCAGCATGTTACCAAATATATCATGCTATTCAACTGCTATGAGTCCAAGCTCAATGATGACTATGGAGAAACAGCACTCCGTTGTTGGTTCTATGAGGGTCTCCCTGACTGCATTAAGGACCATATGAGCAATATCAGAAAACCAAAGAAACTCCAGAAGATGAAGGACCTTGCCAAAGTCATAAACAGGTGTTACTGGGAATGCAAGGGTGAAATTGTGTGGGATAAGCATGGCTCCACTGATAAACCTGACAAATCCAAGAAGTTGAATGTGGACAAGTCAAAAAGCCAGCAGAAGTCCATCCCTAAAGGCAACTCCACCCCATTCTCATCCTCCAATCACTCATCATCTTTGGGATCCTCTTCTAAATCCAACAACTCATCCAATCATGCTAGCTCCTCAGTCAAGAAACCTGACTTATCATCCAAATTAGGCAAGGACAGTAAACTCACTGCCAAGGAACGCAAACAATGCATGAATAACAATCTATGTATGTTCTGTGGTGGTAGTGGTCATATGGCCAAAGACTGCCCCAGATCCTCCTCTAGTGCCTTCAAGGCCAAAGCCTGTGTGGCAACGGCTGAGGAGAAAAAGTCTGACTCTTCAGACTTGAAAAAATAGAGAGCAGCTCTTCAGATTCCATGTAGGCTGAGAGCTGCATTGTCTCCAACTGCACAATTAAGGAGGCCTGTCTCAACATGTCTGCTCTTTTCAACCCTGATTCCCTTACAATTCCGCTCTCTTCTCCTAGTTTTCCACTCCCTTTTCAAGTGTTGATAGACTGCAGTGCTTCTCACTGTTTTATAAATTCATCTTTTGTTTTGCAAAATTCTTTAGAATGCCAATCTGTTTCTCCCATCCAACTGCATCTTATAGATGGAAGTACCAATGTGGTAATCACTCAGACAGTCTCCTTTCCCACCCATTTTCCTTCTGATGAAATCCTAGCCCTCAAGTTCTATGTAACTCCTCTAGACTCTGCTTGGTCTGTGGTTCTTGGATATAATTGGCTTCATCAGCACAATCTGTTGATTGATTGGGTTGCTAAAACTATTTCTTTCCGCTCCACAGGGACTTCTCTGCCCTTGTCAACCATCTCTGCATGTATGGCTGTTTTGCCTGCAACAGAAAATACTTCTCCACCTTCACCACTGGATACTCCACTCAGAAAACCTTTGGTCTCTCTTATCAACTCAATGGCCTTTGCACAAGCCATCAAGTTAGAGGGTACTCAAGTATTCCAACTCCAACCATCCAATTTGTCCACTCCCACACTTTCTGCAGGAACTGTTGAACCTGCTGACCTGTCCTCTGTGCCTGCTGAGTATTATGAATTTGCCAATGTATTTAGTAAAGCCAAGGCCAACAAACTTGCCCCACACTGCCCTTACAATCTCAAGATTAACCTTAAAGAAGGTACTTCTCTGCCTCTTAGCCCCATCTATTCCCTCTCACAATCCAAGCTCTCCACTCTCTAAGAATTCATTGATGAAAATCTCACTAGTGGTTTCATTTGCTCTATCAATTCTCCACATGGTGCACCTGTCCTCTTTGTACAGAAGAAGGATGACTCTTTTTGTCTTTGTGTAGACTTCCAAGGTCTCAACAAGATCACCAAAAAGGATTGCTACCCATTACCCCTGATCTTTGACCTTTTAGATAACCCTTGCAAGGCTCAGCTTTATACAAAGATAGATCTCCACCATGCTTATCATCTAGTCCACATCACTGAAGGTGATGAATGGAAGACCACCTTTTGCACTTGCTATGGCTCCTTTGAATGGATGGTAATGTCCTTTGGTCTCTCTAATGCATCTGTGGCATTCCAACACTTCATAAATGACATCTTCTCTGATCTACTTGACATCTGTGTCATTGTCTACCTTGATGACATTCTCATCTACACTAATGACCTCTCTCAACACTGTTCTCATGTCTGTTGTCAAGCAAGCAAAATGTTGCTTTTGAGAATTGCAGAAGTGTCATTATTTGTGCTATCCCAAGTAAATTCGGGGAAAGAATGAATATTGCAATTCTACACAAATCAATCCAAAAGGTAGTATGAGTTGATTGAGCTAAAGGAGTAGAGATCTGGCAATAAGGTGTATGAACCTTGAATATAATATAGATGCTGAAGTGGCTGCTGGTAGAAGTAGTATCAGACTACTAATACCTGAATA
>ML213607.1:451276-470410 GCA_004379715.1 Crucibulum laeve | reverse complement strand
ATGATTTGGATGTACACATTTGTCCCAAGTTCTCACACAATTCCTGCGGAGACAGAATAATATCTTTGTTCAAAACATTTTGAACGTATAATAGCAGACGTCAAGTAGATCAGAGAAGATGTCATTCATGAAATGTTGGAAAGCTGCAGGTGCATTAGAGAGACCAAAGGGCATTACCATTCATTCAAAGAAGCCATAGCAAGTGCAAAAGGCAGTCTTCCATTCATTGCCTTTGGCAATATGGACTAGATGATAAGCATGGCAGAGATCTATCTTTGTATAGAGCCGAGCCTTGCAAGGGCTATTTAAAAGGTCAGAGATCAGGGGTAACAGGTAGCAATCCTTTTTGGTGATCTTATTGAGACCTTGGAAGTCTATACAAAGATGAAGAGAGCTGTCCTTCTTCCATACAAAAGGATGGGTGCACCATGTGGAGAATTGATAGAGCAAATGAAACCACTAGTGAGATTTTCATCAATGAATTCATGAAGAGCGGAGAGCTTGGATTGCAAGAGGGAATAGATGGAGCCAAGAGGCAGAGAAGTACCTTCTTCAAGGTTAATCTTGAGATTGTAATGGCAGTATGGGGCAAGTTTGTTGGCCTTGGCTTTACTGAATACATTGGCAAATTCATAGTACTCAGTAGGCATGGAGAACAGGTCAGCAGGTTCAACAGTTCCTACAGAAAGTGTGGGAGTGGGCAGATTGGATGGTTGGAGTTGGAATACTTGAGTACCCTTTAACTTGATGGCTTGTGCAAAGGCCACTGAGTTAATAAGAGAGACCAAAGGTTTTCCGAGCAGAGTATCCAGTGGTGAAGGTGGAGAAGTGTTTCTATCGCAGGCAAAACAGCCATACATGCAGAGATGGTTGACAAGGGCAGAGAAGTCCCTGTGGAGTGGAAAGAAATAGTTTTAACAACCCAATCAATCAATGGATTGTGCTGGTGAAGCTAATTATATCCAAGAATCACAGACCAAACAGAGTTTAGAGGAGTTACATAGAACTTGAGGGCTAGGATTTCACCAGAGGGAAAAATGGTGGAAAAAAAGACTGTCTGAATGAACACCACATTGGTACTTCCATCTATGAGACATAATTGGATGGGAGAAACAGATTGGCATTCTAAAGAATTTTGCAAAACAAAAGATGAATCTATAAAACAGTGAGAAGCGCCGCAGTCTATCAACACTTGAAAAGGGAGTGGAAAACTAGGAGAAGAGAGCAGAATTGTAAGGGAATCAGGGTCAGAAAGAGCAGATGCATTGAGACAAGCCTCCTTAATTGTGTGGTTGGAGACAATGCAGCTCTCAGCTCACACGGAGTCTGAAGAGCTGCTCTCTATTTTTTCAAGTCTGGAGAGTCAGACTTCTTCTCCTCAGCTGTTGCTGCATGGGCTTTGGCCTTGGAGGCGCTAGAGGAGGATCTGTGGCAGTCTTTAGCCATATGACCATTACCACTACAGAACATGTATAGATTGTTATCCATGCATCATTTGCATTCCTCAGTGGTGAGCTTACCATCCTTGCCTAATTTGAATGATAAGTCAGGTTTCTTGACCAAGAAGCTAGCATGATTGGACGAGTTTTTGGATTTAAAAGAGAATCCTGAAGATAATGAGTGATTGGAGGATGAGAATGGGGTGGAGTTGCCTTCAGGGGTGGACTTCTGCTGGCTTTTTGACTTGTCCACATTTGATTTCTTGGACTTATCAGATTTATCAGTGGAGCTGCGCTTATCCCACGCAATTTCACCTTTGCATTCCCAATAACGCCTGTTTATGACTTTGGCAAGGAGGTCCTTCATCTCCTGGAGTTTCTTTGGTTTTTTGATATTGCTCATACGATCCTTAATGCAGTCAGGGAGACCCTCATAGAACCAACAATGGAGTGCTGTTTTTCCATAGTTGTCATTGAGCTTGGACTTATAGCAGTTGAATAGCATGATATATTTGGTAACATGCTGATTGTCCTTTATGGTGAGGTTCTTTAGTTGAGTCTCGGCATCACCTTTGGGGTTGTCAGGCCCAAAGTTGCTGTGGAGTTCGTAGATAAACTTATTGTAGTTGTCTAACCAGAAAGGGGGTTTGCGAGTTTCACTCATAATACTGGGTTTGAACCAGTCCAAGGCAGTACCTTTGAGGTATGAGATGGCAAAGGTGATTTTGGACATGTCAGTCCAGAATGCCAAAGGACAGTCATGGTAATGTAGGTTGCACTGGAACAAAAAACTTTTGAGTTTGGTGGGGTCTAACCCATCAAAGGTATCTGGGTCATGGAGTTTGGACTTTGCTGTATATTCAGTACCTGCAAGATGGTGGATAGCTTGAGCTACATCTGTGAGGGCTTCTGCTAGTCCATAGGGAACACTTGAAGAACAATTAAATTGTCAATTGGGTGGTGTGGAAGGAGTGTTGTCATGGTCATCACTGTTATCACCATCATTGTCACCATTGTTGCCACCACTATCACTGTCTGGAGGACCTTCCAGGTCCAGGGCAGGGTCATTGGGAGGTGGTATGATAGGTTGCTTGGGTGGGGGTGGAGGTGGATTGTTATCATGACTAGAAGTAGGTGTATTCAGTGTATGAGAAGCTCAACCAGCAATGTTGCTACCTCCTGAAGGTGGAGTAGCAGGGGTAATACCAGTCTTTGCATGTGGAGGACTACACACAGAAATTCTGGGAGTTTGGACAGCTCACCAGATATAATGAAGAAACCCTCATTTTTAAATTCAAATAAGGGATCAATGCTGACCTACTTTGAACCATTATCACAACCAGGAAGCCAGTAACTATAGGGGAATGTATGGGCTGTGCCAACGGACTCGATTGGGAACTAAGAAATGTAGACAGGAACCAGCAGAAACAGAAAGGTTTTGGAAGCCAAGTTGCAGCAACAAAACCCAACACTTGGAATCAACAGAAATCCCAGACACTGGCATCATCTATGAAGGATCCTAACACCATAGACATTGACACTATGATGAAAAATGGACAATGCTTTAATTGTAGCCAAAGAGATCATATTAGTAAAGATTGTACCCTACCCAAAAAACCTAGGTAATATGTGACTCAAGTAGTTACCACAGACACATCAGTAGCTAGTTCATTGGACATCAGTAGTATCACAACCCCAGTAGTTTATAGCCCTAAACTGCTGAAAATTGCTGAGCAATTACACAAAATGTGTTTTCAGTTAAATCAGACATAAGCACAAATGTGCTAACTACAGACAATTCCTCTTTTGTTCCTTCCAATGTAGTAATTCCAAATTTGAAATTTGATGATTTATTAAAGAAACAGAACAAATTGAATGCTAGGAAATTCAATGGTACAATGGTTAAGAATGGAAGCATAAAATGGACAGCCAGACAGATTAAGATCCATAAACCAGAAATGGCAATTGGAATCCTTAATATGTGGGTTCATACTAAACAGTTTAAAGAAGTCTCCAATCAAACAGTTACAGAACTCAATAAACTTACTGACAAAGAAGTTATTGAAGCTCTTAATAAGTTAAGACAACTTAAGAAATACATTTGAAAAAACTATGGATAACAAATAGATCTGAAATTAGTTGCTCAGACAATTGATGATAAACAAAAGTTTAAATTAGTTGCCTTACTCAATAGTGGCTGTACTGGAAGTTGCATCAATGCAACATTTGCAAAGAAAAATGGAATCAATATGCATAAATACCCATGTCCAATTCCTGTTTATAATGTAGATGGAACATTCAACTCTGGAGGATCTATTACAGATTATGTTGAAATGAATGTTTGGATTAAAAATCATCAGGAATGACTTCATTTTGCAGTATCTAATCTTGGAAAGGCCCAGATGTTCATTGGTCATGAATGGTTGAAACTCCATAACCCTGAAATTGATTGGAAACTCTCCAAAATCAAGTTTACCAGATGTCCCTTAAAATGTACCCCATTGGTTTGAACTCTATTACCAGAAGAAGATGATGACATCATGAAAATTGATGAACCTGAAATCAAAGATGGAGAACATCTTTTGATCATTGATCTGAATCAAGAAATGGAAATCAGAGCATTTCAAACTAAATTGTCTAAATTAGCTGAGGAACAATTTAAAGTAAAGAAGACAAAAATGTTTGAATAAACAGTGCCAAAATCCTATCATGAATTTAAAGATGTCTTCTCCAAAGAATCTTTTGACAAAATGCCACTGAGATGACCATGGGATCATGCAATTGAGTTAATTCCAGACACTAAGGTTTTAGACTGTAAAATCTACCCCTTAAATCTAGCAGAACAAGGAGAACTTGATAAGTTCCTTACAGAGAATCTTGAATCAGGACAAATCAGATCATCAAAGTTGCCAATGGCATCTCCATTCTTCTTTGTTAAAAAAGATGGAACTCTTTGATCAATATAGGATTATTAATATCTAAACAACATTATGATTAAAAATAGATATCCATTGCTGCTTATCCAAGAACTTATTGATAAGCTCAGAAAGGCAAGGTACTTCACAAAATTAGATGTTAGATGGGGATTCAACAATGTCAGGATCAAAGACAGAGATGAATGGAAAGCAGCATTTCAAACCAATAGAGGATTATTTGAACCATTAGTCATGTTTTTCGGATTAACCAATTCACCAGCAACTTTTCAAACTATGATAAACTCAATCTTTAAAGCAGAAATAGATGAAGGAAAAGTCATTATCTATATGGATGATGTTCTCATCTTCACAGCTACACTTGAAGAATATAGAATCATGGTAAAAAGAGTTTTACAAAAGTTTAAAAATCATAAACTCTTTTTGAAACCAGAGAAATGTACATTTGAATAAGCTGAAGTCAAATACCTTGGTTTACTGATGTCATGTAACCAAGTAAGAATGGATCCAGCAAAAATCAAAGGAGTAGTTGAATGGTCCATGCCTCAGAATAAAAGAGATATTTAACAATTCCTTAGATTTGTCAATTTTTATAGATGGTTTATATTAGAATTTGCCTATGTAGCAAAACCTTTAATCAAATTAACTGGAAACAATACCTGAAAATGGTCAAAAGATAAGACAATACATTTGCAGAAATGAAGAAATGAGTAACCTCAGCACTGGTATTAGCAATGTCAAATGACACAGGCAGATACCATGTAGAAGTTGATTCTTCAGACTTTATGAATGGAGGAATTCTTTCCCAACAATAACTTGACAGAATATGGTGACCTATAGCATTTATATCTCATGCTTTAAATAGCACTGAAAGAAATTATGAGATATATGACAAAGAAATACTAGCAATAATGACAGCTTTAGATAATTGGAGAGACCTTTTAAGAGCAACAGAAATATTTGAGATCTGAACAGATCATAAAAATCTTGAATATTTTAGAAAGCCTCAGAAATTAAATTGTTGACAAGCCAGATGGGTTACTGAAATGCAGGAATTTCATTTCACATTACAGCATAAAGCCAGAAAACAAATGACTAAAGCAGATTTCCTCTTAAGACAATCAGGTCATGAAAGAGGGGTGAATGACAATGAAAACATCATTATACTTAAACTGGAATATTTTTGGCAACACAATGTTGTAGGAATTGACAAATCTCTAATGTCTTGAATCAAAAGAGCATCAAAAAATAGAGACAAAGTCATTGAAAGAAATCTAGCAGTCAAGGAAAATAGTTGAAAAGAACTCAAAGATGGAATTATTGTTAAAGTTGGACGCACTTAGGAGTGAGTATGCACTCAGGATCTTAGTCTGGAGTCCAGAAGTGAGTAACTGGGGACTCAATCTTAAAACTCCAGGTTTATATACAACTATGATAAGGATCCTGACAGATGTCAGGATAAGAGATCAGTAGTCTAAAAATAGAATCAGATCTAATAATAGATCTGATGTCATGTGATGTAATCTAAATATAGTACAGAGCTAAAAATAGAAATAGTAATAGAAGACATAGAGACCATTTTTAACAATTATCACTTGGATGCATTGTATTTATATATCAAGAGATAAGAAACTTTGAGAAGAGATCATCTATCTTCACTATGACATCACTTTCACAGGACATCCAGGATGATATAAAACCCAGGAAATGATTATAAGGAATTATTGGTGGCCTAAACTACAAGCCAACATAAGGAAATACATTGATAAATATGAAGTTTGCCAAAGAACCAAAGCAAACTGAACTTCATCAGCAGCACCACTAATACTAAATGCCATTCCAACAAGATCTTGGGAAATTATATCAGTTGATTTAATCAGACCTCTTCCAAAATCATTAAGATCAAATGCTATTTTTATGATAGTAAATTGGTTCACTAAAGCAGCAAAGTTCATTCCCATGACAATTGAAATCACATCAATGGGAGTTGCTAAGGAATTTAGGGATCACATCTTCAGGAATCACAGATTACCAAAAAGAGTGATTAGTAATAGAGGACTTCAATTCACTTCTCAGTTCATGAAAGATCTATTTGAACTCCTAGAAATAACTCAGAACTTATCAATAGCATATCACCCCCAAACAAACAGACAGACAGAAAGAGTCAATCAAGAGGTTGAACTCTATTTAAGAATCTTCATTAATCATTGACAAGATGATTGGTCTGAATGGATGTTGTTAGCTGAATTCTCTTACAATGACAAAGTCCACATGTCAACTGAATATTCTTTGTTCTTCTTTAATTCAAAACAACACCCATGGAAAGGAATTGAACCATCAGGAATGGTTAAAATCCAATCAGTACAGGAATTTATAGACATGATGATGTATACACACTAAGAAGCAGAAGCATCACTTAAAATTGCTGCTGAAAACATAAAACACTTCTATGACAGATTAACTAAACCATCACAAGAATACAAATCTGGAGATAAGGTTTATCTCAAAGGAATCAACATCAGTACAGATCACTCAGCTAAAAAACTGGAAGATAAACAATATAGTCCCTTTGAGATACTTGAGAAAGTTGGTTTATTAGCTTATAAGTTAAAACTATCAGTCCAATAGAAACAAAAACACCTGGTCTTCCATGAATTCCTCTTGATGCCATTTAAAAAATTAACATCAGAATTTCAAAACCAGGAACCACCCCTGCCTCCAGACATTATTAATGGGATATGTTATGTCCATGCCTCGGCAACCACAACTCCGCACGTTATCCAGCAACTCCACACATCTCACATACGACTCTGCACTCCTTGACTCTGTTCACCACATGTCCCTTGCGGACTTTCATTTAAATCTCAATTATCTATTATCTATTTCCTTTTATCTTTTGATTTATATCTATTTCCTTTTAGTTTTATTTAGTGACTCTGCCCCATCCTCATACATGTTTCATATCTCATACCTGGTACTCTGCGTTACTCGTTTCTACTCCATAATACTTGTCTCCAAATTTCCTAGTATTTAAACTTAGATTACTTCACTTGTAACTTCAGTTCAAATATCAACTTAGTCTGCCAAACTACTCTGCCTTGAGTTACTATCAATTCCACACTCCTCTGTAGAACTCCTGCAGGGAGTTCCTCTTCGTTGTTCAGAACTCCACCTTGGGTTCTGTCTTAGTTCACTCTCGTCCTTTGGAAATCCAGGGACCGCTAGTGGAAAGGGGTGCAGCACATAAGCTGAAGCCAAAGTCCCTAATTCGCCTCAAAGCAATCCGTCTCCACACTCTGCCCTTGTTATCCGACATCTCTGCCTCTAAGTCAGCCTTTCTCTGGCACAGCACTTAACAGTATATTCGAACTCATACCTTTCACTAGTACTTGTTCATTCTGATGGTTTCCCATACCAAAGTAACCACCAAGAAGGTTAAGGTCATTAAAGCAAACACCAGTATTACACCTACTACTCCACTTCCAGGAGGTAGCAACACCACTGGTTGAGCTTCTCATACACCGAATACACCTACTCCTAGTTGTGACAACAATCCACCCCCACCTGAGCAACCTACTGCACCATCTCCCGACGACCCTGCCCTGGACCTGGAAGGTCCTCCAGATGGCAATGGTGGTGGTGACGACGGTGACAATGATGGTGATAATGGTGATGACCATGACAATACTCCTCCTACACCACCCAATCGACGATCTAATCGTTCCCTGAGTGTTCCCTATGGACTGGCAGAAGCCTTTACAGATGTAGCTCAGGCTATCTGACATCCTGCAGGTACTGAACATACAGCAAAATCCAAACTCCACAACCCAGATACCTTTGATGGGTCAGACCCCACCAAACTCCAAAGTTTTTTATTCCAGTGTAACCTACATTACCGTGACCATCCTTCGGCATTCCAGACTGACACGTCCAAAATCACCTTCACCATCTCATACCTCAAAGGTACTGCCTTGGACTGGTTTGAACCCAGTATTATGGGTGAAACTTGCAAACCCCCTCTCTGGTTAGATGACTATAATGAGTTTGTCTATGAACTCCACAGCAACTTTGGGCCCGACAACCCCAAAGGTGATGTCAAGACTCAACTAGAGAACCTCACCATGAAGGACAATCAGCATGTTACCAAATATATCATGCTATTCAACTGCTATGAGTCCTAGCTTGACAATGACTATGGAGAAACAGCACTCCATTGTCGGTTCTATGAGGGTCTCCCTGACTGCATTAAGGACCGTATAAGTGATATTGGAAAACCAAAGAAACTTCAGAAGATGAAGGACCTCACTAAAGTCATAAACAGGCGTTACTGGGAACGCAAGGATGAAATTGTGCGGGATAAGTGCGGCTCCACTGATAAATCTGACAAGTCCAAGAAGTCGAATGTGGACAAGTTGAAAAACCAGCAGAAGTCCACCTCTAAAGGCAACTCCACCCCATCCTCATCCTCCAATCACTCATCATCTTCGGGATCCTCTTCTAAATCCAATAATTCGTCCAATCATGCTAGCTCCTTGGTCAAGAAACCCGACTTATTGTCCAAATTAGGCAAGGATGGGAAGCTCACCACTGAGGAATGCAAATGATGCATGGATAACAATCTATACATGTTCTGTGGTGGTAGTGGTCATATGGCCAAAAACTGCCACAGATCCTCCTCTAGCGCCTCTAAGGCCAAAGTCTGTGCAGCAACAGCTAAGGAGAAGAAGTCCAACTCTCTGGACTTGAAAAAATAGAGAGCAGCTCTCCAGACTCTGTACGGGCTGAGAGCTGCATTGTCTCCAACCGCACAATTAAGGAGGCCCGTCTCAATGCATCCGCTCTTTTTAACCCTGATTCCCTTACAATTCCGCTCTCTTCTTCTAGTTTTTCACTCCTTTTTCAAGCATTGATAGACTGCGGCGCTTCTCACTGTTTTATAGATTCATCTTTTGTTTTGCAAAATTCCCTAGAATGCCAATCTGTTTCTCCCATCCAACTGTGTCTCATAGATGGAAGTACCAATGCGGTAATCACTCAGACAGTCTCCTTTCCTACCCTTTTTCCCTCTAGTGAAATCTTAGCCCTCAAGTTCTATGTAACTCCTCTAAACTCTGCTTGCTCTGTGGTTTTTGGATATAATTGGCTTTGCCAGCACAATCTGTTGATTGATTGGGTTGCTAAAACTATTTCTTTCCGCTCCACAGGGACTTCTTCGCCCTTGTCAACCATCTCCGCACGTATGGCTGTTTTGCCTACAATGAAAAACACTTCTCCACTTTCACCACTGGATATTCCGCTCAGAAAACCTTCAGTCTCTCTTATCAACTCGGTGGCCTTTGCATGAGCTATCAAGTTAGAGGATACTCAAGTATTCCAACTCCAACCATCCAATCTGCCCACTCCCACGCTTTCTGCAGGAACTGTCAAACCCACTGACCTGTCCTTCGTGCCTGCTGAGTACTATGAATTTGCCGACGTATTCAGTAAAGCCAAGGCCAACAAACTTGCCCCACACCACCCTTACAATCTCAAGATTAATCTTGAAGAAGGTACTTCTCCACCTCTCAGCCCCATCTATTCCCTCTTGCAATCCGAGCTCTCCACTCTCTGTGAATTCATTGATGAAAATCTCACTAGTGGTTTCATTTGCTCTACCAATTCTCCACATGGTGCACCCGTCCTCTTTGTACGAAAGAAGGATGGCTCTCTTCATCTTTGTGTAGACTTCTGAGGTCTCAACAAGATTATCAAAAAGGATTGCTACCCATTACCCCTGATCTCCAACCTTTTAGATAGCCCTTGCAAGGCTTAGCTCTATACAAAGATAGATCTCCACCATGCTTATCATCTAGTCCGCATCACCAAAGACAATGAATGGAAGACTGCTTTTTGCACTTGCTATGGCTCCTTTGAATGGATGGTAATGCCTTTTGGTCTCTCTAACGCACCTGTGGCATTCCAACGCTTCATGAACAACATCTTCTCTGACCTACTCAATGTCTGTGTCATTGTCTACCTTGACAACATTCTCATCTACTCTAACAACTTCTCTCAACACTGTTCTCATATCTGCGAGGTACTCAAATGATTCTACAAGCATGGCCTCTATGCCCGCGCAGACAAGTACGAATTCCATTCTGAACAGGTGGAATACCTCAGCTATATCCTCTCCCCTGACGGTTTGAAGATGTCCAAAGATAAAATCAAGGTTATTCAGGAATGGCCAGAATCTCGCAAAGTGAAAGACATCCAGTCTTTCCTAGGTTTTGCTAACTTCTATCGTCGATTTATCTGGAACTACTCCAACATCGTTGTCCCACTTACCCGCCTCACATGCAAGGACTCTGCATGGAACTGGTCTTTGGAATGTACAAAGTCCTTCAATACTCTCAAGAAGGCTTTCACCACCACTCCTATACTCACTCATTGGATTTTTGACGCTCAGATCATCATAGAAACAGATGCTTCTGATTATGCCCTAGCGGCCATCTTATCTATTGTTTTTCCCACTGGTGAAATTCATCCAATCACATTCCACTCTTGCACATTTACTGCAGCAGAATTAAACTATGACACCCACAATAAAGAACTCCTGGCAATCTTCGCCGCATTCCAAACTTGGCAGCATTATCTTGAAGGTGCAGCTCTTTCTATAGACATTGTCACTGACCACAAGAATTTAAAATACTTTGCTACCACAAAGATTTTGACATGCCGTCAAGCATGATGGTCGGAGTTCCTCTCCCAGTTTAATCTTATCATCTGTTTCCGCCCAGGTAAATTAGGCATGAAGCCTGACTTTTTAACTAGACAATGGGATGTCTATCCAAAAGAGGGGAATAGCAACTATGCCAAGGTTAATCCGCACAATTTCCGACCAGTATTCACCCAAGAACAACTCACCACTTCACTCCGTGCTACTATTCTTTCATTCCCAGTTCTCTGCAGCACTCTGCTTATGGACATTGAGAAACTCCATTCAGATATTTTAGCATCCTTAGCAGACAACCCAATCACCGCAGCACATCCCTCCATTCCCACCTTACCACACTGGACTCGCAATCCCCAAGGACTTCTCCGCCTCGATAATCGAATCTACATGCTGGACATAGCTGATCTCCACCTACATGTCATACAGTACAAGCATGATCACATCCTCTCTGATCATTTTGGACAAAACAAGACACTAACACTTATCCAACATGAATACACTTGGCCAAACATCTGTACTATGGTCAAAGAATTTTGCAAGTCTTGTGTTACTTGTATGTGCTCTAAACCTCAATGACACCAACCCTATGGCACTTTCAAACAGCTTTCCATTCCTGTTAGACCCTGGCACTTGATATCAATGGACTTCATAGAGAAACTCCCTAGCTCCAGTGGTTTTGATTCCATTTTAGTAGTCATTGATCAACTCACTAAACAGTCCATATTCATTTTCACTCATGACACCATCACCTCTGCAGAACTTGCTTGGTTATTTGTCATTCACATGTTCTCCAAGCACAGAGTCCCCTCGCACATTACTTCAGACCGTGGCACCAAGTTCGTCTTCCACTTTTTCCACTCTTTAGGCAAACTCCTTAATATGGAACTCCACTTCACCTCGGGTTATCATCCGGAAGGTGACGGCCAAACCAAACATACAAATCAAACACTTGAGCAATACCTTCGGATTTACTGCAATTATCAACAAAATAACTGGCACAACCTCTTACCCCTTGTGGAGTTCACTTATAATAATGCACCTAGCACTACTACTGGTGTGTCCCCATTCTTTGCCAACAAGGGCTATGACCCCTCCAATTCCATTCATCCCAAATGTGACATCACATCCTTGAAGGCATATGACTTCACTGTAGACCTAAATCAACTCCACCAGTTCTTACGTGTGGAGATTGCTGAAGCTCAGAAGCGATATCAGATCTCCACAAACAAAACTAGGATTCCCGCACCAGACTTCCAACTTGGTCAGAAAGTATTCGTCAAAGCAAAGTTCTTTAATACTACTAGGCCTGCTAAGAAGCTCTCAGAGAAATTCCTAAGTCCCTATGAAATTATTGGTCATACCAGCTCCCAATCCTTTACCCTTTATCTCCCTGATGGTATATGCACTGTTCACCCTGTTTTCCATGTTTCCATGCTCAAACCCTATCATAAAAACACCATCCCTGGCCGGGTACCTAGCCCATCTCCTCCTGTTGAGATCGACGGTGACATTGAGTATGAAGTTGAGGAGATTCTTAAGTCCAAAATAGACAGGCAATACAAACATTGTAAACTCCAATACAAAGTCCACTAGCTTGGATATGCAGACACCAACGAATCCAAATCTTGGCTCCCTGCTACCGAATTAGATCACGCTCAGGAACTGTTACAGGACTTCCATCAAAGATATCCCCACTTTCCCAGCCCTCTAGACAAATTATAGATTTCATTTATTTCATTTCTGTCTCAATTTCCACTTTCCTGAACATTGCTCACTCTTCTCCATACATACTTTATAGTTCTCCACATATTTCTATCTGTTCTCCACCACTTCTCACTTCATTTCAACTTATAATGTCATTCCACTTCAAACTGACAAGAAAATCACATACAAACAAAAAGAAAACGAAATAAGAGTCTGTATATATATTTAGTTTTGAAGAGTCTGGCTCTCCTTGACTTCTCCACCCTTCTCTGCTTTTCTGTCCTCCCTAATATTGTTCTCCACCTCTTTGTCCACCATCTCTGCATTCCCTTGTCCATTTTCCACCTCCTTTTCACCCAACTCCACACCTTCACTCTCCTTCTCCACACTACCCTCCCTGTTTTCTGCACCCTCAGCTTCCATCTTCACATCCTTGCCACTCTTCTCAATGGCTTGTTGCACCGCCGTTGCCCAAGCTTCCCTCTCCCTCTTTTTCCACAACTTCGCCCTCTTCTGGTTGATCCACATCTCTGAAGAGATGGACTCCATCACCTTCATCATTGCCTCTTGTGCCTCAGCATTCCGAAGTTGTGCATCTGCGTGGTCTTGAAGCACCTTGCAGAGATCTTGCCCCAGACAGTTGACTGCAGAGTGTATCTCACACACTGCACCACACATCTCCCTTATGAGATCTCCGAACACAGCTGTTAATTTCTGCATAAAGGCCATGGTTTCCCATATCATAGCCAGCAAAGCCTGGCTCTCCGAACTCCCACTCTCTACCCTCGCCTTCCTTGATGGGCCCACCTCTTCCTCACTATCGGAGTCCACCTGTGCCCATTGTCGCTTATTCGAAATATGGGTGACCAGCTCTTCAAAGCACGGTCTCTTCTTATCAAAACATCGCAAGCACGAGTTGTGCTTGCGGAGGCCAATAACCCAATGCCAGCAGGTAGTGCCATTGCGCGCACACTTTGAGCAGGGATGGACTTTGTCCATTTCCCACTGAGTTCCACTCGCATAGTTGAATCTGTCCACAAAGCAAGAATATTATGTTTCTGTGTCAGCAACACATTACACTGAATGGAGATTACTCACGCAATGTGGATCGCTTGCTGGTCTTTTGGGAAACTGTTGCACACCCCAATAAATGCTCTATAACACTTATCAGTCAGCGATAAAGTGAATCAAAACTCATTACTCACCTCCTCAAGTTTCTTCCATTCCTCATCTACCTCCTTCAATTTCCTTCTTCTAGGAAGCACGGTATTCTGCATCGTCCTGGCCCTCTCCTCATGGCAATGTATGACCTCCGCAAGCTCATCCTTGTCCTCATCCTTGTCCACATCCATCTCCGCTGCCTCTGCAGCCTCCTTTTCACAGCATTCCTTTTCCGCCTTCTTCGCTTTGGCCTTCCTACGCTCAGCCTCCTCCTGCGCTATCCTCTCCTCCTCCGCTCTTTTCTTCGCCTCATCTGCCGCCTTCTTCTTCTCCGCAATTGCTGCTAATTTTGCCGCAGCCTTGGCCTGGACCTGGCACATGGCTTCAGCGAATTCATCCTCTTCAGAAACATTGGAAGTGGGTTGCTGGGAGGACGACATTACGGTAAAGAGTTTAACACGAGATGGGAAAATTTTACTTGAAGCGCAACAACCACCACCCATCATATATATCCCTACTCAGCCACATGCAAACAACACCAATCACCGATTCTGATGGACCTCAAGGTTCAGTCCTAAGAGAGGAATACTGTTACGTTCATGCCTTAGCAACCACAACTCTGCACATTATCCAGCAACTCCGCACATCTCACATATGACTCCGCACTCCTTGACTCTGTTCACCACATGTCCCTTACGGACTTTCATTTAGATCTCAATTATCTATTATCTATTTCCTTTTATCTTTTGATTTATATCTATTTCCTTTTAGTTTTATTTTGTGACTCTGCCCCATCCTCATACATGTTTCATATCTTGTACCTGATACTCCGCATTACTTGTTTCTACTCCATAATACTTGTCTCCGAATTTCCTAGTATTTAAACTTAGATTACTTCACTTGTAACTTCAGTTCGAATATCAACTTAGTCTGTTAAACTACTCCGCCTTAAATTACTACCAACTCTGCACTTCTCTGTAGAACTCCTGCAGGGAGTTCCTCTTCGTTGTTCAGAACTCCACCTTGGGTTCTGTTTTAGTTTGCTCTCATCCTTTGGAAATCTAGGGACCACTAGTGGAAAGAGGCGCAGCATATAAGCTGAAGCCAAAGTCCTTAATTCGCCTCAAGGCAATCTGTCTCCGCACTCTATGTTTGTTATCCAACATCTCCATCCCTAAGTCAGCCTTTCTCCGGCACAGCACTTAACAGAACACCCAAATATGAAGTAGAAGCAATTTTAGATAGCCAAATAGATCAATAGGGACAAGGTCGCAACTGACATCCTGTGATGAAATATTTAGTTGACTGGAAGAACTCTATCCAAAAGAAGCTAGAACTTGGGAATTGATTGGTAACCTGGAAAATAGTCTTGAATTGGTCAAAGACTTCCATAAAAGTCACCCTACTGCCCCTCATCTACAGACATGCTCATTACTGATAATACCCCAACATTCCTTTGAAACTAAATGACTAAGATCTTGAGTGCATACTCATTCCTAAGTTATAAGCTTCACTCTAAATGCTATAGTTTAAGTTTTAAGTGTTTTGAACATATTTTGAGCTCTGTGTAAATGGTTCTTTGCCCTGATTATATGCATCTCTCCACCCTATATACATAAGTTGACAAACTGCTAGGCTTACCACATCACTGAGGGATACATGGTTTATGAATATTGGAGTCTGGGGAATTGCTGAGGGCACTTTTATATGCCATTTTTTATTAAATTTGAACCTGCTTAAAAGTAAGTATGCACTCAGGATTTTAAACTGAAGTCCAAAAAGTGAGTAACTATATAATTGAAGTAAATGAATCTTACCTGAAATTCAGAAAGTGAGTAACTGAGCAAATACTTTTAAAACTTCAGATTTATATACAGCTATGATAAAGATCCTGACAGGTATCAGAATAAAAGATCAGTAGAAAATCAAATCTAAATATAGATATAATCCCATGTAGTCATCAATATAGATAAGGACTTTATCTTTGACATAGATATAAATAGATCTGTCAGATTGAAGTCAAGTAAATCCCATGGAAGAGAGCACAGTGTGTAGCTTCAAATTCCATTGATATGTTAAAAATGCTCTTTATGTCTTCTGTTATTATTTCTATTTTTAGTTGTGTTCTATATTTAGATTACTCCACATAAGATCAGATGAATTGTTAGATCTGATTCTATTATTATGTTAAGAATATAAGAGTGGGGAGATGAATGAGGACTCAGATATAGACACAGATACAAAAGTGGATTAGAATTGATTATAGAATCCAGTGAATAAGGTAGTTATTTATCTACTGTGAAGCACAGTAAAGCTGTGCTCAAATGCTATACAATCAAATAATTAATGAAACAATCAAAAGCAATCATCAAATCAGTTCAAACTGTACAGCTATTAAACCAGCGCAGAAGGCTGTGCAACCAAATCTAACAAGTGCTTCCAACTTTAACAGGTAGAAGTAGTATCAGACTACTAATACCTGGATATAGTAACTGTCTTGATATAATGTAAAGCTTATTGGAAGCTTATAACTTGGTGTTCTGAGCTGAACTTAACTTAATATGCTGAATTTAACTTAACATACTAAACTGACTTGACTTTATAATCTACTGAACATTACTAATATAAATGAAAGCAATGTTTGCAATCTATTTGTGTCCTAGTATTTGCAAGACATCAGAACAAGAAGTTGGAAGTAGGTCGGAGGGTCAGAGTTGTTATCAGATATAAGTCCTAATAATGAGGGTGAAGTAGATCAGAGAAAAGTGTTTAACTTTTAATATTCAAACTGAAGAGTGGAGGATATAAGTGGAAGGTATTTATATTACGGAAGATAACTAGGGATGAAGTAGAGACAGAATGGTAGTCTGATGAAAGAGGCTGTGATGGTATTGTAGAAACTGAGTAAACAGTAGTATGAATAAGTGAAGCGGAATGTCGGAAGGGGTGATATGGAAAAGCTGTGTAAACTAGAAATCAATCATAAGAGAACTATGGTGATGAAACATATATACAAATAAGGAAGAGCAAAGATCATGAATGGAATGGGGGCCAGAAGGAAAGTCAGAAGGTCGGAAGGTGGGCGTGAATTTCCGGGATGTGACAATATTACTGATTAATGAATTGGGAAGGATGGATGAAAACCCCCTAATAGCAGTTCTACTAGTTTGAATTGCTTTACTGACAATTTCAAAAGAGAGGTACAGTAGACTATCTCATAATGCATAGCATCACGTGACATTATGTATTATTGGATTGGGCTCATATGTCATGCATGACTTCAAAATATTATAAAATTACCATATGAGGATCAAGATGTGACCAGTTGGCAACTTTGTAAATACTCCATTTAGTATAATTTGGTGATTGAGGGTCCCATTTTAAACCAATCCAATAATGCATAATATCATGTGATGCTATGCATTATGAGATAATCTACTGTATTATGTTTACTTCAGAGATATAACATTGGAAAATGTTAAAAATGCTCTTTATGTTTTCTGTTACTATTTCTATTTTTAGTTGTGTACTATATTTAAATTACTTCATATGACATCAGATCTATTTAGATCAGATTCTATTTTTAGACTACTGATCTTTATTCTGACACCTGTCAGATAAGATTTACTTCAAATACATTAGACTTCCTGGACTTCAGACTAAAATTCTAAGTGCATACTTACTTTTAAGCATGTCCAACTTTAACAGAAAAACCCCCAAATCATGATCCTTATATACTACTATGGAACCTGATTATATAAAGATGTTCCACCTAATGTGGAGTCATCATATATAAGAGTGAGTCCCATGTTTGTGACTGGTGTTAAGTTCAAATGATTCATAAATATAGAAAAGAAATAAGGAGTTATAAAATGATTTATATAAACTTAAGTGGGCTTATAAAGAATCAAACTGAGTTGTAAATAGTCACTCAAAATGATTCAGAGTGATTCATAAGATATAAAATGAGTCATAAGATATAACAAGAGTTATAGAGCATAAAAGAATCATAAAGCATAGAAAAGAGTTATAAAACATGAAGAGGAATTATAAAGCATAAAAGAGAGTTATAAAATAGTCATAATACAATAAAAAGAGTTATAAAGCATAAGTCATAAGAGAAAGCATAGATATGAATCATAAGCATAAGGGGGAAAACAGAGGGGAATATGGAGGCATAAGCATAATTGATTCTGTGAGAATCAGTAATCATAAACAGAGATTAGGACATAATCTAATCTTATCTGTCATATGATTTGAATATATGCATTTGTCCCAAGTTCTCACACAATTTCTGTGGAGACAAAATAATGTCTTTGTTCAAAATATTTGGAATATATGACACTGTTAGGATCTTTATCATAGTTGTATATAAACCTGAAGTTTTAAAGAGTGATTCCTCAGTTATTTACTTTCTGAACTTTAGATAAGATGGAATTACTTCAATTATATAAGTTACTTACTTCCTGAACTTCAGACTAAGATCTTAAATGCATACTTACTTTCTAAGTGTGTTCAACTTTAACATATTTACTATTACATTCAGTGCACAGACACTCCTAGGATGAAATGAAAAATACTATGTTTCCACACTCTTCTCTACACACTCTAAATGTTTCATATCTTAACACCTCAATCCTACTTTGCTATGTTGACTTTTATGTCTACTCTTTCAAAGCTCAGTAGTAAAAACTATCCTGAGTGGACTTAAGAGATTGAAGTATGGTTCTGTTAAAGTTGGACACACTTAGAAGTGAGTATGCACTCAGGATCTTAGTCAGGTGTCAGGGTAAGAGATCAGTAGTCTAAAAATAGAATCAGATCTAATAATAGATCTGATGTCATGTGATGTAATCTAAATAGTACAGAGCTAAAAATAGAAATAGTAATAGAAGACATAGAGAGCGTTTTTAACAGTCCAGTGTCATGCATATGCAAAGGCAAAGGAATATGTGCTCAATCGCACCAAGAAGCCTAAGCAGACCACCAAACAAGCTCAGAACACTCCAGCAACCTCTACTACCTCAGGCAGCACATTTGCTGGAAATGCAAGTACTTGTTTAATTGATCCTTGTGATCCCAATACTCCATTGCAGCTTGATGCTGACTTTGATTGGAATGCAGACACTGGTGCCACATCTCATATGACTCCACATCGTCATTGGCTTACCAATTATGTCAAACA
>ML213607.1:430106-449627 GCA_004379715.1 Crucibulum laeve | reverse complement strand
TCTTGAGCTTAACTCACAAGCCAAGCCAGATCCTATTTGTGAACCTTGTCTTTCAGGCAAGATGCATGCAAACCCCTTTCCATCCTCTGATTCACATTCACTCATTCCACTTGAACTCATTCACTCTGACCTTCATGGCCCTCTTCCAACCAAATCGCATTCTGGATACTCTTACTGGATTACATTCATTGATGATTGTACCAGGTTCAGATTTGCTATGTTGTTGAAGAAAAAGGGTGATGCTTTTGATGCATTCAAGCATTTCAAGTCTTATGCAGAGAATCAGCTCAATGCAAAGATTAAATCATTACAGGATGATAAAGGTGGTGAATACATGTCCAATGCGTACCTTAAATTCACAGATGACTGTGGTATAGTCCGCAGACACTCTACTCGCAACCGCCCCCAACAGAATGGACTTGCAGAACGAGCAAATCGCACCATGGCAGATGATTGCACTGCTATGCTGACAGAAGCTTGTTTGCCTTTTGGGGGTAAATGCCTTGCAGCTCAGATCCATGTTTGGAATCGACTTCCCACTGCTCCAATGCCTAACACTACACCATATGAGGCTTGGTTCATGGAGAAGCCAGCTGTTGGTCATCTTAGAGTTTGGGGTTACACTGCCTATGTGTATGTGCAGAGGGATAAGCGCAAGTCTTTACAGCCTCATATGGAGAAATGCGTCTTTCTTGGTTATCCTCCAGGATACAAGGGTTGGAAATTCTACAATCCAACCACTAAGAAGACTGTTATCTCTGAAAGAGCTGAATTTGATGAGCGATATTTTCCACGCTTATCTCGCACTAAAAGTGCTCAAATGCCTCCTATTGACCTCAATCCAATTCCTACACCTCCCATTGCTTCTAATCAGCAGGAATATGTCATACTTGAATCTGGGGGGGATACTCAACCTTCTATTCAAGTTTCTGCACCTCCTACTGTTACTCGATTGCCTCCACATACACCACTTCACCACACCATACACCACCACCAGCTTCACCAGTTAGACAATTAAGTCTATCTCCACACCCTCCAACTATTCCATTTCCTCCAATTCTAGGCCCTGCTGCTCCAGAGACACCTCCTCTTGCTTTGCATCGCACTAGGCGTGAGCATAAGCCTCCTGGAGAGTGGTGGAAGCTTAATACACCTGTACCACCTTTCCCTTCACCTGCTCCGCACTCTGATGATGAGATTGAGCAAGAAGAGATGGATGTACAAATTGGAGATGGAGATGATGAAGAGGCTGGATTTGCTCAAGTCCAGTTTGCTGGCTTAGCTAGTAGTGCTGATCCTCGCACTTATAAGCAAGCAATGCAAGCATCTGATGCTGACAAGTGGAAAATAGCTACAAATGAGGAGATGGACTCATTGACTCACAATGGTACTTGGGACCTTGTTGACCTTCCAGTGGGAAAGAAGGCAATTAGGTCTGGATGGGTTTTCAAGGTCAAGCGCAATGCTGATGGCTCTGTGGAGCGATACAAGGCTAGATTAGTTGCAAAGGGATACATACAGTCAGCGTCCTGGGATTGACTACAATGCTCCCACATTTCGCCCTGCAGCTCTGCGCCTCATTTTAGCTCTATCTGCTCTAAAAGACCTAGAACTGCGATCTGTAGACATTACCTCTGCATTCCCCAATGGGGACTTGGATGAGGAGGTTTATATGAAGCAAGCAGAGGGATTTCACAAAGGTGGACCAAATATGGTCTATAGGCTTAAAAAGTCGCTGTATGGACTCAAGCAAGCTGCTCGTCAATGGAATTTAAAGCTACACACAGTGCTTTCTTCCATGGGATTTACTCGACTTCAATCAGACAGATCTATCTATATCTATGTCAAAGATGAAGTCAGAATCATTGTTCCCATCTATATTGATGATATCACTCTTGCTTCAACCTCCACTGCAGCCATTGACCACACTGTGAAGGAATTGGCTAGCCACTTCAAACTTAGGGATTTGGGAGATACCAAGTTTCTACTTGGTGTTGAGATTGCCAGGGATCACAAAAATTGTTATCTCACTCAATCAGTGTCAGTACATACTTGACATACTGGAGAGATATGGGATGAGTGATTCAAAGCCTGTACTCACTCTCATGAACCCTGGAGCATCTCTTTCTAAAGATATGAGTGCATATATCCTCCCAAATACTGTTATATAGGGATCCACATAATAGTTATATACTTGTGCCTACAAAAAGTAACCAGAAGCATGTGACCCAAACATATTGGAATTGATGTCTGTTGATTTTTTTAATTGTATTTACAACACAATAATCACTCATTCTTACACTTTCAATGGCTTGCACTAAGATAGCACATATCCAGCATAACTCTCCTTAAAAAAACCACTTTGTTGGCCTTATTCAAGATGACAAATCTGTCCTGGAAGCTGGTTGCATAACTGGCATCAAATCCTTGACTGCATATGAACTTTGGCACAAGTTCCTGTCCACTGGTTCAACCAAAATCAAGATCAAAGTGGCCATCTCAACAAAATTTCCTCTCAAACCAAATGTCTGGTTGTTTGGACAGCAGTATAAGAGCAAAAACCATTTCAGGCAATTGCCAATTCCATTGATGATAAAATCAGTGGATCTTCAGTTCATAACATCCTAGCAGACAAAGGATACCACAAATGTGCTGCTCACAAGGTACTATACCTTACTCTGATTCAGAAGGCCAAATAACTTCAGTGAGCTCACAAATACCAGCATTTTTCATCATGGGACTGGCAGAAACCAATCTGATCAGATGAGTGTTATATTTACCTTGGTGACAACTATGGAAGAGTTTACATTACAAGACATCCTGATGAAGAATATGATGAAACTGTCTTGTGCCCACTTTAAGCAGTCTTTGGTCTGTATTATGGTTTGGGCATTGTTAAGGGGAAGAAGGGACTGCTGATGGTTCTGGAATATCTGGGTGGGAAAAGTGGTGGGATAGATACAGAACACTATATTTCACAGGTTCTTGAGCCTCATCTCAAGCTGTTTTTTTTGCTGCTGAAACAAGCTTATCAAGCACCCATGTTCCAACAAGATGGTGCACCAAGTCATCACAGAAAAACCACTCTTAAGTGGCTCTTGAGCAATGACATTCCTATCATAAATTACCCTGATGTTAATCCCATTGAACCTGTTTGATATGAGCTAAAGCAACTTATACATGCTCTTCCTCATCCTCTGACAACTGTAGAGCAACTTATAGCTGCAGTCAAAACTGCATGGAAGTCATTATTGGTTGCACATATAGACAAGTATATAAGTAGCATGAGTAAGAGAGTTCAGGTGGTTTTGAATACAAATGGTGGTCATACATGCTACTAAATACATATTATATACTTTATTCATTATATATCTATTGTGTGTTGGAATATTAGAATTAAGATTTGCAAGTGAGTGTGATTCAGACCATGTCCACAGCTATATTTGCATTTTTGTGGCTGAGTTTCATTGATATATACATCTTAATTATATAGATATTTTGTATATAAGTAGTGTATATTTGTTATGAAGTGAGATAGACTAGAGGCATGTGGGAAAAGATTGGACAGACTTGGCTTCAGCTTATGTGCTGTGCCCTTTGCAATCTATTTGTCCTGGATTTAATAAGTGATTGGAGAACATAGAGTCAGAGTTATAGCAAAGGCACAAGGCCTAAGACTACAAGGGTGGGGAAAGGTGTAAGAAATGCACGTTAAGTTGAGTATAAGATTTTGTGATATGTGTAAGACTTGATTTTTGAACTGAAGTTTGTAATAGTACAAACTGAAGCATTTATACTAACTAAACTAATTGTCCATATAAACAGGGATTGTAAGACATGATGTCAAAGTAAGACATAATAAGAGAGGTGGAATAATCTGCGTAATAATGCAGAAGAAAGGGTCATATAATAATGAGTTATTGTCAGAACTAAATATAAATGTCATAGAAATAATAACTAGGTAACTATCTACAAGAAAAGAAATAGTTATTGTTAGAAATGGAAATATACAGAACATGTGTGTAATGTGTATGGAAAAGGTTTCAGGTCATGACAACATTCAAGATTGTACCCTATTCATTTGCCTCATGAACTTACCAAGGACAAATATTATGTTGCTTATTTCAACATTGTATTCAAATTTGGGCTATTGAGATTACTTGGAGTTGCAGGCTATTACAAGCATGGCAGTATGAGTTTTTTTTTTGGTGGTGAATTTTAGCTTGTAAATCTGTGTGATGTCCTCCTTGGAGCTCCAAGGGTCATCTTGACCATAGCATTTGAGATAGATCAGCTGGATTGATGCTATGAATGTCATAAACTTATCTGAAGATGACTCATTAACCTGGTAGGGATATGATTGCATTCAACACTATTTTTAATAATGAGTATTCATGGTTAATAATAAATTCTTCTTATTCTACTGTATATTAGATTAAACTTCTTATCTTAGTTCTCTACTCTTTATTAATCTGCTCCACAATACCTGCCAACTCCTCAAAACTCCCAATTAGCCAATCCACCTCCCCACTATCCTTCTTACTCTTCACTAATTCAGGCTTTATACTTGAATCACCCTCCTTATTGGGATGAGGGACATACAATGTCTGCATATCCAATGTGCCTGCCTCTCATAGATAATACACATGTGCTATGACCATTGCCATGCATGGTGGGATTGAGAGATGGTGTAGTGCTAATAGTTAGGCATTGGGTTGGTTTGTAGGCTTGAAAGAATTTGGCAGAGAATATGGCATCTCAGAGGAGTCAATGTGTTTAGTCTGGACTGAGGCATTAGAAGGGAAAGGAGGGAGAAAAGAAGTAGGGAATGAATGAACTATGTTGACTAGCAAGCAGACATTTCTGTTTGAGAGTGAGATGACTATGGTATACTTTTTGAGTGTGTAGAGCACAGGTATGACATTAGGCCAGCCTGTAAGATACATTCAGATAAGTAAATATTGACTGAGAGATGAGAGGAGACAGGAGCATACTATCCTGCTGGTGCCACACCACATACAAATCATTCCTGGTTTCTTCACTCAATATCAACCCCAATATTTAAGACCTGGATGTGTTTGCAACATTTGGTGTTATATTGAGAGTGCTCAAGTTGAACACTATTTCTATGACACAAAATTTATGTAAAATAGATTGTCAATGCAACCATCAACACTGCTCTCATCCATGTACTGATGCACCACACTTTTCACCAATCATATCATGTAGTTTATACACAGGGCAAAATTGGAATGTGTTGGAGTTCATTTCTGATGCACTGAGGTAGTTCTTTGAGTGTGGATTTGTGCTTGAATATGTTTTATTAAATTTTGGTGTTGTCAGTAGCACAAAGTGGGCAATGGTGAGGAGAAAGATGAAAAGAGAGAACAGAGAGGTGGACAAAAATAAAGAAGCACAATCCTATCTTAATGATGACAGATATTACATGCTATCTCCATAACAGGCAATTTTGAGATGCTGAGGTGGCAGTGCATGCTGCTGATATAAATTTTTTTCTCACTTTTGATATTGGACAAAATGCTCTACTAAAACTCCCTAAAAGAATGATTCTTATTACATAAGACTTGTAACATACTTGCTCTATAATCTACAATTTTTGTTGAGAAGAAGAGGTGTTCAGGTGTGGCTGATCATGTGCTTCCAGTTACTTTTTGTGGGCACAAGTATGGTTCTATCATTTAATCTTTTATTAGATACAAATACCACTATAGGTAGTATTACTTATATATATTACTCATATACATGCTTGCTATTCTTCAGTGTATTTAGTTGTAACTATTCTGTAGTCTTTAGCTGATCATCTTTTTCCATCAATATAATGCTCCTACCTTTATTCTCCTCTGCTCCTCACTCCTCTCTAAGTTGATAGTTTACATATTGATCTTGGCACTCTCTATTCCAGTAGATTGTGTTGGTGTGCATGACAATAGCAGAGATCAAGGTGAGTGAGGCAGATTTAAAGAGCACTTTCTTTTGTACAGTATCCTGCAGTTGTCATAGTTGTTGTTATTGACCCATTGTTGGATGTGATGAGATGCTAATTGTAAAAGGCTGCAAGATGGAAGGTGGCAAGATGAGTGGGCTGCACTTATGTCAAAATGGGGAATACACTGGCCAAGGCCTAAAAGCTTGGTTCACAAGAAGGGGTGCAATATGCATAAGGCTGCCAATCATCCTATTAATGGTAATGGGCCATCAAATGATGGTTTGAGATGGCTATTATCCATCCTGAAACCATCCCATGTTTGAATGTTGAAGAGGTTGAATGGTTACAGGGCAGTTTTGGAATGGCCATTTGACAGTTTGGATGGGTTAAACCTCAAGTATATACTCTGTAATATTAGTTGGGTTATAAAAGCATATTAATTTACATTTTATTGAACATATGATCATTTTCTGTTGAAGTGTGTATATTTTATTGAACAAAACATTACAATCTATTGAAGAATGTCTATATAAAAAATGAATAACAGAATGTATACTATTTGTTGAAGATGTAAATTAACTAGACAATTCCCAAAATGCTATCAGTCTCATTTTGTATAATCTTTAATCTATGCCTCACCAACATGAGAGTCTGAATAGCCAATCAGACATTGCAGAAATGGATAGTGGATAAAGTATAATATATTTTTTTAACTTTGAAGGCTGCTGACAATCACAGCATCATTATTGCATTTAAGGCTGCCAATCATATTATATAATATGTACCAATACAGCATGCCATATCCTAGCCATACTGCCAGATTTCAAAAGTAACAACTTAGTGACAACAGTAATCTATGACTATAATATAGTATAAAGATATAATGTAAGTATATTAAAGTTTGTAGGTTTGAAATGAGTAGACAAAATAGTTGGGAATAAACCCTACTGTATGTCCTTACAGATTGCAGAGTCAACAAAGAGTTGTATGGCTTTTGCAGTCATTATATTTGCATTAATTGGGTTTAGGACAGGCAGAGATTTACCCCATGATATGGGCATATGATTGTTGACAAACACAGCCATCTGCCAGCTATCATTGGCTGTTTTCAACAGGTGAATAATGCTCATACCCACCTCATACCTGTTCCATCTACCTCTGTTTCAGATCACTGACAATTATGGGTTTTGAACCATCAACCTGTCACCATCAATCCAGAAGATGGATATGGGTGGCAGCCCTAAACATGTATTAGGCCTGTATACATAGAAATCAGTACCAAATAAAATAATGTAAAGAACACTTACTTTAGTGTGGGATTAAGAAGACAGCAGAAAGGTGGACAATGAAATCAGGAGTGCAAAATCTCATCTTACTAATGACCATGATATTCCATAAAAGGCAATTTTGATATGCCAAGGTGGCAGTGTATTGGAATAAGTAAAGCTCAGTCAGTGTAGAATGGACTATATATATTTGTTTAGTAGTAAGTACCTATTGGAATAAGTAAAGCTACAATAACAATGTCAGTAAAATATCAATGCAATATAAAAAGATAGTACAGACCTCAGTCAGCATAGAATGGACTGAGGTACTTGAGACTAAACTATAAGACTATAAGTAAATAGCTACTCAATAGAATGACAAACTATAAGCTAAAAAATACAACTAAAAGATGGTGGCATAAGATGGGGCTGTAAATATGTACAGTAAAAATCAGTCACTAAGATTACAGTCAGTCATCAGTTCAATATAACATGTCAAGTATAATGAGGTTTATATTCCAACACTGTGCATCCCACTGACATACAACTTTTGCTTACTTTTGATGGTGACAAAATGCTCTACTAAAACTTCTTAAAAGAACAATTCTTATTACATAAGCCTTTTTAACTTCTCTTCTGACTTTATTTGCCCTTGCTGCTCAAGTTTACACTTGGCTGCAACTCTGATCCCTGACCTTCTGATCTTGACTACCATACTTATGCCCTTCTGAAATACAGGACACTTGAATAGATTTCAAGGGTGCAGCATATACTGTACCAATGCACTCAACTTGTTAGCCTGTGACTAGTGTTGGTTCTGTTTGGTTCTGTTTGGTTCTTGCAACTTTTTTTTCTGAACCTAGAACTGGACTTTGGGTTCAGTTCAAGCCCTTTGTCCAAACTTCAAACTGGACTTGCAGTTCAGGTTTGGTTCCAGTTTGAATGGATTTGAACTGTATTTAGCAGAATTGTTAAGTGCTATGCTGGAGAAAGGCTGACTTAGGGGCAGAGATGTTGGATAACAAGGGTGGAGTGCAGAGACAGATTGCCTTGAGGTGAATTAGGGACTTTGGCTTCAGCTTATATGCTCTGCCCCTTTCCACTAGTGGTCCCTGGATTTCCAAAGGACAAGAGCAAACTAAGACAGAACCCAAGATGGAGTTCTGAATGACAAAGAGGAACTCCCTGCAGGAGTTCTACAGGGGAGTGCAGAGTTGGTGGTAACTCAAGGTGGAGTAGTTTGGCAGATTAAGTTGATATTTAAACTGAGGTTATATAGTGAAGTAAGTAGGTTTAAATACTAGAAGTCCAGAGACAAGTAGCTGCAGAGTAGAGATGAGTAATGTGGAGTACTAGGTATGAAATATGAAACATGTATGAGACTTGAAGCAAACTGCATAATTGTAACTAAAGAAAATAGATATAAATCAAAAAATAAAAGGAAATAGATAATAGATAATCAAGATCTAAATAGAAGTCCACAAGGGACATGCAGTGAACAGAATCAGGGAGTGCAGAGCTGTATGTGAAGGATGCAGAGTTGATGATAATGTCTGAAGTTTAAGTTGCTGAGGCATGGATGTAATAGTATTCCCCTCTTAAGATCAAACCCTGAGGTCCATCAGGATTGGTGATTGGTGTTGTTTGCATGTGGCTGAGTAGGGATATATATAATAGGTGGTGGTTAATGTGCTTCAAGTAAAATTTTCCCATCTTATGCTAAACTCATTACTTGCAATGTCTTCCTCCCAGCAACCTGCTTCCAATGTCCCTGAAGAGGATGAATTCACCAAAGCCATGTGCCTAGTCCAGGCAGAGGCTGCAGCAAAATTAGCAGCAATTGTGGAGAAGAAGAAGGAGGCAGATGAGGCAAAGAAGAAAGCAGAGGAGGAGAGGTTAGCACAGGAAGAGGCTGAGCACAAAAAAGCTAAGGCAGAGAAGGCAGAGAAGAAATGCCGTGACAAGGAGACTGCAGACACAGCAAAGGCAGTGGAGATAGATGTGGATGAGGATAAAAACAAGGATGAGGTTGCAGAGGTGGTTCAGAGCCATGAGGCAAGGGTGCAGAGTAAGATAAAAACTGCAAAAGCGAAGAAACAAAAACAGTGAGAAGTGGCTGAGCACCAACACCTGATAGCACTAAGTTTTATTTCCATTCAGTTTGGCCTTTACTGATGAGGGACTTTAGGAGATTGCAGCCATGGTAGAGGCAAATCCTGAGAGACCAGCAGGTGGTCCAGATAGAGTGAGTGGTTTGTTGTTCAGAGTTCAATGTACTAACATGGAGTTCTTTTAGTATTCATGTTTCACTGATGGCTTTAATTATGCCAAAGAAACTCAGTGGGAGAAGGATGAAGTGTACCCTTGCAATAAGTGCACCTGCAATGGTGCAGTATACTGGAAGCAAGTGGTGACCATGCAGGATCATAACTCATGTCTGCAGTGTTCTGACAAGAAGAGGCTGTGCAAGGAAGAGGAGACCCACAATATCCCCAACAAGCATTGACAAACAGAGGTGGGAACTGATAGCAAGGAGGTGGGATCATCAAAGAGGGTGAGATCTAATTTTAGGGGTTTGAAAGCCCAATCAATGTGGAGAATGATGAGGTTGGTGTTGATTTCATCACAGGAATCGATGGGGGCCATGCAGGAAATGGTGGAGTTCATGTGGCAGACCTCTGCTGCATTTGAAGATATCTCAAAAGATATGCACGGAGCAATTTGCAAAGTCTGAACAGCTGTCAAGCACCTGGGGCAGGATCTCTGCAAGGTCCTTGAAGATCATGTAAATGTGCAACTCTGGAATATGCTAGCACAGGAGGCCTTGGCACAGGCATTGCTAAGGAATACAGAAGTGCAGGAGGCTACTACTGAGGTGATGAATGCCATCTCAAAGGAAATTCAGGCAAATTGGAAGAAGTCTTCAGCATGCATGAAGAAGGCCAAGGAGTTAAGAGCAGAGATGAAGTGTAGGGAGGTGGAGTTGGCAAGGGAGGATGATGGAGATATGGAGATGGCTGATGAGATGGCTGAGGGTATAGAGAATGAGGAGGGAAGTGTGGAGAAGGAGAGTGAAGGCATGGAGTCAGGTGATAAGGAGGTGGAGAATGAGCAAGGGAATACTGGAGAAGTGAAGAAGGATGGAGAAGTTGAGGAGAGCCAGACTCTTCAAACTAAATGTATATACAGATTTTTATTTTATTTCCTTTTTGTTTGTATGTGATTTTCTTGTGGGTTTGAAGTGGAATGATGTTATAAGTGGAAATGAAGTGAGAAGTGATGGAAAATGGATGGAAATGTGCAAAGAACTATGAAGTATGGACGGAAAAGGGTGGACAATGTTTGGGAAAGTGGAGATTGAGACAGAAATGAAATAAATGAAATCTATAATTTGTCTAGGGGGATGGGAAAGTGGGGATATCTTTGATGGAAGTCCTGTAACAGTTCCTGAGCATGATTTAATTTGGTAGCAGGGAGCTAAGATTTGGATTTGTCAGTGTCTGCATATTCAAGCCAGCAGACTTTATATTGGAGTTTATAATGTTTGTATTGCCTGTCTATTTTAAACTCAAGAATCTCTTCAACTTTGTACTCAATGTCACCATTGATCTCAATAGGGGGAGGTGGACTAAGTACTCAGCCAGAGATGGTGTTTTCATGATGGAGTTTAAGCATAGAGATGTGAAAAACAGGGTGAACAGTGCATATGGAATCAGGAAGGTGGAGAGTGAAGGATTGGGAGTCAGTATGACCTATAATGTTATAGGGACCTAAGAATTTCTCTGAGAACTTCTTAACAGGCCTAGTAATGTTAAAGAACTTTGCTTTGACAAATACTTTTTGACCAAGTTGGAAGTCCAGTGTGGGAATCCTAGTTTTGTCTGCAGAGATCTGATATTGCTTCTGAGCTTCAGTGATCTCCACATATAAGAACTGGTGGAGTTGATCCAGGTTTATAACAAAGTCATATGCTTTCGAGGATGTAATGTCATATTTGGGATGAATGTTATGTTCATGCCTTGGCAACTTGAATTCTGCATGTTATTATCAACTCTGCACCCTTCACATACAACTCTGCACTCCCTGACTCCATTCACTGCATGTCCCTTGTGGACTTCTATTTAGATCTTGATTATCTATTATCTATTTCCTTTTATTTTTTGATTTATATCTATTTCCTTATGCAGTTTGCTTCAAGTCTCATACATGTTTCATATTTTATACCTAGTACTCTGTGTTACTCATCTCTACTCTGCAGTTACTCGTCTCCAGACTTCTAGTATTTAAACCTAATTACTTCATTATGTAACCTCAGTTTGAATATCAACTTAGTCTGCCAAATCACTTTGCCTTAAGTTACAATCAACTCTGCACTCCTCTGTAGAACTCCTGCAGGGAGTTCCTCTTTGTCATTTAGAACTCCACCTTGGGTTCTATCTTAGTTCACTCTTGTCCTTCAGAAATCCAGGGACCACTAGTGGAAAGGGGCGCAGCATATAAGCTGAAGCCAAAGTCCCTAATTCACCTCAAGGTAATCCATCTCTACACTCCACCCTTGTTATCCAACATCTCCACCCTTAAGTCAGCCTTTCTCCAGCATAGCACTTAACAGTATATTCAAACTCATACCTTTCACTAATACTTGTTCATTCTGATGGTTTCCCATACTAAAGTAACCACCAAGAAGGTTAAGGTTGTTAAAGCAAAGACCAGTATTACCCCTGCTACTCCACCTCCAGGAGATAGCAACACTGCTGGTCAAGCTTCTTGTACACTGAATACACCTACTCCTAATTATGACAATGATTCACCTCCACTCCCACCTGAGCAATTTATCATACCACCTCCCAATGATCCTGCCCTGGATCTGGAAGGTCCTCCAGACGGCAATGGTGGTGGTGACAACAGTGATGATGACAGTGATAACAGTGATGATCACAATAACACTCCTCCCACACCACCCAATTGATGATCTAATCATTCTCCAAGTGTTCCCTATGGACTGGCAGAAGCCCTTGCAGATGTAGCTCAGGCTATCTACCACCCTACAGGTACTGAACATACAGCAAAGTCCAAACTCTGCGACCCAGATACCTTTGACGGGTCAGACCCCACCAAACTCCAAAGTTTTTTGTTCCAGTGCAACCTACATTATTGCAATCGTCCTTCGGCATTCCAGACTGACACGTCCAAAATCACCTTTGCCATCTTATATCTCAAAGGTACTGCCTTGAACTGATTCAAATCAGGTATTATGGGTGAAACTCGCAAACCCCCTCTCTGGCTAGACAATTACAATGAGTTTGTCTACAAACTCCGCAGCAACTTCAGGCCTGATGACCTTGAAGGTGCTGAAACTCAATTAAAGAACCTCACCATAAAGGACAATCAGCATGTTACCAAATATATCATGCTATTCAACCACTATAAGTCTAAGCTCAATAATGACTATGGAGAAACAGCACTCCATCATTGGTTCTATGAGGGTCTCCCTGACCGCATTAAGGACCATATGAGCAATATCAGAAAACCAAAGAAACTCCAGAAGATGAAGGACCTCACCAAAGTTATAGACAGGCGTTATTGGGAATGCAAGGGTGAAATCACATGGGATAAGTGTGGCTCCGCTGATAAATCTGACAAGTCTGAGAAATCGAATGCAAACAAGTTAAAAAGCCAGCAGAAGTCCACCCCTAAAGGCAACTTCACCCCATCCTCATCCTTCAATCATTCATCATCTTTGGAATCCTCTTCTAAATCCAACAACTTGTTCAATCATGCTAGCTCCTTGGTCAAAAAACCCGACTTATTGTCTAAATTAGGCAAGGACAGTAAGCTCACTGCCAAGGAATGCAAACAATGCATGGATAACAATTTATGCATGTTCTGTGGTGATAATGGTCATATGGCTAAAGACTGACCCAGATCCTCCTCTAGTGTCTCCAAGGCCAAAGCCTGTGTGGCAACAGCTGAGGAGAAGAAGTCCGACTCTCTGGACTTGAAAAAATAGAGAGCAGCTCTTTAGACTCCGTGTGAGCTGAGAGCTGTGTTATCTCCAACTGTATAATTAAGAAGGCCTGTCTCAACACATCCACTCTTTCCAACCCTGATTCCCTTACAATTCCATTCTCTTCTCCTAGTTTTCCACTCCCTTTTCAAGCATTGATAGACTGCGGCACTTCTCACTGTTTTATAGATTCATCTTTTGTTTTGCAAAATTCCTTAGAATGCCAATCTGTTTCTCCCATCCAACTGTGTCTCATAGATGGAATTACCAATGCAGTAATCACTCAGACAGTCTCCTTTCCCACCCTTTTCCCCTCTGGTGAAATCCTAGCCCTCGAGTTCTATGTAACTCCTTTAAACTCTGCTTGCTCTGTGGTTCTTGGATATAATTGGCTTTGCCAGCACAATCCATTGATTGATTGGGTTGCTAAAACTATTTCTTTCTGCTCCACAGGGACTTCTCTGCCCTCGTCAATCATTTCTGCGCGTATGGCTGTTTTGCCTGCAACGGAAAACACTTCTCCACCTTCACCACTGGATACTCTGCTCGGAAAACCTTTGGTCTCTCTTATCAACTCAGTGGCCTTTGTATGAGCCATCAAGTTAGAGGGTACTTAAGTATTCCAACTCCAACCATCCAATCTGCCTACTCCCATGCTTTCTGCAGGAACTGTTGAACCCGCTGACCTGTCCTCCATGCCTGCTGAGTACTATGAATTTGCCAATGTATTCAGTAAAGCCAAGGCCAACAAACTTGCTCCACACCGCCCTTACAATCTCAAGATTAACCTTGAAGAAGGTACTTCTCTGCCTTTTGGCCCCATCTATTCCCTCTCGCAATCCGAGCTCTCCACTCTCCATGAATTCATTAATGAAAATCTCACTAGTGGTTTTATTTGCTCTACCAATTCTCTACATGGTGCACCTGTCCTCTTTGTATGGAAGAAGGATGGCTCTCTTTGTCTTTGTATAAACTTCCAAGGTCTCAACAAGATTACCAAAAAGGATTGCTACCCGTTACCCCTGATCTCTGACCTTTTAGATAGCCCTTGCAAGGCTTGGCTCTATACAAAGATAGATCTCCACCATGCTTATCATTTAGTCCACATTGCCAAAGGCAATGAATGGAAGACTGCCTTTCGCATTTGTTATAGCTCCTTTAAATGGATGGTAATGCCCTTTGGTCTCTCTAACGCACCTGCAGCTTTCCAACATTTCATGAATGACAGCTTCTCTGACCTACTTAATGTCTGTGTCATCGTCTACCTTGATGATATTCTTATCTACTCTAACAACCTCTCTCAACACCGTTCTCATGTCCATGAGGTACTTAAACGACTCCACAAGCATGGCCTCTATGCCCATGCAGACAAGTGCAAATTTCACTCTGAACAGGTGGAATACCTCAGCTATATCCTCTCCCCTGACAGTTTGAAGATGTCCGAAGATAAAATCAATGTTATTCAGAAATGGCCAGAACCTTGCAAAGTGAAAGAAATTCAGTCTTTCTTAGGTTTTGCTAATTTCTATCATTGATTCATGTGAAACTACTCTGACATTGTTATCCCACTTACCCACCTCACACGCAAGGACTCTGCATGGAACTGGTCTTTGGAATGTACAAAGTCCTTCAATACTCTCAAGAAGGCTTTCACCACCGCTCCTATACTCACTCATTGGATTCCCGACACTCAGATCATCATAGAAACAGATACTTCTGATTATGCCCTAGTAGCCATCTTATCTATTGTTCTTCCCACTGATGAAATTCATCTAATCACATTCCACTCTCACACATTTACCATAGCAGAATTAAACTACGACACCCACAATAAAGAACTCCTGGTGATCTTTACTGCATTCCAAACTTGGTGGCATTATCTTGAAGGTGCAGCTCTTCCTATAGATATTGTCACTGATTATAAGAATTTAGAATACTTTGCTACCACAAAGATTTTGATACACCGTCAAGCACAATGGTCAGAGTTTTTCTCCCAGTTTAATCTTATCATCTGTTTCCACCCAGGTAAATTAGATACAAAGCTCAACTCTTTAATTAGACGATGGGACATCTACCCAAAAGAGGGGAATAGTGACTATGTCAAGGTTAATCTATACAATTTCTGACCAGTATTCACCCAAGAACAACTTACCACTTCACTTCATGCTACTATCTTTTCATTCCCAGTTCTCCGCAGCACTCTGCTTATGGACATTAAAAAACTCCATTCAGATATCTTAGTATCATTAGCAGATGACCCAATCACCGCAGCATATCCTTCCATTTCCACCTTACCACACTGAACTCGTAATCCCCAAGGACTTCTCTGCCTTCATAATTGAATCTACATGCCGGACATAGCTGATCTCTGCCTACATGTCATACAGTACAAGCATGATCACATTCTCTCTGGTCATTTTGGATAAAACAAGACACTAGCATTTATCCAATGCAAATACACTTGGCCAAACATCTGTACTATGGTCAAAAAATTCTGCAAGTCTTGTGTTACTTGTATGTGCTCTAAACCTCAATGACACTGACCCTATGGCACTCTCAAACAGCTTCCCATTCCTGTTAGACCCTGGCATTTGATATCAATGGACTTTATAGAGAAACTCCTTAGCTCCAGTGGTTTCAATTCCATTTTGATAGTTGTTGATCAACTCATTAAACAATCCATATTCATTTCCACTCACAACACCATCACCTCCACAGAACTTACTTGGTTATTTGTCATCCATGTGTTCTCCAAGCACGAAGTTCCCTCACATGTTACATCTGACTGCAGCACTGAGTTTATCTCCTATTTTTTCCACTCTTTAGGCAAACTCCTTAATATGGAACTCCACTTCACCTCAGGTTATCATCTGGAAGGTGATGGCCAGACTGAACATACTAATCAAACTCTTGAGCAATACCTTTGAATTTACTGCAACTATCAGCAGGACAATTGACATGACCTCCTACCCCTTGCAGAGTTTGCTTACAATAATGCACCTAGCACTACTACTAGTGTGTCCCCATTCTTTGCCAACAAGGGCTATGACCCCTCCATTTCCATTCATCCCAAATGCAACATTACATCCTTGAAAACATATGACTTTGCCATAGACCTGAATCAACTCCACCAGTTCTTACATGTGGAGATCACTGAAGCTCAGAAGCAATATCAGATTTCCACAGACAAAACTAGGATTCCTGCACTGAACTTCCAACTTGGTTAAAAAGTATTCGTCAAAGCAAAGTTCTTTAACACTATTAGGCCTGCTAAGAAGCTCTCAGAGAAATTCCTAGGTCCCTATGAAATTATTGGTCATGCTGGCTCCCAATCCTTTACCCTTTATCTCCCCGACGCTATGCGCACTGTTCACCCTGTTTTCCATGTTTCCATGCTCGAACCCTATCATGAAAACACCATCCCTGGCCAGGTACCTAGTCCACCTCCTCCTGTCAAAATTGATGGTGACATTGAGTATGAGGTTGAGGAAATCCTCAAGTCCAAAATAGATAGACAGTATAAACATTGTAAACTCCTTTACAAAGTTTGCTGGCTCGGATATGCGGACACTGACCAATCTGAGTCTTGGCTCCCTGCCACTGAACTAAACCACGCTCAAGAACTTCTTCAGAATTTCCATCACAAATATCCTCACCTGCCTGGTCCCCTAGACAAATTATAGACTTCATCTCCTTATTCCCACCCTCTGATTCACTTCTCTGCACATATTGACACTTTTTCCACAAATATCTCTTAGTTCTCCACATGTTTTTATCTGCTCTCCACTTCACTCATCTTCTTATCCTTATTTCACACTTTTTCATCCACAAGAAAATCATATACAAACAAGGAAACAAAACAAAGTCTGTATATACATTTTATTAGTCTTGAAAAGTTTGACTCTTCTTGACTTCTCCATCCTCCCTACCCTCGGCCCCCACACTCTTCTCACCCAATCCTGCATTCCCTTCCTTGGTCTCCACCTCTTCCTCCTCCATCTCCACATTAACCTCCTTGTTTTCCACCTCATTCCCCTCAGTCCCCTCGTTCCTTGTACCCTCAGCTATGTTCTCATCCATTTCCACATCTCCACCCCTTGTTTTTGCCAACTCCACTTCCCACCTCACTACCTACACCTTAAGTTCCTCAGCTTTCTTCATCCACGCTTTGGTCTTCTTGCGTCCAGCCCATATTTCCTTTGCAATGGCCCTCATCGCATCCATTGCAGCCTTTTGCACAATGGAGTTGCACTTCATCACCTCAGCTATGGCCTGCTGGGCGAGTATACTCCAGAGTTGGGCATTCATATGATTTTGTATCACCTGGCAGAGCTTGTATTCCAGGTGTTTAACTACACTCCGCACCTTGCAGACCACCCCTCGCATCTCTCTGGCCACATCCCTGAATGACTTGGCTGTTTCTCACATGAACCTTGCCACTTCCCACATGTTGGCCAAGGTCTCCTTTGATGAGGCCATCACTTGCCTCACCATCTCCCACATCTGGGCCTCAGTACCCGTACCATCCATCCTTGCCCTCTTCGATGGGCCTGCCTTATTCTCCTTGCTGCCCAACTCTATCCGCATTCACTATTGTCCATTTGGGATGTTGGTCCGTTGTTTTTTATTGGTGCATTGCAAGCACAAGTTGTGCTCCCGTGTGGCAATAACCTTATGCCAGCAGATCACCTTGGCCCATGCACACTTTGAGCAAGGGTGGAACTCATCCTTTCTCCACCATGTCTCCTTTGTGTAGTTGAAACCATCAGCAAAACTTGAATACTGGGAAGTCCGCATCAGAAAATAGGAACTCCGCAAAACAAACCACTCACCCAATGCACATCATCCACCAGCCTCTTGGGGTTGTTCTCCACCGCTGTTGCAATCTCCTAAATCCACTCATCAGCCAAAGCAAAGTAGCAAAATCAAATAAAAGTCTACCTTCTCAAGCTGCTTATGCTTGATGTCGTCCTCCTTCTGCTTCCTCTTTTTGGTCTTCATGACACCCGCCCCACTTCAAACCCTCTCCTCACAGTGTCACACAACTCCCATAAGCTCATCCTCACCCTCCTCCTTGTCCACAACCATCTCTGCATCCCTTGTGGCATCCACAGCTTCCTTCTCACGGTGTTCCTCCTCCAACCTTGCAGCCTTGGCCTTCTTTTGCTCTGCCTCTTCCTATGCCAATCTCTCCTCCTCTTTTTGCTTTGCCTCATCCGCCGCCTTCTTCTGCTCTGTGATCTTCACAATTTTCTGTGTGGTATCTTCTTGAAGTTCATGCAGGGCTTGTGCAAACTCATCCTCTTCAGAGACCAAACCAAAAGCTTGTTGTGGGTTGGACATGGCAGTAATAAAGTTTAGCGTGCAATGGGAAAACTTTGCTTAATGCTCACCATCCACCATCCACCATATATATTGACTCTCCACCACATGCAAACATATCCAATCACCAATCCTGATGGGCCTCAGAGTTTGGCCCTAAGAGGGGAATACTATTACATCCATGTCTCGGCAACCACAACTCCACACATTATCCAGCAACTTCACACATCTTGCATACGACTCCACATCCTTGATCCTGTTCTCCACTCGTCCCTCATGGAATTCTATTTAAATCTCAATTATCTTTTATTTATATTGGTTATTTCTCAATTTATATCTATTTCCTTTTAGTTTTATTTTGTGACTTTGTCTCATCCTCATATATGTTTCATATCTTGTACCTAGTACTCCACATTACTTGTTTCTACTCTGTAATACTCATCTCCGAATTTCCTAGTATTTAAACTTAGATTACTTCACTTGTAACTTCAGTTTGAATATCAACTTAGTCTGCCAAACTACTCCACCTTGAGTTACTACCAACTTTGCACTTCTCTGTAGAACTCCTGCAGGGAGTTCCTCCTCATTGTTCAGAACTCCACCTTGAGTTCTGTCTTAGTTTGCTCTCGTCCTTTGGAAATCCAGGGACCACTAGTGGAAAGGGGCATAGCACATAAGCTGAAGCCAAAGTCCTTAATTTGCCTCAAGGCAATCTGTCTCTGCACTCTGCTCTCATTATCTAACATCTCTGCCCCTAAGTCAGCCCTTTTCCAGCACAGCACTTAACAATGTTTCTCAATATTATGCTGTCAGATTTGATTTACACAACATTGTCAAGCAAGCAAAATGTTGCTTTTAAGAATTGCAGAAGTGTTGTTATTCATGCTATCCCAAGTAAGTTCAGGGAAAGAATGAATATTGCAATTCTACACAAATCAATCCAAAAGGCAGTATGAATTGGTTGAGCTAAAGGAGTAGAG
>ML213607.1:96932-429012 GCA_004379715.1 Crucibulum laeve | reverse complement strand
ATAAGCATAATTGATTTTGTGAGAATTGGTAATCATAAATAGAGATCAGGGCATAATCTAATCTTATCTGTCATATGATTTAGATGTACACATTTGTCTCAAGTTCTCACACAATTCCTGCAGAGACAGAATAATGTCTTTGTTCAAAACATTTTGAATATATGACACTGAACTTGGAATACAACAAGGATAAGCCTTGAATGAATGATTACCTGACTTTTCTTGACATTCTCCACACCAATTTTGATCCAGTCAATCCTGTTGCAGATGCTAAGACTGAACTTAAAAGCTTACAGATGGCTGACAACCACCAAATTGTCAAATACAACATTACATTCAATGAACTCTCCAGCCTTGTCAACTACAATGGGCCTGTGCTTTGTTGTGCATATTACCACAGTTTACCTGCATGTATCAAGGATGAGATGTCCTGCACTGCTAAACTCACCACTCTAAAAGGCATGCACCTTATTGCACAGACTATTGATCACTGTTACTGGGAATGTCATGCTAAGGTGGCTAGGGAATTTAGGGGTAGTTCTTTCAGCAAGGACTCTAGTGATAAGGGCAAATCTAAATCTGACTTCAAGAATTCTGGCAATAACTCTTTAGGTAGCTCTAAGCCCATCAACAACAGCAATAACAATAATTCTGACAAATTGTCCTCCAGCTCCTCTTCCTCTTCTGGTAATAATCAGAAGAAACCCAACCCTCTTGCTGATAAGCTTGGTAAGGATGGTAAATTAACATTGCAGGAATGCCAACACCAATTTGACAACAACCTTTGCATGTTCTGTGGGGGTCCCAGGCATGTTGTGAAGGATTGCCTCAAATTGAATTCTTCCACAGCTAAAGCAAAAGCCCATACTGCAACCATGAGTAATGTCTCTACTTTCAAGTCTAAGGACTCAAAAAAATAGAGAGCAATCCTCAGGACTCTGCATGGGCTGAGGATTGTGCTGAACTCAACTATGCTTATACAGAGGTTAAACTCAATATGTCCACTCTTTCTGCTCCCTTGAACTCTTTGTATTTTATGCTCATTTCTCCATTTTTATCTGACTCTCTTCTCCCAATTAAGGCTATGTTGGACTGTGGCTCTTCTCATTGCTTTGCTGATGTGGACTTTATACACAGACACACTCTCCCTACTACAACTATACCTCCAGTTGAAATAACATTATTTGATGGTGTCACTAAAACCTATACGACTAAATCTCTGAATCTTCCTGTGCAATTCCCTACTGGTAAAACTATGACCATTGCATTTTATGTAACAAAACTAAATTCCACTTGTTCTGTGCTTCTTAGATACAACTGGCTCACCCACTACAATCTGTTGATTGACTGGATATTGGGCAGTATTTCTTTCTGTCCACATTTATTTGATACTCCAGCTCCAATTATGACATCTTCTGCTCATGCCTCTAAGGTCTGATTCTCTGACCTTGCTTCCATAACTTCTGCCTCCTAGCATTTCTATCATTAACACTGCTGCATTTATGAAAGCTAATAAACTACCTAATGCACAAACCTTCTGGATTCATATCTCTACACCAAGCACTATTGCTTTTTCTGCAGTGGTCAACACTTCTCCTGATATTTCTGCAATTCCTCCAGAGTACCACAAGTTTGCAGATGTCTTCAGCAAAAAGAAAGCTGACACTTTAGCCCCACATTGCCCTTATGATTTGAAGATCAATTTGGAGGATGGCACTTCCCCTCCTTTTGGTCCAATTTATTCTCTCTCTCAGTCTGAATTAACTGCTCTCCAAGAGTTCATTGATGAACATCTCTCTATTGGGTTTATTTGCCCCTCTTGCTTCTCTCATGGTGCTCCTGTGCTTTTTGTCCAAAAGAAAGATGGCTCTCTTAGGCTCTGTGTCAATTATAAAGGTCTCAACAAAATCTCAAAAAAAGACTGATATCCTTTACTGCTTATTTCCAACTTGTTGGATGCCCCTTGCAAAGCTTGGGTTTGTATTAAAATAGATCTACAACATGTGTATCATCTTGTCAGAATTGCTGATGGTGATGAATGGAAAACTGCCTTCCATACTCACTATGGCTTGTTTGAATGGCTTGTTATGCCATTCGGCCTCACCAACACTCCTGCAGCTTTCCAATGCTTCATGAATGACATCTTCAGTGACCTTCTGGATGTCAGCATCATTGTTTATGTTGATGACATTTTGATATATTCCAACAATTTAGCACAACACTGCAAACATGTCAAGGAGATTTTGAAATGCCTTAGGAAACATGGTTTATATGCATGTGTGGACAAATGCAAATTCCATAGTGATTCTGTGGAGTATCTTGGCTACATCCTCTCCCCTGATGGTCTGACAATATCTAAGGATAAAGTGCAAATCATTCAGGACTGATCAGAACTGCATAAAATAAAAGACATTCAGTCTTTCCTTGGATTTGCCAATTTTTATCATTGTTTCATTTTCAATTATTCAGATATAGTTGTTCTGCTTACCTGACTTACACAAAAAAGTGCACCCTGAAGTTTTGATGATGCTTATAGAAAGGCTTTCATTGACCTCAAGCAGGCATTCACTATGGCTCCTATTCTTATCCATTGGATTCCTGATGCACAACTCATCATTGAAACAGATGCTTCTGACTATGCTCTTGCTGCTATACTATCCATCATCACAGCTGATAGTGAGATTCACCCTATCACTTTCCATTCCCACACTTTTACTTCCCCAGAATTGAATTACGACACTCACAATAAAGAACTCCTGGCTATCTTTGAAGCTTTCAAAGTCTGGCAACACTATCTTGAAGGCTTTGGCAAGCCTATTGACATTGTCGCTGATCACAAGAACCTGGAATACTTTGCTACTACTAAAATTTTGATCTGCCATCAGGCACAATGGTCTGAATATTTGTCACAATTCAACCTAGTCATTTGTTTCTGTCCTGGGAAATTAAGAACTAAACCAGATGCTTTGACTAGATGATAAGACATCTATCCTAAAGGGGGGAACAGCAACTATGCCAGCATTAATCTGCACAATTTCCAACCTGTTTTCATGCAAGAACAACTGGCATTGTCCCTTATGGGCATCTACACTTATCACTCCTATCCTATGTGGTGCTATCATTATGAATATAAAACAGCTTCACAAAGACATTCTAGTAGCACTCCCCTCAAACCCAATTGCTACCATGCATTTAGCCAACCTAAACTCTCACCCACAATGGACTATTTCCAAGAGTGGCTTACTTTTATATAATGGTTGTATTTTTGTTCCTGATTTTAATAATCTTCATCTCTGCATTTTACAGATTAAGCATGATTGTTATGAACCATTTATTTTTGATTATTCTTTTCTTTTCTTATTATTAAAACAGTTTCTATAATTTTGATGACAATGATAAACAAAGACAGCTCATATTACAATATGAGGATAACACACCATAGTAGTACTTATTTCATTTCAATCCTTAATTACTTACATGTTTATAATGCATGTCCACAGTACACAGCTGCAGTGCACAGTAGATATATTACTTACACATGTTTCCCTCATTATTGAACATGCATTAGTTGCACCTTACATGCATGGTCTTTCAGTATATATAGTAGTAGTTTACATTCTTATTCTATAGTCTTTAGCTGATCATTTCTTACCACCAATACAAAGATCTCTACTCCTCACTCCCCTTCCTCCCTTTTCTCTTAAGTTGATAGTTTGTGTATTGACCTTGGCACTCTCTTAATAAATTGTGTTGATGTGCCTGACAATGATCACATTCTCTCTGGACACCTTGGGTAAAACAAGACAATTGAACTTATTCACTGTGACTATGCTTGGCCTGAACTTAGGACCTTTGTTAAAGATTATTGAAAGTTTTGTACTACTTGTATGAGATCTAAATCACAGTGACATAAACCCTATGGTATGCTCAAACAATTGCTTACTTCTGAACACTCTTGGAACTTTATATCTATGGACTTCATTGAGAAACTACCCAGCTCATCTGGTTTTGATTCTATCCTAGTAGTCATTGATTGACTCTCTAAACAAGTTATCTTTATTCTGACCCATGATATGATCACTTCTTCCAAACTCATGCAACTTTTTGTTATCCATGTCTTTTCTAAGCATGGTGTACCATCTCATGTGACATCTGACCAAAGTAGCAAATTTGTCTCACACTTTTTCTGCTCTTTCAGAAAAGCTCTTAACATAACCCTCCATTTCACTTTTGGTTATCATCCTGAAGCTGATGGTCAAACTGAGCACACCAATCAAACTTTAGAACAATACTTGCAACCTATTGCACTTATCAGCAAGATAATTGGTCCAACCTTTTACCACTTGCAGAATTTGCCTATAACAATGCATCTAGTGCTACTACTGGCATCTCTCCCTTCTTTGCAAATAAAGGCTATCATCCCAACATCACTATCCATCCTGAATGTGACCTTGCCTCTGCCTGTGCTAAGGACTTTGTTACTGATCTTGATAAGCTACATCAATTCTTAAGGGAACAAGTTTCTGAAGTGTAAAAACAATATCAAATTCCCACAGATAAGTGATGTTTACCTGCACCAGAATTTAAGATTGGTCAACAAGCCTTTGTTAAAGCTCAATTCTTCAGAACTACTCAACCTTCAAAGAAACTCATTGAGAAATACTTAGGACCCTTTGAAATCATTGGCAATGCAGATTCTCATGCATTCATTCTTCGACTCCCCAACTATTTATGCACCATACATCCTGTTTTTCATGTCTTTATGCTTGAACTGGCTACCCTGAACACCATCCTTGATCATGTCCAACCACCTCCCCCTCCTGTGGAAATTGATGGTAATATAGAATATGAAATTGCTGAGATTTTGGACTTCAAGATTGACCATCATCAAAAACCTTGCCCACTTCTTTATTATGTTCAATAACTAGGCTATAAAAGAACTGATGAAGAATTTGCTTGGTTATTAGTGACTGAATTTGAATATGCTCAAGAAGCTATTTCTGACTTTCACTGCAAATACCCACATAAATCCAGACCCCTCTCATCTCTCTAGATTTTACCTTTCATTTCATTTCCTTTTCTTATTTAGCTTCAAACAACAAGACCAAGAAAAATCAAATGCATTCAAAAAATTATATATACAAATTCCCTGCACATTTACCACCATTCTTACACCCTCACACCCTCTGTGTTTGCAACTCCTCAATATCCTCCATTCTATTCTCCTTATCCTTCTCCTGGTTCCCACCCTTGTTTTCCTTCTCCTTCTCCTTCCCTTTATCCTTGTCATCATTGCTGTGCCTTGTTCCTGAACCCCCTGCTATTGGTCCCTGATCTTCATTATCTTCTTCATTGTCTATAACACTCCTTGAAATCCTCCTTTGCTCAACTCATTTCCCTGACTTTTCTGCCCTTTTCTGCAACCTTCTGTTCACCTTCTTCAACTCCTCTATCATAGTCCTCATTGTCTCTTCCAATTCTTCTCCCAATCCTTCTTCTGCAAAATTCTTGCAACTCACAAATTCCATCTGTCCATTCCTTAAACAAGCTAAGGGCAGCTTCTGCCATCTCATTGCCTTGCTAAGGCCCACCATCCTGTGGAAGACTGCATCACTGATGAGCATAGGTAACTCTCTCTGAGTCTTGCAAGTCTCTTGGATGAGCTACTGAAGCAACTCAACAACCCAACTATCCTGCCCAGCATCAGAGCCCCTGGTCATTGTGTTGGACCTTTTTGACAGTCCTGCCTCATTGTTGCTATCCACAGCCTTGGCAGCCTTGTGCTTTCTTTGGGGTTTGTCTTCATTGCCAGGGAATATGAATGCTTGTTGCAAGTTATGGCAAGCCTCACATATCCAAGCATTTTTCCTATCACAAGTCAATTTTGCACATTGGAAAAAATAAGTGTAATATTACTCACATTGGCATCATACATTTTTCACCACTCTTCTCACACCTCTCACACTTCACCTCCAATTTGGCCAACTCAGTACCTCTCTGCTTACAACCCATCTTCTGTTCCTTCCCCTCACTTCCCTGTGAACCACCTGCCTTCATCATTCTACCCTGTGCCCTAGCAAACTCATCAAACTGACATTGTGCATTCCAAGCCTCTTTTTCCTTGTGCTCCTGAGCCTCCTTGTCTTTTTGTGCCTTTTTATGCACAGCTGCCTCTTCTTCTGCCTTCTTATACTCAATTTCCTTCTTATGCTCTACCTGCTCCTTCAAATCTGCAATTTCCTTGTCTTTATAAGCTTTCTCCTCCTTGGCAAGTTTCTCTTCCTCCTCGTATTACTTGATCTTCTTGGCAAGGAGGTCAGTGGCTGAGGTCTTAGAGGGCAACATGTTCCAAATAAAGCAGAGATAATTGATTGAATATGGGCAGTAGGGAAGTGTGGGGTAGGAATAATGAAAATTTCAACTTAACACATGTCTTTCAATCAACCATGGCTAACAAAGACAAATATTTGCACATAGACCTCAAGGGTTTGGTCCCTAAGGGGGGAACACTGTCACAACCTGAAACCTTTTCCATGCACATTTCACATACCTTCCACATATTTCCATTTCTAACAATAACTATTTCCTTTCTTAGTAGATGGTTACCTAGTTATTGTTTCTATGACATTTATATTTAGTACTGACAATAACTTGTTATCACATGACCCTTTCTTCTGCATTATTATGCACATTATTCTGCCCCTCTTATTATGTCTTACTTTAATATTGTGTCTTATATCTCACATCTTGTTTTCAATCCCCATTTATATGGACAATTAGTTTAGTTAGTATAAATACTTCAGTTTGAAAATCAAGTCTTACACCTATCATGGATTCTATACTTGATTTATTGTGCACTTCTTGTACCTTTTATCTGCCCTTATAGTTTTAGGTCTTGCTCCTTTGCTACAACTCTGACTCTACATTATCCAATCATTTGATAAATCCAAGACACCCAAATAGATTGTGAAGGGTGCAGCACATAAGCTGAAGCCAAGTCCATCCGATCTTTTCCCACACCCCTCCAACATTTTCCCACACACCTCTAGTCTATCCCACTTTGTAACAATATATTCAAAATATATTCACTGAATGTATAGGCAATTGCGCACAGATGTTCACTGTTTCCTGATCATTCTCTGTGATTTAAATTTTAATACAAAGATATGACTCTAATCTACTGTATTTTAGCATGTTAGCTAAATATAAACAAAATTACACTTGCTACAGTCATATTTGTAACATGTCTGATTTCTCCAAAATGTGCAAATAAAGATGAGGCCAGCAAACTTTGTTAAGATACTCAAATGTCATCAAATCAATGATATGTTGCAGGCCATTGTGTGTATTTACACACCTGAAATTAATGAAGAAATATCTTAAAAGGAAAGGATATATCTTGAGCACTCTTTCTTGGTATTTTCTACAAGCAACATTTTGGTAATTTGTCTATATCACATCCAAATCTTTCTTATTCTCTACTATAATTTGTACATACATTTAGAAGGATCTATCAATCATGTATGCAAAATATCACAGATCCAAGACAAGAAATGACTAAGATATGCACTAACCCCATCAAGAACCTCTATCTATCAGACTTGTTTGTCCAATTTTGAGGCATATTTAAATAGGAATTGGAATATGATTTTGGATTTTTTTTTTGCATATTCATCATCCTCTGAGATATTGGATGTAGAATCTTAAATACCATACTACATATGCTAATATCTAATGAGATATTTCTGTTTTAGTCTCTATGAACATTTTTAAAAATACTAGCATATCATATGCTACCTTTCTCTACCATAAATGCCATCTTATAACAGTGGATTTTTTTACATTCATTCTCTATTATAGACCTTGTTAGCATTCAAATAAAAAAACATTGCTATTGTTGTTGATGTAAGGCTACAAAGAGTTTATAATATGTGGTGCTTAAAATCAGAAACATGTTCAGAGATTGATTCACACTTATTTTATTTATTTCTTCATATTTCCATAAGAAAACAAGAGAGTATATTCTTAATTCTCTCTTGTTTTCAAATATGCAATAATTTCAGCCTTTGAATGTGAAATTGTTGCACAAGAAGTAGGGGAAATTGTGATGGTCATCCCATAATGTGGGGTAAGCTAATGGGTCACACAATCTTCTCCACTCCTATAAGAATAACTGCCCATGATATTTTGCATACATGATTGATAGATCCTTCTAAATGTATGTACAAATTATAGTAGAGAATAAGAAAGATTTGGATGTGATATAGACAAATTACCAAAATGTTGCTTGTAGAAAATACCAAGAAAGAGTGCTCAAGATATATCCTTTCCTTTTAAGATATTTCTTCATTAATTTCAGGTGTGTAAATACACACAATGGCCTGCAACATATCATTGATTTGATGACATTTGAGTATCTTAACAAAGTTTGCTGGCCTCATCTTTATTTGCACATTTTGGAAAAATCAGACATGTTACAAATATGACTGTGGCAAGTGTAATTTTATTTATATTTAGCTAACATGCTACAAATATGACTGTAGCAAGTGTAATTTTATTTATATTTAGCTAACATACTACAATATGGTAGATCAGAGTCATATCTTCATATTAAAATTTAAATCACAGAGAATGATCAGGAAACAGTGAAGATATAGACACAACAAGTTGCACAACCCTCAAAAAATTGTCACGTGTATTCTTTTTGCACGCCACTGTAAACCTGACTGAGAAGGTTGGGTGATATGCTGCCTTTGGGGAGAGTCACCATCACCATTACGGGTGGTTGAAGTTGAGTGTGTTCGATGTTCATCATACATTATCTGTTGGAATATTGTAATTAGATTTACAAGTGAGCGTGATCCAGACCACGCCCGCAGTCATATTTGCATTTTTGTGGCTGAGTTTCAGTGATATATATATCTTAATTATGTAGATATTTCGTATATAAGTAGTGTACATTTGAGATTGTACACTATCCGTTTGCCTCGTGAGCTCACCGAGGTCAAACGTTAGGTCGCTTATTTCAACATTATCCGTTGTAGAATTGCGTTGACACCAATAAACTTGTCTGGAACTGCTACAGTAGCTTTGCCTCTTCTTCGCAATCCATCTCGGATGATGTGCCGGATGCCAAACATGACACGCAAATTACTCTTTTTGGGGGGGAGGGGGACCCGCCGTGGGAACACCCTCCAAGATCGGGGAATCTGATTCCCAAGAGGACTCAGATTCCCCGATCTTGGACGTCGTTCCCACGGAGGGTACCCCCCCCCCTACCCCCCAAATGCAGCAATTTGCGTGTCATGTTTGGCATCTGGCACATCAACGCAGCATGACCGCGTTTCTGGCAAACTGTTGTTGGCTGTCGTGGGGCAACGCTCACTTTATTGTCCTTCGCCAATGTGTGAATACGTTGTACCATCGTCGACGCGTCTTTTCTTAACACGACAGCATAACACTTAACTCCTGGCGTGCCAAATTTTCCTTTTCTTGACCGATGTGCAACATTTCAACTTCCTGTCATCATAATCAACCATCTCAACTTCCTCTTCTTCCTGATGATGACCAGCCTGCCGAATTCTTCGATTCCAACAAGCATAGACATATTCTTTGTCCTTTTGCAATGAATACATCAATCATGGACTAAGTTCCTCCAATTATACACCTCTCTCTAAACACCAAAGCAAAGTATTATCTTAAACTCACCAGTGAGTTCTCCAATATCTGGTCGTTTCCAATGCCCTGACATGTATTTCATTGTCGTTTGGTTGTGATTGGAACTCATGTTAATATGTTATTTACAGCTGGGCTTCAGTTCTATGAAAATCAAACTGCAGCTAGAGGATATATACATGGCATAGACTGTTCTTTGTATAGATTATTCTTATACATCTCCGCGAGTTGCCCATCATTATTACTACTTTACAATGCAAGCCAATTGAGAGTGTTTGAGGAGACGAAAGTTGGGATGATGCCGATGATTGCCGGCGTTCGGGAAGCACCGATTATCACATGACCAACGCTGAGGACTACGTCCAAGATCGGGGGATCTGACACCTCTTGCTGATTCCTCTTGGGGAGCTCTATTGGAAGGGAGTGGCGCACAGTGGATGTCTTACAGTAGAGTGAAGACTGGAGTGAGGAGAAAGGAAGGAGGAAGATATAAGGAAGATACGCAGCGCAACCGCCGTAACTACGTAGGCGTTTGCAGGGATCAATTTCCGGCATTTACTGGTGAGCTGGGTGCGACAGAAAATGACGCGTCGATACCCGTGACTGCGATGCGGGCACTGCTCATTTTGGCTGGCGTTGGCGGCGACAGTTATTCGTCGAAATTACTCGATCAATAGAAATCTCTTGCTCATCTGCACCTGTTCATCACTAACAATCATCTAATTCTCAACATCTAACATAGGACGCCCTTCTGATTGCTTTCTGATTGCAATGCTTATTCTTGGAACAGGAAGCTGAGCTCTGTGGTACGTAAAAGCTATATGCGGATCCTCTAAATGAACCTGAGTAGATCCATATTAATGGCCTGGTCTCCACGTCGTTGGCAGCCTGTTGACCGACGTCAACGAGACGAGATTAAGCTTCCCCGGTCGTAAGGTGCCTTTCACTACCACAGACTTGGGCAGAGGGCAGTTGGCTTTCTGTCCTCCACTTCGACCACACCACTCCTCGGCAGGCCGTTCTTTTTTCGATCTTCCTCAGCTGCACTGGTGCTGCATCTACTCTGGTGGATTTCTGGAGCCTTCGTAGTGGACTTTTGTTCAGTTACTACTCTCATTTACTCTCATACTTCAGACATTCTTTCAACACCTTCCAATTCCAACTTTTAAGTCATGTCTGCACGAAAACTCAATATGAAGCTCAAATCAGCTGTATGAGTCCTGTCGATTTCTTTTTATGCTGCTCACTGACTTCAGCTCTTGTTAGTACTCGCGTATCACTCTAAACCGCCTTACAGCCGCATTCTTTCTCTTCAGCTTCATACATTGCTTTAGTCAAGGGATCATTCAGTCACTACTCTTCACCGTCGACGCCGAGTATAATGCACTGGTTTACACCATAGTCAAGCCCGTACATACTGGTATCCCTGCTGCAAACATTACGTTTCTCGATGGACCGCCGGGTCGCCTTCAACTGGATCGCCTTCGACTTATGATGTGTAACGATATTCCTCACGGACAGGTAACCTACCCTTGCATAGAAGTATTCAATTCCAAGGCCGTTCTAGTATGTATCAGTACGTATATCTTGGTTACGAAGCTCATTATAACCTGCCCTAGTCATCTCAAAACACTACGGCTAGTTGATTTCAGATTGAGTTCATATGAAATATTCATTTTTGGAGCTAACAGGTGCTGAAAAACTGGCAAAATGGTATCGACGTCGCATCAAATAGGGAGGATCCGTTCAACATAGCAAGGATAACTGGAGTCACCCTCACTACTCATGGTTCGCCCCCGATAACCCTCAGCCTGCAGTGTACTCAAACTCTTGTGCATCCCGAGCAAATGTAAGCGTAATCTCGTTTGCCCTTATGATGCTGCACATTGACAAACCTGTACAGTTTCCAAAACTTCCGACGCGAAGATGTTACTCTCATCTTGATCCAATTCTGGTTACTTGCTATTTCAACCCTCGCCATCGTCAACGACTCAGTACCCCATACGTGCGTATTCTCCTTTTGCTTTGCTGCCGAATCAGGCGTTCTTACATTCTTTTTGTTGTAGACTCGCTGTTCTCATCACCCGAGGGTTGATCACAGGATGGTCAATATACGCTGTCTGGCGCACGCAATACTATAAGGATATCTTCCAGGAAATAATATCCAAGCCAGGTACACCGTGCTCGTTAGAACTATTCTCCCCCTATTTCCAGACGCGTACGGCTTATGAGGTAGGCATTGTTATCGAGCTACCCTATTATCTATCACCTACACTTCCATTGTACAGATAGCAGATTTAGTCTTGAGCTGCACCGCTTTAGTAACTGCTTGCTGTCTATCTTGGACTCTTCTTCGGGTATGTCGCTCATATACTTTCCTATCTTGTTCTAATCAATCAACAACGGTAGGTCTACAATGCTCAGTCCTTCAAGTGTGTCGGAGCGCCAGAGAAGATCAATCGCATCAACAAGGTGATCGTCCATCTACGCTTGTATTCTTTCCAAGTTTTGACATCCGAACATAGTTCTTTATGGCCCTCCTTGCTTGCCTTCAGCTTGAAGCGTTCGTTCTCGTGGCAGCGATGGGCTTATGGATTGACGTACTAATAAAGACTGCGATTGCGAAGATATCAGCCCACAGCACCATTTATCTCGGTTTATTCATAATCACAACAATTGTAAGTAGTTCAGACTCCTCCTTCGCTTCTGTTCCAACTAATCTTTTCCTTCACCCTCCACAGCTCTTACTACCTTGGATTACTATGGTATGTTATTTATGGTCCAAAGTTACAGCCACTTTTTGATCATTGTTCTTATCAGGGTTGGTATGCGATTCAACGAGAAATGAAGAAAACGATGGCTGCTTTTCTACTGGTCGCTTTTCTCATCACGTTGGGCTGGTTGATCATGTTCTATTCAATCGTCTACCGATGGTGTGTGGTTTTCGTGACTTATTATTTGCTTTAGTGACATTTTTGATTTCAGGACCTTCGTGCAATGGCCTTTTCTGGGTTGCTTTACCGTCGCCTCGTTAATTCTCCTCGTTGCTAGCATAGCTCTAGGTGTCATTTGCCGGTTGAACTTTGGCAAGGGCCTGGCTGAATATCGTACGTTTATTCTGCCACTTATGAGGATACAATGTTAATAGCCGTTGTATTACAGTGCGCGCTGAAGCAGCTCTTGCGTCATCGAATTTTGCTCCAGAGATTTTCTCGCACGACGAAGAGAAACAGATTTCACCTCTTAAGGAAAAGCAAACGGATTTCGAAGAATCAGTGGCTACTTTCTATATACCGGAGCTCCATTCTAACGCCACTATTGAGGAACGTAAGGATCTGGCATTCGTGCGGCCACCTCGCAATGATTCACCGCAGTACAATGTTCCTTTCAACAAGCCATTTTGATCGATCGGCATAGACTTTTTCTCTTGGACGCGTCGTGTAGATACCGTTCGATAATTGTGAAGGACACTTGGACAATGTATGCAGTACTTCGATAAATTCCAATAGAGATGTTTATAACATTGCAGTAAGCGGATACATGGCTTATTTCACAATACTGCAGTATACATAATGTCTGATTATTTGCCTTTACAAACGTCCATCCGAGTGTTTAGACACGGCAATGGTGGTACGAGGGTTAGTAGGGAGGCCATGTCTGCATTTGACTCGGTCAGCCAAGTTCGTGGGTGGGCTATTGACCACCGCTCTATCTGGTGACGAGTGCGCTGAAGTACGAAGAGGCACATGTATAGTGGCAGCACCACCACTGGAGGAATTAAACCCAATGTGGCTATCGCGCGTAGACTGTTTGAATCGTCGAAAGTCACTAGGAGTAGACAGATCTGAGATAAGAGGAGGTGTCGAGGATAGGATTATCGGACTTCCGTTCGCTTCGGAATATACCGAAGGGCCGCGAGCCTTCTTCAGTGATTGATAGGAGAGCCCTGGATACTGGATGGGAGAAGCTATAGGCGACGCCTTCTCGTCCAGGTAGGTAGCTTTCTCAATGTCTTCCTTGCCGTCCTTTGGGAAATAAACTGGGGTAAAATCAACCCCTTCGAGCGCTTCACTGACATGTACTGAAGTAGCAATTGTTAGTAAGGCTTTATCAAAGGTAGGGTTGTTTAAACCTTACAGTAGTGCGATAAACCTTTACCGAAGTTAACACGGCACAAAATGGCGAGTAAAGTCGTTACCACCACTAACACATATGAAGTGACTGTTATCGTGGCGAAGAAAGGCCAAGATATAAAGATATATCGATAAACTGCGTTATATCGAAAGGTTATTTATAACGAGTCGGCCATAAATCTACATGTACTCACGTGGACTGAAGAACATCATCGTTGAGATTATTAAGAGGAACAACGAGATGGCACAGAAAACCCAGAATCTGATTTTGCATTCGCGACGCACACAAATCCAGCCCTGTTTAAAATTTTAAAAAACTTGACGAGCCACATAGAGATAAACAGACTGACCATTACGAGCCACGGGAATTCAAGCTGAAATTTTTGAGCCTTAATCCTCGTAGGACTTGAATGAAATACTTACGACAAGTGTCACAATGAATGCAGCCATGTACAAGTCACGATGTTGTGCAAAGAAACTGATTGTTCCGTGGCAAATTTTGTCCAGCCACATAGCAGTGGATGCAAGAGAGAAAAACCCAGTTAACTGTAAGCAGACGGAAAGGAAGAGGACGAGCTTGGAGCCGTATAAGCGTTTATGAAGCAGAGGGGATGTAGATGCTACCTTGTACATGCGGTGGATAGTTACCGAAGCACCAACACGGCTGAATGTTTGCTTTGCATAAACCTAGGTAAGAATAATTAGGCTATGAGCATAAAGGCAAAACAGGAAGCAGTTACATACTTTATAAAGCATAAACGAGAGATAGATGAACGCAACGAGAGAAAGAATGTTCAGAATAACAATCGGGGTCTGTCATGCGAAGATAATATTGTGTCAAGGTGGGTTGCATAACACAAAAGATTAAAACATACTGTGTGATCTCGTCTAACTTCCCACCAATCTCCGAGAAGATCTACGCCACGACATGGTCCAGGAACAATCGACTTGCGATAGACATTTGTGAGGCTTTCTGTAGACTTCATGCGGTATCCAGCCCATACAGTGCCCAATATATGCCCAAATAAAGCAGCACCAAGGTGAGGTAGCGATTCGTTCAAAATCTAAGCGGAATGAAGTTCAGAGTATACGCAAAAGAGTAATATCGTACTTACTGTGACTACTGCCATAGAAAATAACCAGAACTGGAAGCTTAGAGTGACTACATCTTCTCGTTTGGCATCATGCAAACTAGATAATAGATTGTGAGATGGAGAGCTATATGTCAGCACAGAATATGAAAACCCACACATCTTCAAGCCAGCTCAGAGATAATATACAGCTCCTGTCCAGAGGATTGGATGATGCTGCGGTTCCGTTTGAAGTTGTACTCCCAGCGCCAGTTGTTGAAGTCGTTCCGTTTGCTGGAACGGTAGCCAACCCCGACTCGACAAGAACCCCTTCATCGTCACTCTCTTTACCTTCGTCATCGCTTTCTTCACCTTCGTCATCGCTCTCTTCACCTTCGTCGCTGCTCTCTCCCTCCTCACTGCTTGCACTCTCATCGTCGCCGCGATCCCAGATCTATATATAAAAACGATTCAATGATAGCAGAAGAATTTAGTTAACGAATATCTAACCTTTCGCGAAGAGTTCGTCGCCCTTATGACGGACGTAACGGTTGAGAGAGCCCGTCGTGTCGAAGAGGATCCTGCTCGGGCTGCTAGTATGTTGCACGTAGTGCCAGACTCATTCGGTAATCCATCACATATTTGCAATACCCCGTTGGAGAAGATGGTCAGTTCAGCGGTAGCGCCGGCGTCGGCGACAATCTTTGAGAGAATGTCCACTGTGGTTGAATTGTCGGCATAGGTAACGCCTTGTAATATGGCCAAGATGGTGCAAGTGAGCAGGGCAAAGAAGAAGTAGGCGGTAGTGAAGCGAGTCAAAGTGACGCGAGCGTACTGTTGGGAAATAATGGGATTTAACGTAATGTAAGATGAAAGAGAAGACGACATACCAAGAGTTTGATCTTAGTCAACCATAATGCCTGCTTCAGGAGCTTGCGACTCGCTTTTCGGTACATTGTTATACACTGATTGAGGTTTGAACGAAAGATTTGTCAAAAATATAAAAAAATAGGCCTGTCGCGAGATCGACAAGAAGAAAGTGAATAAAAAGAGCGTACAGCACAACCAATTGGAAACTACAAGTTTACCAAGGTGTCTGATAAAATAGGGCCAGCCAGACAACTCGCTCAAGGAGAACAGAAGACAAAAGCCAAATTGAAGAGGGCAAGAAGAAACAGACGAAAGTCCAACTTGTAAATTATATACCAAGTCGCGACTACCTAGATTTATCCGACTGGGAGTGCGTGGGGCCGCGAAACGGAAGCAAGGTCACCAGGACGAACGGCTTGAAGGATTCCTCTTCGTTGCCTGTTCGTGCGACATGGTTAAGAGATGGTTACTATCGCAGCCGGCAATGTTCAGGGACTACAGCCAATGTAAACGTAGGCCTAGGCATCACTTATGCACCACCCATGACCACTCTCGAATCCCCAGCGATACCGGGATCAATTTTAGAAAGGGGGCACCGACAGCCTGGCCAGTGTGTATGTAGTCAAAACCCTGATGCCGTACAGTCGACCTTCTCATAACGTATAACGCCGGGACCAGACCTTTTTTAATACATTATGAAAAGTATACACTAACAAAGATGTGTGACAAAGCAACGACGTGTGACACCTTCTACTTTAGGCAGTGTGAGAACGTTCCCAAATGCTTCCCGGCCCAACCTGATTCACCTTCGTAGTCTGCAATTACACTAGATGTACTTGATACTGGTGCAGAGTATGAGACCGATCTAGCGTAGCATTGAAATCTCCATGCCCGATGCACAATGTTTCCAGTGTCTTCTATATTCTAATCGTGGCTTTAGTTGACACTCCTAACTCGACCTTTTCTTCCTGAATTCTGATCATTATCATACAATTCATCTTGCTACATATAGGATTGAGACATACTGCTGGCAAAGGATGGGATAAAAAGAGTGGATATTCTACGTTCAACCTTCATTGAGGGGTTTCACTGTAGTCCCGGCGTATGGTATTTATTTCACGTAGCTATTTTATTCGTTGTCTCATCAAATATGTATTTATAATGCCGATCCTGCCGAGATATGCCTTCAAAATGCGGATAGATGGGATTGCTATACGCCAAAATGGCTATAAGTGCCCCCTAATAATGTATAATCCCAAATCAACGCTATACATTATACGATATGCACGGCGCCTGCTCCCCGACATGGTTCCGGGCCAAAACTCATACATTATGAGAAGGTCGACTGTATTACCAAAAGCTCAAGAAAAAACCTGTATAATAATAATAAAACATCAGTGAAATCAAATCACTCAGGCTCCAGCTGACACCGAGAAGCACCGAGACAAGTGGATGAATATATATTTTGACTCGAGACTCAAGCAAATGATGGTGAAGGTAAAGGTCAGAACAAGATCAGCGCAACCAGGACCGCGTTGATTCCATCAGGACGGTCAACAAATCAGACTTCCGCCCATCGTCCGGACTCCAGGGTACATTTTCCATAAACCAGCTCTTCAGTTGCCTTCAAGAAAAGTATATATATTCAAGTAGCGCAATACTTGCAGTAATACAAGTATCAGACTGGGTTCATCATAGGGAATGAACGGGCTCAAACCACATATGGGTAGGCCGTCTTCACTTCGTCTACACGCCTCAGCTGCGCACACCCGCCCCCTCGGATACATTTTACCATGGCTTGCGTCACTTCCAGGCCCTCAAAGTATGCCCCATGCAGGAACCCTAGTTAGATAGCAAAGTTATCCTTAACGTTCTGAAAATAGTTACGTTGAACACACCGAAATACTTGATGCTCGTTGCTTCACCTGCGAAATACAGTCTGCCGACGTTAGCTCTTAAATTATCGAGATGCGGAGTTGTGAATGAAGGTGGCCAGTTGGAGTATGATCCTCGGAATAAAGGATCAGCATGCCACCTCTGGAAGAAAAAGTCGGTAGGTTCTGGTATTGTGACGTTTGGGAACATGGAATGAAGGACTCCAATGACTTCTTTCTTGACCTGTAAGTCTGGAAGCGCCTCCACGCGTTCAGAGAAATCGCCCTGCATATAATCGTTAGGAGATCTAGGCGAGTGGTGTATGAGAATCGCTCACAGTAACTGTCACAAAGACGATACCAGACCCGGGGAAGAAGTTTTCATGATCTAGACTTTGCCACACAGGATATCGTCCCCTCACTGGGTCAGCATATAGTGCCATCTATCAACTTGTAAGCATATATTTCTTCTGCTGTAGAAAATACACCATATACCTCTGTGTCGAACCAAAACTTCTCTGGGAACTGCAAGAAGATTTTAGTGTATGTCGCCATAGTCATGCTTTGAATAGCTTCTTCTTTATAATCTAGAGTACATCGCGGTCAAATTGTATTCAAATAAATATTTATCATGATGCCGAGACTTGCCTGGAAGTACCGGTTCAAACTTCACATCATCGTGCTGTAAAACCCCAAGACTAAATGTACATAGAGCATAGTCGGCAAAAATGGATGTCCCATTGGCGAGTGTGACATTCACCCCGTTGTTCGTGTAAGATATCAACTTTACAGTGGCATTGAACATGACTTGTTCCTGCTTCAAAAACTCTCCGGCCTCCTGCTGGATTAATGTCTTGAATCCCCGTTGGTCAATTGACATCTGGTTGTCGTCGGAAAATCCACCTTCGTCAGTGTCATAGGTGAAATTATTTCCCTACTAGTCCGTCAATACATGATAGGTGGTTTGATAGCATTATGACACACCCAAGACGATGCGATTAAGGACGATTGCTCTGGGGTCTGAGCATATTCCCAATCAAACTGTACAGATAAGTTTATCGTCCGAAAAGCGTCAGATGCGAGATTCAGAACACACCTGATAATATTCAGACGCTGAAGAGTGAGCGTCCTCTGCTTTAGCTCTCCCTAACGCATAACCAGTTCGTGCAGTCGTATCCACCAGCTTTTTAGCGACACGAGCACCTAGTGAGAGTTAACATATGGATCTGACAATATTCGTGGCTGCCACTTACCTGCTAACACTGTCAAATCGCTGTAATTGTCAACAGAGTCGTCGAAGACGTCGAGAAAATCCACTGCGCCCGTTTGATCATAAGTCGCTTTCAGGAGAGTTACTAGTATCAGCGCACAGCAAGACTATGGAGCAAAATGAACACATACTAACGCTATCAAACCAGTCGTTAAAATGTGTTTGCACTTTGTGCTTCTTCGCAAGCTCGAATATCGGGTTAGCAGGTCCGTCCCCGCTCTGAGTTCCTTGTATCCAATTAGCACCAAGTTCAATGGTCTTTCCTGCAAACACATGACTCTTCATCCGCCCTCCGAGCTCGCCTTGTGCCTCAATAATGACAAAGTCGTTGATATCATTTTGATGAAGAGTGCGAGCAGCGACTACACCAGCAACACCACCTCCAAGGATCAGCACCTTGTGTTTATGAGTTGTCGGAACGGTGGTGGCATAGGCGCATGCAAATCGAAGGATGAACGCAGGTAAAAGCAACGTAGAAGAACGCATCGGGCTGAGGAGGCGACAACGTCACTGGGGACGAGCAGTGAACATGAAGCGCCATGGCTTTTATCGTCTTCTGCAAAGCGTCGACAACCAGCTGGGTCACACGGCAATCAACTACAGGCATCATCTTGATCCTGCACGGTGACTTCCATACAGTACAGCATGCAAACGTCAACGAAGTAAGAAGCACGATGAGAAGGAAGCGATAGCGCTTAACAGGGACAGATCAAGGCGTTCAGCTCCGATGTGACGAATATATCGGAATTATCATTTGGAGAAAACCCAAAATAGACACACGCAACTATATAATCGATAATCTAAGCTATTTTATGGAGATCGAATTGCTGGACAGAATGAAATGAGTGCATATCTACAATTTCGAAGTCAGATGGTAAAGGGGAGGGAATATAAAAAGTATATCCACCTTCCATCCACTCGCCATTTTTCTCCGCTGTGATCGAGCCGTTCTGCTACTTCCTTAGGGACACCAACGACGACATCGGCCTTGTTGGTCCTCAGGCTAAGAATGGGGAACGATCCCGCTAGAGAACCTATGGAAAGAGACATTTGATTTTAAGTTACAGCCAGAGAGAAAACTTTTACCTAGAGCCGATTCAAAAGGAGTCCACGCTGGCCAACGTACATCTCCTGTGAGCCTAGGAGAAGTGGGTCAAGTAACGGAAATCTCGTAAGGTTAAACACCTACTTTCGATAGCTAGAAAAAATAATCAGAATGTCAAGAATATTCGTTAATTAATGATGCAAATTTACTTAAGATCACCCTAACATAGCATATTAGTGCTATAAACCATAGGGTAAGTGAGCGATTTGCTTACCTTAAAGATTACCAGTCCGCTATTCTGCAAAGATTTATGCAATGCAGGCTCTCGGGCCTTCATGTTCCAATACGGGTCAGGTGTTGTCCAGAAATTTGCCATAGTCGACTGGTTTGCTCCCCCAAGGGGCGTTTCCAGAGGTACTGACAAAGAGAATACGCCTTTTTCGACATATGACTGCCATCGCCCCACCATATGTGAAAGATGATCTCGACTAGCAGCGGCGGCATCGCTAGCATTTGCTGTGGTAAAAAATGATCCATCGAGCAAAGAAGTAAACGTTGCTTGAAAGTCCGGCGGGGTGACGTCCGACACAAACCAAGGGATAAGCTTTGGGCTTAAGGATACCGAAATTTGGCTTCAGCCAAAGAATTACTGCAGGACAGCTGACCTACTGGAATAACACCTTCGATACGTACGGAGTGTACGTGACGAGAAAATCGGCAAAGACGAGGTCGGTGAAGAGCTGGAATTAAGAGTTGTTTTGAGGTTCAAAAATTCTAGTAAGGAATTTTAGAAGCTCACTTCAAATCCAGCTAGAGAAGACGAAACGAGAATAAATAATCTCTGATAACGGCTATGTGACTGATTTCATACCATTGTCTAGGACGAAGTCGATTTGTCCATCTTTCAGGGACTTAACATGGTTCCATACCGTCTGTTGGTCATCTTTCAAAATAAACTTCTGTCGAGCGCCTTGAGCTTCTTTACCGACTGATTGAAGATGTTCTATATCAGCGGCGGATAGATGCGTTAATAATGATAAATCCTAGTAACAGCAAGTCACTGAGTTATCTCTATAGTATCTTATGAACGGATGAGGACGAACCGTGGCATTCCCCCTAGAATGTGATCAGTTAAACAAGGAACTACTAAAGAGATTGGCCTTACCATAAACACATCTGAATCATTTCGGTGAATAGCACGCCGAGCTTTTCGGGATCTGATGCAAAAATATCTTTGTCCTCCTCTAACTCGTGCATAGTGGTGGCGATTTCTGGAATAGGGGTTAGCATGAACAGAACAAGGTGACATCGGATGTCCTCGTACGAAGAATTGAGGTTCTCGATTGCTGAAACGTCTTGATTTTCTGGTCGAAGAATGGATCATGAGAGCGCCAATGTTCTGTTTGTACGAAGAATGAGCGAAGGAGACGGTATCTAATGGCTGTTAGCACGCGGTTACTCGGAATGAAGTTCTAACTTACAAATAGCATCTGTCGTAATGGTGAGCAATTAATTTTGGTACAATAATTCAACACATACTCTGCAAACAGCCATGGAGCAGTAAACCAAGTATTCCTTCCATCTTTAGCTAGTATATCCAGCTCCGAGTTGTAGACGTTGACATGTAGCTCTCCATCTGCTGGTATCGGCCTGGAAAAGAATGAGCTTAGTGGATCTTTGAAACCAGTACTGCAAGCTTACTCTAATGGATGATCTCTACCCATCTGATACTTCAATTTACTGATCTTCCCTATAATTTCCTTTCCCTCTGTAAGCTTAGCGTCCAGGAAAACCTTCTCTGACTCGTCTTGCTGCAATTCCAACGCCAGATCGTGACAGATATTATGGATGTGATCGATGATCCCCGTGATGATGATGGGCCAACGTTTAACTACGGTTTCATACCTGCGTCGAATATGGGGCCAATCAATTCAAGATTAAAGTCGATAACGTCCAGACCCACGAAAATCTACGCGTTTCCGTCCCAAGAACGCGTTAGGAAAGTTAGATGAAAGGAATTTGGCTATCGCACCCTGACTTGTCCGTTGGATCGTAGGGAGGAGGTGGTGTAAATGCCATCTTGAAAGTACAAGGGTATGATCAGCGTTAGACTCAGTGCGTCCAGGCAAAGCTGCTGTTGGTGACGGTGAAGAGCGAGGTAATTAGATGGATGCATCGGGCCGGTCCAACGTGAATGCGTGGTTGTTTGCGCATTGCTTGTGCCGGCGGGCCAGAGTGGCTGGCTTGCTTTGACTTCACGACACTATGTACATGCTCTGCTGCCACCGCTTTGTCTCAATTCACTCTTTGACTTTAGCGAATACTTTAATTATGATATCCTGAGGGCCAGACTCTTTCAAGCAGCTTCAAGCCCTCCATCATCTACTCGACGAACGACTTTCAACGAAATGACTTCCGAAACCATCCTCGAGTCCTTAATTAGACCCAAACTAAACAATATCGTCAAGAAGCTACATGAACAGTGGGCTGTCCCAGATCTCCACATCACCGAATGCTGCACAGACATGTTCGAAGTCATGGAATGTGCGCATGAGGCGCAGCGGTTTATAACCAACAAATTAACAACTGAAGTAAGTGGGAGCGTAAATAACTTTCTGATCATTCTGATAATATATTCAGCTCTTCAATACCATCATGGTAAGAAGAATCCTCACCTACCGGATTCACATGTGGCTGACTCTTACTTTTATAGCAAATCGTCCAAACATTTGTCGACACAGTGCTAGATTCTTTCGACTACCTATCGACAGTGTTGCCAACAAGCCCTTACGTTATCCTGAATCTTCTAGCTACTATGACGAACTACTTCGACTGGTTGGATTCGTTCGAGCTTCAACGTAATCCAATAACTTACTTCATTAACTTGATTCTTATTCGTCATTTTTACAGTTCAAACTGTGGGACTCCGTATGTCGCTTGGCAACTGCATCTCTACTGCTCTCTTGAATTTCTGTTTGTCCGAAGACACCACCCTCGACGTCAATGCCGCTGGAGAAGAATTCAAAACAAGAGCTTTGCTTGATACTACTACCAATTTGGACTGCGGGTCTAACTTTGGTTCGGAGGCCTGGCTGCAAGATCTCCTTAACAAGCACGACGCTTCCTTCCAACCCGACTCGAGCACGTTCTTTATGCTTTGTCACATGTGCTCCATGCTCCCCGACCCGCAGATCTTTCAAGTCGAATGCCCAATTCCTCCCAAGCTGCATACCAATGGCATCGTAAACCCTCTTTCCAAACTTCAGCCCCAGATATGTTTAACATTGCCGCAATCCCGCAAGCATAGTACGAAAGAGAATAAGAAACCTATGAAACCTGCGAAACCCACAATGGTTCCAGCCCACAGTTATAGCCTTCGCTCACGGATTGACTAGATACCAGAAATTATGCTGCGATATGTAATCCTATGCGCTTTGCGGTGTATGATACCCGTGTTTATCATGCATTATGCGATACCGAATTTTACTCAGCACCTATTGCTCGAACCTAAACCATAACCTTTGTGAAAATAATTAGATGTACATTGTCTATAACGTCGAGAAACCAAGCCAACAACTTCATGCTCCCTTTGCCAAGTGCGCTTCGTACTGCTTAGGGGTGAATGTTTTCTACGAGCAATCTTCTTCAGAGCATTCCAACACAGAATATCCACAACGCACCTGTGAAAAGGCATGCATCTGTGCTATCTGGTCCTTGAGCACTTCATTAACTGCAACCCGCAGTCGAACCTCAAAGTCACATCCAAAAGAAAAAACACAACTCACTCAACCGATGACGGGCAAGCGTCGTCTTTCCCTCAAAAGCCTAAACCTGCGTTAACCCACACCCAACGCAAAGATCCCTCACAACGCACCTCACTAACAAGCACAATCGCGTAATTGTCCCCGCACCCATTCGACTGGTCCTCAATCTCAAGGTGCGTAATAGGGAACGAGGTACGAATAGCAGTTTCAAGGACGTTCAGGTCTACAGGCATAATGAATAGTCGTTCGTACAAGGTTCAGTTGCGGTTCAGAGCCAAAAGGCAGAACGGCCTCAGTCAGCGACGCGTTTGATCTGATAAGATAATCTGCGAGGGAAGCATTGGTTCCCTCGGCCCGATGTATGTAACTCTCGTTAAGTACTTGTTTCGTTATCAGCTTCCCCAGGTGTCGCTGCCGCCGTTTGCACCATGTCTATCCCTGTCTATCCCCAGCTACATGCTGCTGCATTCAACCACCCCGCTATCGATAACCACGCTCACCCTCTCCTCGCCGCCGCCCACCGCGATGCTCTCCCCTTCGAAGGCCTTATCTCCGAAGCCGAAGGCGACTCTCTCACCCAGGACGCCGTCCACACACTTGCCTGCTTCCGCGCCACCGCCGAGCTGCGCCCCCTCTTCGGCCTCGGCGAAAGCGCAACATGGGACGACATCAAAGCTGCACGCGCACGCGTCGATTACACCGAGCTCTGTAAACGATGCATGGAACCCACGGGTATCCAATGCATCCTCATTGACGACGGCCTTGGCGGAGTCAAAGACCTCGCGCAAGACTACAAGGCACACGATCAGTTCACGCCCAGCCCGACAAAACGCATCGTCCGAGTTGAAATCGTTGCAGAGGTGAGCATACCACGGTCGATATGTTCAGTGCGCGTCTGTGCCTTATACGCTACAGGGCATCCTTGAGAAGATACTCGAGCCCCATCTTGGGTCGGATACTCTGGACGTGGTGCCCATCCTGGACGCGTTCGTTGAACAGCTGAGTGCAAGTCTGAAGAAGAGTGCAGTCGACCCTGAAGTGGTTGGCTTCAAGTCCATCGTCTGTTATCGTACAGGTTTGGATGTATCGACGATCAGCTCTCCCGCGTCGCTCAAGTTCTCTTTGCTGGACATGTTCAAGATGTATCAAGACAAAGGAAGTATTCGCCTGGCGCGAAAAGCGTTGAATGACCAGGTCGTGCGAATTACACTGGAGATTGCTGGTAAACATGACAAACCTGGTACCAATCTCCTCTGTCAGTGATAAACCTCAAAGTTGACAAAGTGCAGTACAATTCCACACCGGCCTGGGAGATAACGACATCACACTCGTGCTGTCGTCGCCTTCGCGCCTACAACCTATCATCCGAGCGTACCCCCAGACGAAGATGGTGCTCCTTCATTCGTCGTATCCATACACGCGCGAGGCAGGCTACTTGACCGCCGTGTACCCCAACGTGTACCTAGACTTTGGAGAGGTGCGTATTTGTTGACTCTAAAGTGCAGAGACGCAGACGAGATGTAGGTGTTTCCTTTTGTATCGGGAGCCGGACAACGATCGATTATCCGGCAAGTGCTGGAGCTGGCACCTACTAACAAAATAATGTGGTCCAGTGAGTAGCTCTAACACGTACTCTGTCGACGATGATTCACGGGCAGCAGCGGACGGGCATTGGTGGCCAGAGTCGTATTACCTGGGGACGATGCAGGCTCGGCAGGCGCTGTACGACGTGCTGAAGGAAGTGGTAGATGCACAGGAGGCAACGGAGAGTCAGGCGGTGGGGATTGTGGAGAACGCGCTGTTCCATACAGCCAACAAATTGTACAGACTGGGACTTGTGATAGATACGCTGTAATCCGATAAATGAGCGGACGTCGAGTCAGATGCTGTGCGCCACGTCGAACGCGTCGTCAAAATGGTCACATGACCGGCCACGTACTGACACGTCATGTTTCCATGAATTTCTGCCAGCAATCACTCTTGTCCTCCGTTCCCAATAAATAGTCCAGAATCAGACACTTTTGCCCGTACTATTCCACCATTCCATCCTCCACAATGGCCCGCCTCGCGAGTCGCCCGACCCGCTCTCAAGCATGGCACCTCTTCTCTTCCCTCTCCTTCACATTCTTTGCTCTGGTAGCCTTCCTCGCCATCTGCACCCCTGCCGTTCAGGCTGAGGAGGCACACCCCGAGTACGGAACTGTCATCGGTATTGGTGAGTTGTCCTTCTCTCTATACACTTAAGCAATCTTCTTACGATCTCTTTGTAGATTTGGGAACAACGTATGCACCTGCTCCTTCTTTTCTACTTGCTTTCAGCTCTGACGTGTCATTTTTCGGGTGTTCAGTTATTCATGTGTTGGGTAAGTCCCTTTCACTGCCAGCACTAGACTCTTGCTAATCGTCCCATCCACTAACAGTGTACAACGAGGTGGTCGTGTCGAAATTATCGCCAACGACCAAGGTCACCGTATAACACCGTCGTGGGTCAGCTTTACTGATGACGAACGACTGTAAGAGCACCTCTCAATTCCTATTTGCAACTCCTAACCTATTTCTTTCAGTGTCGGTGACAGCGCAAAGAATGCATTCCACTCCAACCCCCAAAACACCGTTTTCGACGCAAAGCGTCTCATTGGACGCAAGATGGACGATCAAGATATCCTCCGCGACGTTAAGCACTGGCCCTTCAAGGTTTCCGAGAAGAACGGCAAGCCTGCTATCACTGTCAAACACAAGGGCGAGGACCGTCATTTCGTGCGTCTCCCAACATTCATTATCACTAGCTACATTACTAATTAGCCGCCCTCTAGACCCCCGAAGAAATCAGCGCCATGGTCCTTGGAAAGATGAAGGAGACCGCCGAGGCTTACCTCGGCCACAAAGTCACTCACGCAGTCGTCACCGTCCCCGCCTACTTTAACGACGCTCAGCGCCAGGCTACCAAGGATGCCGGAACCATCGCCGGTCTCCAGGTCCTCCGTATCATCAACGAGCCCACCGCCGCCGCCATCGCCTACGGTCTCAACAAGAAGGGCGGAGAGTCCCAGATCATCGTCTACGATCTCGGAGGAGGAACCTTTGATGTCTCTCTCCTTTCCATCGATGATGGTGTCTTCGAGGTCCTCGCTACTGCCGGTGACACCCATCTCGGTGGTGAAGATTTCGATAACCGCGTCATCGACTACATGGTCAAGGCCTACAAGAAGAAGACCGGCACAGACGTCTCCAAGAACCTCCGCGCTCTTGGTAAACTTAAGCGTGAAGTCGAGAAGGCCAAGCGTACCCTTTCCAGCCAACAGAGCACCCGCCTCGAAATCGAGTCCTTCGAGGATGGTAATGACTTCTCTGAGACCCTCACCCGCGCCAAGTTCGAGGAGATCAACATGGATCTTTTCAGGAAGACCATGAAGCCCGTCGAGCAAGTTCTCAAGGATGCCAACGTCAAGAAGGAGGACATTGACGAGGTTGTTCTTGTCGGTGGTTCTACCCGTATTCCCAAAGTTCAGCAGCTCCTTAAAGAGTACTTCGGTGGCAAGGAACCCTCCAAGGGAATCAACCCCGATGAGGCTGTTGCGTATGGTGCTGCCGTCCAGGGTGGCATTCTCTCCGGAGCTGAAGGTACCGCTGATGTCGTCCTCGTCGATGTCTGCCCCTTGACTCTCGGTATCGAGACCACCGGTGGTGTCTTCACCAAGCTCATCCCTCGTAACACCGTCATCCCCACTCGCAAGAGCCAAATGTACGTTCGCATCATTCTTTTCTCTTTCTGATACTAACCTCAACTTTCTAGTTTCTCCACCGCTGCCGATAACCAGCCTACCGTCCTCATCCAAGTCTTCGAGGGTGAACGTTCGCTCACCAAGGACAACAACCTCCTTGGAAAATTCGAGCTATCCGGTATCCCCCCCGCTCCTCGCGGTGTTCCTCAAATCGAGGTCACCTTTGAGATCGACGCCAACGGTATCATGAAGGTCGGTGCCGCCGACAAGGGTACCGGCAAGTCCGAGAGCATCACCATCACCAACGAGAAGGGCCGTCTTTCTCAGGAAGAGATCGACCGTATGGTCGCCGACGCCGAGAAGTTCGCTTCCGAGGATGAGGCCCAGCGCAAGCGTATTGAGGCGCTCAACTCCCTCTCTTCCTTCGTCTACGGACTCAAGAGCCAGCTCGCTGACTCTGAAGGTCTCGGCGGCAAGGTTTCTGACGAGGACAAGAAAACCATCTTGGCTGCCGTCAAGGACACCACCGACTGGATTGACGAGAATGGCTCGAGCGCAAGTGTCGAGGACCTCGAGGAGAAACTTGCTGAGGTGCAGGGTGTCGTCAACCCCATCACCACCAAGCTCTACTCGGGAGGTGCCTCAGGCGCTGGTGAAGATGATGATGAAGCTACCCGTGACCATGATGAGCTGTAAACTATTTATTTTGATAGGATACTCATAGCGTACCAAGAGATGGCACGCCAGAGACCAAAATGACTGGCATTATTTACAAGTACTTAAAACTACATAGTCAGTACTTAATCTATCGCAAACCAGCGTCATACCCATTGATCGTGTGCATTTGAGTTGACGAGTCACGAGTGTTTTGTACGACATGACAGGAAAGATGATTTATAACCTACAAAGTACAACAAGTCTAGGTGAATCGTGTATAGAGTACAAACGGGCGAACAGCAATATGCAAAATTACCGTTCTTAATATTATTCCAGCTCCGTAGCATTTCACTGGGCTTGCTTTGCAACCGGCATGAACATACTAATAAGTGGAGGCGGATCAAATAAATAATTGGCGGAATGGAGGTAGCACTGGTATACAAACAAAACAAAGTACAAGACTACAATACCGAGAGCATAAATACACGAAACTAGAGGTATGGAGGATCGATATTAGCAAAGCTATTAATCAAGCAGCGATAGTAAGAAGAGTGACGCGAGATGAAACGCTGGAATTAACGAGAAGACACTTCATCATCATCCTCGTCGTCAGAGTAAGGTGTTACACGTATGGCACGATAAGGATTGCGGCGGTACCCTGATCGTTTGGAAGATACAGAGGGCGTGGTGCTAGTCGTGTCTGACCCGTCGTCAGAGTCGGTGGGAGGAACCACGAGCACCAATCGGAAAGCGTCTTTGCCGTTCAGATAGAAACGGTAGAGACGCTTCTCGCGAATGAATCCCAGGGATTCATACAGGGATAGAGCTGCATAGTTGTCGAATTCAGTTTCTAGGACGATCTGTAGGAAGGGAGATAAAGTGGGAGGTGGAACCGAGTAAGACGGAGGATAGCAGAAAGCGAGAGATAAGAGACTAGCCTCATCGACACCGTCCTCCTTCATAGCTTCAATTGAGTTGCGAACGAGCGAGCTAGCTATAATATCAAAGGGGGAAAAAAGAGTCCGCACCAGAGGTGTTTATCCCAAATCTAAGATATCCTGTGAGGACGGAAAGAGAAGCGGAAGGGGTGACGAACCTATACCGCGTTTTCGCCAGTTCTTGCTGACACTGAGCATAGCAATATACCCTCTGTTCACCAGGTCCTTATGCATACTCTGCTTGCACACGATAACGCCTATCGGCTCAGAACTAGACGGATCGCTGGGGTATGCCTGAAATACGAGCCTCAGCATCATCAAACCACCAAATACATTGTCGTGGTACATACCAAAAACGATAGATGCGGCCTGTGTGAGCGCTCCGTCAATAATTATACCGGCACACGACCAGAATATGTACTGACCATTGGTGAAGAAAATAGCGGAAGGTGTAGATGACATAAGGCTCGCTGAGCTCGTTCTGAACGAGGGCCATGATATGCGGGAGATCAGACTCTCCTGCATACTGACGGTATATGATATCGGACATGAGGAATTAGGTAGGAATCAGCGAAATCGCGGTGAAGGTGACGGTTATGGTCAAGAAGCACCGGCAGCGTGACAGACCACATAGCCTGCTGTGTGACACGCGTCTGCACGTGAATACGTCACATGCCTGCTGTCACTCCGCGGGGCGCTCACACTCGACCTCAACTCTTTGCTCAACTCCGAGTTCACTCCCATTTTTGCTTTCACGCTCAGCGTTGTATTCGAAAACTACTTTGCTAATAACGCAATTATGTATGCATATACATGTCAGGACGATATACTCCATCTCTACTGTCAACTTTACAGTCCATTGGCCTCCTATGTGGAAGTAGGTAATAAACACTATAAGGGTATACGTATGGGAACGAACGTGTTGGAAGGAGTGTGTGGTGGTAAAAGATGGTGGAACAACAATAAGAAAGGTGGCGCAAAAGACCCAGGAGAACAAATAAAATTACTTATGTGCATTTCGGCCGTTCAGCATTAGCTACTCAAACTAACCAGGAAATTTCCCGAGCGCGATACTCGATGCGAGCTTGACGCGTGGTACGCTGGTGGAACGTCATCTGCCTCCATCAACGACATGGTCCCAAATGCTGAAGGAGCACTAATGAGAGAACCGACGACAGTCGACGGCCCAACAGCTGTTGAGCTGCCTGAAATCGAAGTGCCTACAAAGCGGCGTCGAGCACCGTCCTGGACCTCTCCATTGTACAATAACGATCCCATTAAACTCTCTTGCACATTGGGTGACGCAGAAATGGACGCCGATTTCGAATCTTGTAGACTAGTAGGGCTCGTATTTGCAGCAGAGGACGGCCCACTGACTGAGCCTTCACCTAAATAATCTCGATCATGCATCCGCATGAATCCTCCCGCGCCTTTTATCTGCGCCATTAAGCCCAGCTCAGGTGCTGAAGAATTGTCAGAATCCCCAAGTGGGAACGGTGTCAAGTCGCGACTCCGTGCTGTCGATCACTTGGATTAGCTACCACAGGAGGCGCACAAAAGTAACGTCACATACAACTGGGTCCTGGCCGCAGCGCGGCTTGTGTGTCATCACCAGACTCGGCAGCCCTCCTCGCTCTTTGTCGATGATACCACAGGAAGAGTAAAACAAGAGCGATCAGTACCGCACCTCCCATTACAGCACCGACGATGGCCCCAATAGGTACATCAGAAGAATGGCTCGATGGCCTATCCATCGAAGTACCAGCTGGGTCACCCGTTGCGATAGCACCCTGGCCAGTGGTGGTCGTGATGAACTGCGTTAGGAACCTATCACTCCCAGTAACTGCTGCTGCTGCTCCAGATCCTCCGCCGCTCTGTGTTTTTGATGACGACCCAGTAATCTGCGAAGCACTTCCAGTCGTGCTTTCTGATGACTGAGATCCATGTCTCGAATCTGATGATGAAGAGGAGCTAGAGCTACCTGACGCTGAGGATGAAGATGACGAGGCAGAAGATGAAGAAGGTCCTGCGTTGCTGCTGGGAGTAGTGGTGATTGAAGACGGTGCAGCGGGAGCCACCGGTGCTGGCGCTGGTGCTGGTGCTGAATCGACCACTGGGATATCTTCTGACCCAATAAACTTGATACGATCTAGGAGGAATTCGGCCGCCGAAGCTTTATTGGTGATAGTCAACGAATGCACTCCGTCTTGTAGCGTTCCCGACTGCCAGAACGTCTGGTCATATACTGCATTACTTCCTGAACGGAAAGACACGCTAACAGGTGCTTTGCCGTCAACACTGTATTCACTGGTGGTGGTTTCGGTACCAACTGGTATCGTTCCTACCACAGTCACAGACGTGCCTATGAACAAATCTATAAACCTTGCAAGGTGATAGCAGCGGGGCACATACCTCGAAAACTAAAAGTCGCAGAGGCTCCAACTTGCGTTGTCCCATGCGTTGTCCCACCTCCCCACTGCCTAGTCGAACCAATGTACTTGTTCCACGACCCGGAGTAACCTATGGAAGAGTCTATATCGTCTATAGATTGCTCCTGGTCCCTCAGCTGTATTCCAGCTTCCATGGAGAGGACAGCTCAGCGTATGTACGAAGAAATGAAATGGGAGAATAATGAAACAACCGCTGGAAACGCCGTTACAATTTTGATCAGGGATACACTCGTGCCTTCCAGTCGTTGGCGCGATTGTGGATTGTACTGTACATGGCAGATTCTGTGGTCAGCATCACATCCCAAAGATGGCGTCAGGCGGCCAAGTGTTTCCGCATTGTGCTGCGAATTCTTGGTTTCACAAGTTTGAAGTTGTTCCAGATCTGATAGAGATGGGCCAATGAACCATCATGACACAGAAAATTCTCTCATCAAGTCTAATTACCATCATTTTCCCCTGGAGTGATAGAAGGACAAAATCTGGAGTACTAAAGCTGTAGAAAGTTTGCCATTGAGATGGATATTTGAATAGAAGCTCCTTGAATCGCGTGAAATATTCTGAGTAGCCCAGGAATAACAAATAATTTGGAACAGGAGCCAGAACAGTGAGCTGTAAGCTCGATTCGGCTGCGATAGCGTACTTGGGTTTATGTGCACACGGTCAGGGCATCCCTAATTGATGCGGTCACGATACTTAGCGAAGTTCTGATTGCCTGACAGGATAGCTCATTAAGCGCAGACCTGAAGTGTTTATCACAGGGCAGGAGGCAGGCGATATTCAAAACGGCCTACTTACCAAGTGCGCTGGCCGTCCTCGACATTGGATGAGGCGAGAAAGGAGAGCTTCCAAACTAAAGCGCACTTTTAAAAGATGTTTTATTAGAAATTTGATACAGTTCATTAAGAATGCCATTCATCTCATAAGAATTCGTGCGATCACACGCATTCATCATGATGGATAGATTTTCTTGATACTATGGGACCTCCGTGGTGTCCACCCTCGAATTCTGCTTCAAGTTCCTCTTGTCGAACTCATCAGAATCTCGGGTACTTGACTCTACTGATTTTGCATTGATATTCGCCACTGGGCCTGTGAACCAATGCACACCACCGTATTTCGGGAAGTACATAATACCAGATGACTGACAGAATCGTGATTCCTCCGAGTACTACAATCGTGTAATTCATGTCTTCAACGGCTGGGTTAGGCGTTGTAGGGAAGAAGAACACTACGCTCATGAAGAACATGAACGACACCGATACGATGGCTACTGGAAGACCCTATAGAAAACAAAACTGAGATAATTCGACGAAGAGCTGGAGCCCGACGTACGAAAATGCCAAGTGTAAATGGGCCAGGCTTGAAGTCATTGTCACCTATGAATCGCGCGGCAATTGGAATGGAATAGGCGATATAAAGGCCCGTTACTGAGATAGCAAAAACCGCATTGATTGCTTGATCACCGGCAAAGACCAAAAGACCAAGTGCTAGAGCCAGCATGGCATCATACCAGACAGTGTTCACTGGAGTCTTTGTGTAGCCGTTCGTTCGATAAATTAAGCCAGTTAGAGAAAGGAAGAGCTTTGATTTGGATTATAATCAAAATATCATAGAAATCATCAGATGGACTCACCAGAATCACGACTGAACGCAAACGCCTGACGGCTAGCAGCGAGAAGCTGCGAAAATATTTAAACGAGGACAACCGGGTATGTGAACAGTAACTTACCATACTGGAGCCCATCATGTATCTGCGATAGGAACTGTGAGTGATATCTAGGGATCAGAGATAATAATTACTGACTGTACGAGTACAAAGATAGCCCAAATCGCAAGCGTCCCTTTTTGTCCAAAACTATTAAAAAAGATCTGTGCCATAGGCTGATCACTATTGTATAATGCTTGAAGGTCAGTGCCCATACAAAAGGCGAGAGACATGTTGATAGCTAGAAGGCACGTTAAGACTAGCTCGAACGATTGATACTAATAGCATGAGCATACCCCAACCAAGAAGACCAGCAATTCCAATAGCCCAAACGATCGCCCATGGTACTGCTGTAGCCGCGTTCGATGCTTCCTCACTTATGTGGACGCTTGAATCGAATGAGCCTAAAGAAAAAGAAATGACGAAGGTCAGACAGAATCAACTTTAGATGTTGTGAGAAACTGACAGATTGTTCACTGAAGTGATCATTCATAATTTTGTCCTCCATGATGAGATCCACAGAATGAGGGGATCCTTGGATACCTCATAATCGAAGTTTATCAATAGTCGTATGGTGGAACGGCCAAAACTTCGGGTTAGAGCCACACGGAGGTTGAAGAGTTAATTTTCCGGTGTGAGGAGACGCGATGTGGATGATCCCATAGAGGAGTGCTGAACCTTAGTAGCTGTATTCGGTAAATGCGTACACTGCTGTCGTTGGGAGCTGTCCTCTGCGCAGCGATCGTTGAAATTATTTGCGTTTAGTTTGCATTTTGATACGGAAAGAGGTTGTGCATACCAATGGAATATATAGATTTAGTTACTACAAACACGATACATTTCATACAGTTAATCATTCCTCTTGTTGCTTTTGCAAAAAAGATAAATGAAATACTTCACGCGAATTCAAGCAATGGATGTGGAGCCGCAGGCGATACTGTCCTAATAAAAAAGGTGGCCCAAAGGACCCTGGAGAATATAAAATAACTTATGTGCATGTTAGTCTTTTGACTTTAGCTGGAGCTAACAAGGAAATTTCCTGAGCGCGATACTGGGTGTGAGCTCTACGCAGGGTACGCTGGTGGGACGTCATCTATATCCACCAACGGCACGGTCTGGAGAGGGGGAGCACTGGTGGAAAAGCCGACGACCGTCGATGGCCTAGCAGCTGGTGAGCTGCCTGGGATCGAAGCACCCACAAAGCGGCGCCCATCCTGGGCTTCTCCGATTATACTCCCCTGTCTACTAGGTGATGCGAACATGGACGCCGAGTTCGAACCTTGCGGTCTAGTAGAGCTCGTATTTGCAGCAGAGGACGACCAATGGACTGGGCCTTCAACCCCAGCGCCTTTTATCTGCGCCATTAAGCCAAACTCGGGTGCTGAAGAATCGTCAGAATCCCTAAGCGGGAACGGCGTCAAGTCACGATTCTGTGCTGTCGAGTAATTGGATTAGCTACCACAGGGGATGTACAGCAGTAACGCCACGTACAACTCGATCCTGGCTGCAACGCGGCCTGTGTGTCATCTCCAGACTTGACAGCCCTCCTTGCTCTCCGTCGGCGACAGAATAGGAAGAGCAAAATGAGAGCGATTGATATCACACCTCCCACTACAGCACCAACGACGGCCCCAGTAGGTACTCCAGAAGAACGGTTCGATGACCCATCCACCGAAGACGAGGATGAAGCTGACGAAGCTGATGCCGATGACGATACTACATTGTTGCTGGGGATAATAGTGATTGAAGATGGCGCAGCAGGAGCCGCTGATATATCCTCTAATCCTATATACTTGATACAATCTAGGAGGAACTCTGCTGCCGAAGCTTTGTTGGTGATAGTCAACGTGTGCACTCCGTCTTGTAGCGTTCCTGATTGCCAGAACGTCTGGTCATATACTGCATCCCTTCCTGAACGGAAAGACGCGCTGACAGGTGCTTTGCCGTCGACACTGTATTCACCAGTGGTAGTTTCGGTACCAACTGGTATCGTCCCAACCACAGTCATAGATGTGCCTATGAACAAATCTATAAACCTTGCAAGGTGATAGCAGCGGGGCATATACCTCGAAAACTGAAAGTCACATACGCGCCAACTTGCGTCGTCCCATGTGTTGTTCCTCCCCCCCACTGCCTAGTCGAACCAGTGTAATTGTTCCACGACCCGAAGTAACTTATGAGAGCGTCTACGTCGTCTATGACATGCTCAGCTTCCATGGAGAGGACAGCAGCGTGCGTACGAAGATGAAAGAAAATGAAATGGGAGAACAACCAAACAACCACTGGAAAAGCTCGTCGCAATTTGATCACGGATATATGATCATGTATATATGCCATTCAAATCATTAGATCCATGTGGAATTGCTCCAGATTCTGTGGTCAGCTGGCAGCACCATACTTCAAAGTCAGCAGATAAGTTCAAAGTTGGTTTCAGCTAGGGTGGTTGACACATCCTAACTTGGGCCCAACTTGCGTCAACTAGGTTCGGGTTCGAACCGGCTATTTGAGGTTCAGAACCAAACAGCGGCATCTTTAGTCGCTCGTGGACACTCGCCCACATCTTAACTTTGGAGAAAGTTCGGATAATTGATAAGATTAGATAAGTATCCACGGCGAATGGTTTGGAGTCCGCTCCGGAGCACGATTTCGCACCAACTTCCAACTTCCGAGCGCTCAACTTCTCTTCCCTTATCCTTCGTCTCTCTCTCATGGTTCTCTTACCTCCTTGCTGCCCACGCTTCTTACCCAAAGCAAACACCTTGAGGGGCACATCCGCTCTCGTCACCACCAAAGGCAAGCCTCCCTCGAAGCCCAAGTTGCAGCGCGCTCCAAGCCTCAGATGGCTTCAGAACCCCATTGGACGTGTACTAACGAGTATGCAAATGATTATTATGTAGATATTTGATATATAAAGATGTATATACTTTTAAAATAATAAGAATCATTTGACTAGTACTCTGTAAATACTTGGCCATCGTCCTCTCCAATGCTCTCGAAGAGTGCCTCTTTCAGCTGAGTACGCTTCCACTGTCCACAGGATTCATGAGTAACTTCTGCATCATGGGTATTTTGCACATCATCTTAATTCTCCCTTTCAAGTCCTTCTCTCACTAGCTCCTCCATACAATCAGGATCTTTGTTTTCATGTTCAACGAGAAAGCAGTACAATGCATGCTTTGACCAACGCCACAGCTCTCAGATGATCTTTGGCTGTATCAATTTGCTGATGTGGACCACAAATGATGCAAATCTTCCTTTGATATATCCCACAGGATGCTCAGATTCGATTCGAACCTGGAACAAGTTCTTTGTAAATACTTAGTAAACAACAACCTGGTAGTAACAACTTGGGTGAGGGGGAAGGCAGAAAAGCGCTGAAGGAGAGGCAAATCTAAGTGCCCTTATATACTAATTTTGAACTAGACTTCGTGAAAATAAGATCGAAGTTGGAGGAACCGGTCGGGGTGTTTCACACATAGCTTTCCAACTTCGGCCTCAACTTTGAACAAATTTGCAATCGAAGTTGCGATCAAGTTGGGATGTGTGAAACCCCCTATTCTTAGTCTCATACCAAAACCGTCTCACGTGAGGGGACTATGGCCCGCAAAAGCCGGTCACGTATAGCCTGCTGTCTGCTCTTCAGATTCTTCAGATTCTAAGCTAAATGCACGGTATTAGTCCGACAAGATTTGGATAGACTCCAGTGCGGTTTGATAGATATGTATTAGAAATTTGATACAGTTTATCAAGAATACAGTTCATCATAAGAATTCGTGCGACCCCATGCGTTCAGCATAAGGGATTCATTTCCTTGATGCTACGGAACCTCCGTGGTGTCCACCCTCGAATTCTGCTTCAAGTTCCTCTTGTCGAACTCATCAGAATCTCGGGTACTTGACTCTACTGATTTTGCATTGATATTCGCCACTGGGCCTGTGAACCAATGCACACCACCGTATTTCGGGAAGTAATACCAGATGACTGACAGAATCATGATTCCTCCGAGTACTACAATCGTGTAATTCATGTCTTCAACGGCTGGGTTAGGCGTTGTAGGGAAGAAGAACACTACGCTCATGAAGAACATGAACGACACCGATACGATGGCTACTGGAAGACCCTATAGAAAACAAAACTGAGATAATTCGACGAAGAGCTGGAGCCCGACGTACGAAAATGCCAAGTGTAAATGGGCCAGGCTTGAAGTCATTGTCACCTATGAATCGCGCGGCAATTGGAATGGAATAGGCGATATAAAGGCCCGTTACTGAGATAGCAAAAACCGCATTGATTGCTTGATCGCCGGCAAAGACCAAAAGACCAAGTGCTAGAGCCAGCATGGCATCATACCAGACAGTGTTCACTGGGGTCTTTGTGTAGCCGTTCATTCGATAAAGCCAGTTAGAGAAAGGAAGAGCTTTGATTTGGATTATAATCAAAATATCATAGAAATCATCAGATGGACTCACCAGAATCACGACTGAACGCAAACGCCTGACGGCTAGCAGCGAGAAGCTGCGAAAATATTTAAACGATGACAACCGGGCATGTGAACAGTAACTTACCATACTGGAGCCCATCATGTATCTGCGATAGGAACTGTGAGTGATATCTAGGGATCAGAGATAATAATTACTGACTGTACGAGTACAAAGATAGCCCAAATCGCAAGCGTCCCTTTTTGTCCAAAACTATTAAAAAAGATCTGTGCCATAGGCTGATCACTATTGTATAATGCTTGAAGGTCAGTGCCCATACAAAAGGCGAGAGACATGTTGATAGCTAGAAGGCACGTTAAGACTAGCTCGAACGATTGATACTAATAGCATGAGCATACCCCAACCAAGAAGACCAGCAATTCCAATAGCCCAAACGATCGCCCATGGTACTGCTGTAGCCGCGTTCGACGCTTCCTCACTTATGTGGACGCTTGAATCGAACGAGCCTAAAGAAAAAGAAATGACGAAGATCAGACAGAATCAACTTTAGCTGTTGTGAGAAACGGACAAATTGTCCACAGCGGGGCCAAGAAGCTAAGAATGAAGGCATATCCATTTGGCCATCCGTTTACTGAAAATGGATGTCAAGTGTTATTTATTGAGAAGCATAAAAGAAGAACGAACAGTTGGTGAAATCCCATAGTGCAAACTTGGCAGTATTTTTAAATTCAGCAGGTGTTGCAATGGGAAGAGCAATAATAACTGCAAGGCAGAGTCTGGCGATCATAGGTTCAATGCAAATTCAACGTCTAATCGGTCAGGCATGTGGGCGAAGACGTACAGAACATTTAATACCACGTAGACCGTCTGGAGGCGCGCTAGCACTTGCGTTCCTAGACAACATATGACGGCATGTGTGATTATCACGCATGCATAGACGCCGCTGTACACATGGAACATTAGACAGCTTCAAGCTTGTATAACAGTAACTTTACTCACAACGTCTGAGCATTAGTTGGCTGGAAGGAGCCACCAGAGCCTATTGTCGCTGCAGCCATCACTTGCACCGCACATCCCCAGTCTATCGATGCAACAGAGGCGATTGACCCGATCGTGTTCGCGTCTACAGGGATTTGAGAGATCAGCTGATGGCATTAGCCGAAATTGAATTGATACAAACATCCTACAATCCAACAGAGCAAGTTGCGCCAACGCGGTGACGACAACGAGTATGTCCAGAAGTAAAGCTGTGGAGATACAATGAGCTTTTGAAGCAACTTTAGGTGACGAGTGAACTCACTCCACCCGAAGTTGGCGCTGCAGAAGCCAATTCTGCCATCGACATTCCTACGAGCAAAATGAATACACTTGCAACAGCCCACTGGAAAATAATCATGAATACAAGGCCTATACTGACCCGCAGGTGTGCTTGCTTACCCCCCAAACCATGGCTGGCCCTCCTCCATTCGGAATCGCATAAAACAACACCGAAGCAATAGAAGGTAATAGCCCAATAATCGAGAACGCAATACCAAAAACCTGCATAACCCTTCAACAAAGCATCCTCAAGAAGATATATAAGACATACCTCTAGTGGCGTGAAAGCTCTCTTGAATTCCTGCTTGTAACCTAGCGCCGCTAAGAGCTCTTCATCCGCCCTCTCGACTTCATCTCTTCGTGAATATCCTGCTTGATCGCTCATGGTGGTCAAATTTCCTCCACGTCAAAGGAGCACCGCGGTATATATACACTGTGACCGTCCTTTGGGGTATTGAATACGTCGGCAGGCTTTGGAGCCTTGTTCTTCTGTCAAATTTCAAGGCAGGCGAAAGACCAGAGCACTCCGCCTTATCTGGAGCGAGACAGAAATAGCCTGCATGTCATAGCCTGGGGAAGGCATGGGATTTATACTGTAAAGATAGTCTAGTTAGAGGGAGGCGCTGGGATGCATGTGAGCGCATATCCCCTGTTGGAAGATAAGAAGCCTGACGTCGACAAAGTTTGGCAGGTGTGATCAAATGCTAACACCGGAGTCCGGTTGACGGCGGAAGTGCTAGGAAGGCGTACAGTCGATAGTGCCCTCCTTGCCGCCGCCAACGTTGAGCATAGGAGAAGTACGTTACATTTCATAGTCATAGGCGTTTGTGAAGTGGAGTCGGTGGCATCAAATTGAAATTGCAATACGAAACTTTGCAGCTGTTTACACCAAGTTTACGCGTCCGCCAATCGCCCAAATCCCTCTATAGCAAACGTTCAAAACCATTTCTCCAAATCTTACTTTTCATATAGCACTCCTCGACTTCATATAACACTTCTCGACTTCATATAGTACTTCTCGTTCTCTTTTCAGCTATCAACCATCTAGGCATATGGTGCCAATGATACGGAAGCCTATTCAAGTCCAGATACAATACAAATGTGATGTCCCATTACCGTCAGTCAGATCAGTCCATGTAATCATTCCATGTAATCATTCGTTCGCTTCCATTATTCCTTATGGTTCTACATTCATGCTGGCGCCACCACTGGCGGCCAGTTGTCCTGGAAAACGTATGTATCTTCCGTCGGGGGTACAATCTTCACAAATTTGCCCAAGCGCTCGTCTGAGAGATGTGTATTAGACAGTGATGAAATTTGACTGGCAGAGACGCTTACAAATAGCATCGCTCTCAACATGGGTGAAGTGCTTGAGTGGCCAGGTAGTACCAGCGGCAGCTTCGTCCTTTCTCCTCTGCCTTTGCTCGTTCTAAAACTCTCGTCAGTAACGCAGTCTTCGCACCATGATCAAATACTCACTTCAATCCTACTCTTCTCCTTGCTGGCTGTTTCGAAATCACCCTCCCGAATACCTTTGGCAACAGCGGCCCACAATTTCCTCGTCTCGAACTCGCCCATCTCTCCGTCCTTCTCCGCACCCATCGCCTTCACCTCCTCAGCAGCTGCCTCCGCGTTGTGGAAGTCCCCAGAAGCACCCTTGGTGAACTTGCTGTGCTGGTGCCATGTTCCCTCAACAACATGCTCCTTGCCCTGGCCCTGACCCGGGATGGCAGTAACGGTCGCCTTGAAAGAGTGTGATTTACCCGAGAAGTAGCCCTTGCCCTTATACTCGATCGTGGAGATGTGTCCGCCACCAATGATATACGAGGTCTCGGTAAGCTCAATGTAAGGTGAGCCATACCACAAACCATCTATACGGAGGCGGGGAAGAGTGATCAAGTACTCTTCCTTGGGACCTGAGGCCGGTGAAACGGTGAGAACAGCATGTCCAATCTGCTTCACGATGATAGAGCCAGCTACCAAAGGAAATCAGCTATAACTCACGGAGTATAAAGCAAAACTCACAGCTGAAGCTCGTCTTCTGCGCGTTGTGTCCAACGAGTCTGAGACCTTTTGTCTTGTTCTCAATAACATATGCAGTGATGGGGGGATGATGTGAGACCTGCTCGACGAGAAGGCTCGTGCTCCCGCGTCCGCTCTTATCAGGCCAAACACCATAGAAGAGCCTACAAAAAAATCAATCAGGTCAGATGACACAAGTGGCAAATGATTAACGTACTCCCCAAGAACAGGATTCAACGGCCTAAAAGAAAATTGGTTGATAAACACCCACCAGCCAATTAAAATTGTCACTCACTTCTTCTCTGACCCCATCTGCTCATTTCGTGTCGTATACTGATCTTTGAGTGTGCTCTACGTCACCGAAAAGGTCATCGTCATGGTCAGGGTCACACTCCGATTAGGCACGACTGAGCGGAAAGCGAACTAACGATAAACCACTTGAGCACAGCGAGGGATCTATCCTCTCCTGCCTTCGTATCCGCAATGGCCGCGAAAAGATCTGGGCGCTCGCACCAGTAGGCTGTGTTGAGCGCACATTTAATTATGGCATGAGGCAAGTAGCGGTGACGATGACGATGGAAAGAGACAATAATTCGTTCATATGCGATAAAACTCATTAAGATGAATACAATGCGCACCAGGAAACTCGGTAAGCGATGTGGGAGACAAGATGAACGGCGGGGCTGTCATCGACGAAAGGTCGCCAGAAAACGAGGCGATGCTGTATGACCAGCGTCGGAAATTCATCCATAACACTTCTATTCGACATGGAGACTCACGATTTAAGGAACGATGTCCAACTACCGCGCTGAGACGCAGGAACAGCCTAGAAAACAGCCGATCTTACGGTTAATCACTGGAGGTAATTTGGTGGCTAGATCACATACTTCGCCTGCAACTTCGGCCATGATGTATTATGTTCAGATATAGGTTGGGGAAGGAGAGATAGAGCAAGAGTCGATAACAAGTTGAAGCAAAGGATCGGAGTGTGGTCAAGGTGAAGAGTCGAGCGGAGAGTCCAAGTCAAATGCTTTTGGCCAGTTTAGCAGCTAGGTTGTGGCTGTGCTACTCCTACTCACGTCATGACGTAACAGAGCACATGACCAGCGCGCGACGCGTTGACTGCCAACCTCGTATCACAACATGCCACAACAACCACCTTGTTGAACGCAAAAACAACACTGCTCGTGGGACATTCATCCGTTGGGTAAAGAAAGTTCAGATTGCATGTGCAAACACAACACGTCTACATCGCAGAATAATAATATTGACGAAAGGCTACGCATATACTAAGTACAGTACATCCGCTTAAAGAAAACAATACACGCAGACTCAATTTTGCAAACCTGAACACGGCCCACAACGCAGAAACATGCTTAAAGCACTGAAAGAGTGGAAGCGGGTCCCTACTCGAGGAAGTATGTAGTATCGCAGAAAAACGTATGCAGAGCGCAAACGACAGACACGAAAGACGAGGCTAATACTATAATACGAAAAAGAAATGAAGATTGTACACACACGAAATTAATAGCAGGGGGTAACAACGGCGCAACATGGGATATCAACTGAGTCGGGTCATGAGGCGCACGGGGAGCGAAGGCTTCGCTGATACTAATAGTACAACATTACGATTACTCGTCATCGTCGTCCTCATCGGCACTGGCACTCTTCTTGTTGCCCTGCAATGAATGTCAGCATCGGTCGCATAAAATATAAAGAATGGAACCAACATCATAAACGGCTTTCTCTTCTTCCGCTCTTGTCTTGTCCCGAGCGGCCTGATCGACATAGGGCTTCTTCTCCTCGTCGTCGAGCTCCTTCCACTTGGCACCGAGGAGCTTGCCCACCTCACCTGCAAGAGTGTGAGCATAGGACATGACAACTATATGAAGAGGACATACCGAAGCCGGCATCAGGGTTCTCGGCCTTGATTCTCTCGCGCCAGTCCTGGCTAAAGAACATGTACGCAGAGAGCGCACGCTTGGGCGCCTTGGGATCCTTCTTTCCCTTGCGGGGGGCTTTTTCTGCCTTTTCGGCGACCTTGCGCTAAGGGGAGCGGTATCAGCAAGTGTTACACGTGGAATAAGTATCGGTCGAAGGGTGGGTGTATGTTGACATCGACGATGAGCACAATGGTGAGACCAACATAGACGGGCAGCCCATGTGCAGGGTATCGAATGAGAGGAAGCAGGAGGATGTAGCATCACGAGCGCCAGTTGATCAAAATGACATGCACCTCCGACCCGACACGTCAACAATACACCCTGGACCAAAGTCCAACTGACGAGACGGCGAGCAGCGAGGCAGCCAGAACGAGCAATCGAATACTCACTTTAGATTTGGTAGCTTCTTTGGGCATCTGCAGAGAGAAGTGGTGGGAGGTAAGAGGAAAGGGCAAAATAAAGCATCAGTACAAGACCCTCAACCCATGAGACAAGAGAGGTAAACGACGCCAGATGGCCGCGTCTGGAGGTCAACGAGGGAGTGAGGAGGGCAGGAGGATGAAGGGATGCCCGCCGATCAACGCGACGCGTCTTAGGGGGATGCCAAACAAACAAAGCTGGCGCGCTCACTGCGGTGAGCAATGGCGGCGACGATTGCGAGAGCCATCGATAGCGACGAGGAGCGCAAAAATGGGGAATGAAAAGAGACTCACGATGGATACTGACGGGTATGAACAAGGGGAGTGGGGGAAGGGTAGGGAGAAGAGGAATATTTAGGCGTAGGGGAGGCTCACAGGCGTAAAGCGCAGTGCAGTAAGTATGAGTGAGGCTGAGGCTGGCTGAGCTTTGGTGGGCTTGGGCTGGCTGCTGGCAAAAATATGCCCTTCGCCGCACTCCTGTTTGCCCCCGTTTGGCTCCCCGGCTCATCGCCGTGGGAACAGTGCACGGACTCTCACCTCTCGCCGTACACATGCCGTCCATTCGCCGGCTCCCACTCTGCTCCGTGCTACAGACTCCGCTACAGCGGCCATCACCGCCCGGCAACTTCCTGTTTCAGCTGACATTCTGCGGTCCGGTCCGTCACTCAGACTCCCCACAACGCAACTCCATTACAAGTTTGTACGCCTGCTGCCTAGCCCATTCTTTTTGATACGAAAAGTCCTCGTTTGCCCTCATTGCTGCCTCGGAACATTCTTGGCAGCACCGCGACTGCGAGTGGTGGATAGGACACAGTGAGGGTGTTTGTACCTTTAGAATATCCTGTCAACTGAACTGAAGAATTAAATGGACCAAGTAGCATACCTCCTGGTGCTTTTTATCGTCTGCTCGCGCATTATAGGCGTCGTGGAAGTCTTCTCCCCTGAGCGGATTCCACGTATGGTTCTCCTGGTAGGGCTCTTCTACAATTGCCAGGCTCTCTCGGTGCGAGAATTTTACCTAGATAGTGCCCTTAGCGAGCTACTCGCTAAACGGTTATAATTCCAATACTTACGGCAGCAAAGGATCCTCCTGCCATTATATATACTGAGTTTTAGATTGAAGTTGTTGGCAAGAATCAAAAGTGCGGAAGGAGAATCAGCATCCTCCTCCCCCCCTTAAATATCCTTCTGGATATGTCTGAAATCACGGTCAGACGTTGTCATTCTCAGTCACCATTTAAACAGCAACTGGGGAATATGAGACGAGTCGCGACGCGGAAGCAAATATCAGGTCCAAATTAGGACACATGCTGTGAAACAATTTACTTCTTGCAAAGCGATTCAAGTGCATAAAGCGGAAATAATATTGTTCATATACGAGTCCTTACAACACATGAAGAAAATGTTACGAGTGTCAATAGTCGTGCTAAGTCGTAAGTGTTCATTGCGGGCCACAGTACTCCCTCATCCATCCGATACGACGCGTCTTCTGTTCACCCCAATCCATCTCCATTTCTGACCCCGGTACAAATTCTAAACCTTTTGTCAGTTTATAGTCGCATCTGACTAATCATGAACACATACCTTTCCCCTCCCACTCAATGCGTACCGTATGATTCCCCTCGGGAATAACCACATACCCAGCACTAAATCCTTTATCCAAACACATCCTCAAATCCGATTGACATTGCACCTCCTTGTCCAGCTCAAACTCGCTTGTAAGTCCCCTGAGAACATCGTCAATCCACACTGACATCCTCACATCCCTCGCGTCCACATCCACGATCGAAAGACTGTGTGGTGTATGGTGGTTGATCGTATAGACAATCGGGAGGGGCTCGTCATCGGGACCGGGGTGGAACGAGGTAAAATCCCACGGTTGGAATTGCGTGTATGGCTCTTGACATTCGACGTTGGTGGACTTGACTTCTGGGAGCGGCTCAGAGCGCTTGCGCTTTGAACTGGTTGGACTCGATATCCAACCCCACACCATGCTCAGGAAGACTGGAGGAACCGTGTTGTAAGCAGCCGCGGCGTGAAGGAAAATAGGATAAACGCACGGGAGATAATCCATATAACAAACATGACCACCAGGATGCTCATAATTCTGTCCATAATTCTCCTCTTATGAGCATTGATCCTGCCTGGTTTGATGATCCACTTCTTTTTCTTCTTCGTAGCCATTGACCTGAGAAGAGATTAACCACGCATTCTATTGGATCTCAACTTCGACCTTACTGATTGACATCTTCCTCCTTGCCCTTCGGCCGAATATACTACGAGGGGCCCTATGAGAACAAGAGAATTGGCCAACGCCCAAAAAACGTACCTTCAGCACCATCGAACGAGGATAATGCGTGACGACACCGTCCACGTCTATGAACGCTACGGGATCCGTCTGTTTCTCTCGTTAGCTTTTATATATAAAGGGGAGAGTGCAACGTACATCCTGGGGATCCAGACGGGGGTTATACCTATTGAGTTTACCAGCAGGACCAGGGACGCGCTCGAGTCCTTCCAGGCGGAAAATGGCTTTGAAGATCTGTCAATATTGTCAGGTCAGGCATAAAGCCACTGCATCGAGGAGATATCTTACCTCCGGCATAGTCTATGAAAGTAGGAAGATCAGCGCCAGGTATCTCTATGCAGTATAAACACGGCTTACCTGGTCAACAAAACCGATTCCAGGACACTTATGAAGTCCAAGCCCTTGGATGGATGTTGTTTTACGAGTCGGATCAATGGTTTCAGGATCACGGAAATCAATCGCCTACGATGTTCATATTAGAATTATAAAGATGTTAGTAACTGTGAAGCCTACACTTCGGTGTGCCTTGCCGAAATCAGCGAAAATGCGTTCTCCCGCTTTGACTTTGAGGTCAGGGAGTCCATGCCCTTGTGGAATAATACCATCCTTCGCAACGTCACGCCAGACTCCCAGAGGTTGACCAAGTCCTAAAGAACGTATTTAGAACGCTACAACATGCTGATACACAAAACATACTTTGTGCTTCACGGATATAACCCATGATCTTCGCATTGGATTGGGGATCGTTCTTCTTCGAAAGCTCCACTATGTCATCGTATGCCTTGGATCCCTTTCTGTCGAGGTAGAAGTCAACGGCTTGCGCACAAGCTATATCCAGGATCATCAGCTACAGTCCCTTATATATATATATATAATGCTGTTCTAAGAGTTACTAACCTTGTGCATAGTTGACAGCAGTAACTACAGCCAATCCAAGGACATTTGCTATCACGCGTTTCCTCTCGAATTCGGCGCCGCGATGGTCAGTATTCGAATGTCCATTCAGATAGATCTTTTGGAGATCCTCGGGCATATGTCCATAGCGAAGATCAAAGCTTTTGTTAGCATTCACCATTCTGCGCAAGAAGATTACTGTGGTTGGGGGTTTTAGGGATTTTCCTTTCCAGCTAAACTCCTCCCGAATACGTTGCACAAACGCGGTACCATCTGTCACATGTGTCTTCCATGAATGTAACAATGACTCTAAGAAAGGCTATACCAATATCTTAGTGATAAAGGTCGCATAGCAAGGAGCAAATAATCTACCTGCTCCCCATGAGGGTATGACGGAACAGTGGGAAGTTGTCTTCCGATTGCGGTCCGTAATTCGTAGCCGGATCTCAGTGCCTCACTTTGAACGCGCCATCCCTCTTCTGGGTCTATGTTTCTGAAGACATATCTACGAATCAAGGTGAGTAATCACAATTATAAGACTGAGCAAATGGCTTACGCGTATAGATCTGCGAATCTCTTGTGCTTATCAACATCTGATTCTTTCGAGGACCGTTGTATATCACACTAAGAAGGACATATCAGCGAATGATAGAACACAAAGCTCCTGAAAAGCATACTAATGTTTCGCAAACCCAACGTGTACAAGTAGCGTTGATTACATCCTGGACAACGTCGATAGTAACATCTTCCGAAGATTTCGAACCTTTTAGTGCTACTGAACGATCTTTGATATATTCGTTTACGATTCTTGCGAAAGATTTTGCATAGCGGGAAAGTGCGCCAGTGTCAGGAATCAAAGCATACAGAGACTATCGGAATCCAGTTGAACATGGACACAGAAGAAATGTAGCTAATATCACTGACCATGAGTTGATCACGGTCATGACTAGGGAAGTGATAAGTACAGACACCAAAGTGCATCAAAACAGTACGAACAGATTCTCGTTGTCAAATCCCAGGAGATACCTGGGGACAAATTAAGTTAGTACATCGTAACTAACCATTGTTGAGACTGTACCCATATCCATCAGTCAGGTTCTTGAGAGATCGTCCATATACAGTGGGATACGCTTCGGGGTTGTTGAAGACACTGCTGATGGCGTGCGTTGTTTCGAGTGTGTGTATCCTGGATAACTGAGGCCGACCGAAATCGTAGCTGGCTTTCTGAATTGGGCTTGAAAGGAGCTCCACGGTTTTCACCGGAGTGGAAAATGGGAATAGAGTGTAGATGTTATTATAGGGATATTGTCGGGGCAGAGCTCTTTGTAGAACTGAAGATCACGCAGTGAGAAACGCGTTTACAGAAGGTCAATACACAAACCTTTGGGAAGGGCGGCACCAAAAGCACCGTTATCCGGCCGGGGTTTACAATCCTCGAGTCCCCAGAGTGATAGCTTCGAATCTATTAAAGAAGTTGAGCACACGGACAAGCAACCAAAGAAATATATTACCCGTGAAATCTACAGTAAGACATGGATCGCTTCGAATCCGAGAGACCTATGACGCCCTTCTTCAGCGATACATAATTAAATCTAAGCCAATTCCAACATACGATATCAACAAGAAGAGCGAACGTCTGCGCCAGGGTGTCAGTTAGGCAACTTTCTAAAATATACATAAAGAACGTACCATAGTATGGCCGAAATTGAATCCTGATCCAGAAACCACCTTCTCAGCTTGCAGTCCAGGCTAGAGATCATAACAAGCATAAGTTATGATATCATTTAATGCAATTTCACACATACGTATAATTCTAAATCATCGATATGGCCATATAACTTCTCTGCTGTTTGAGCGATATCAGGGTTCCATTCCGAGAATGTGGTATACGCTGATGTACACTTCGTTGAAATCAGAGCCAATTAGCAGGCTTATAATACTTACCTTTAAGCCCTAGGAATTTCCTGTATTCATTAAATGTGCAGATGCCCCTTCCTCTTGCATCCTCTATAGTTTTGATAACCCGTGCCTTCATGCAAGATGGCATACTTTTTGCACTGGGCTTGCTCGATGGAGTCTCCGTAGCATCCTGAAGGGCTTTTGCAAGGTCTTCATCCTTGAAAAACCCATCGTTTCCACGTCTGAGTCTTCAAATGATGTTAGATAGAATCAAATTCTGAAGACCAAGAATAACATACCCCGCGTAATCTCGACGATTGCGTCTCTTATCGGCACTTCCGGTAACGTTTTCGGGATCTTGGATGATATACTCCTTGTCCTTTACGTCTGTCTCCGACAACATCATGGACCACTAAAAGAAAACAGAATGTAAATTGTAAGTCGCGTTGCAAGCAGCAATACCTACATCGTATAGGAAGGTTGGCTCAATCGTAGAACTTAGACCCTTTCCCTTCTCACACTGTTTGACGTTCTGTCAAAAATGTTAGCATCAGTAGTGAACATCCAGTAAACCCCTAACACACTTTTAGAACATCAAAGTTTGCACTCGGTCCAACGCTCGAAAGCCCTAATAAGCCCTTCAAAACCTCTTCCATAACGAGGTTCCTGAAATGGCCAATATTGATCAAACGAGCCATTTCGAAGATATCGGCATCTTGTTTAACAAGAAATTCGCTTAAATTATCATCATCGGAATCAGGAAACTCAGAAGGATCAATCCATGTTTTGTTTGCCTTATTGCGCAAAAGTCGTCGAGCAATAATCTGGACAGGTTAAAATCAGCAACAAGAATGCTGATCACTAGATGACACTCGTACGTTGTGATGCCTATTGAAGAGGATCAGGAGAACTGCAGCCACTCGTGGCAATGCGTCAATTCGATCTTCATAGAAGCAGTCAGGTAATAACATTCCAGTCCCGTCGTTCATCCGGATCTTGTTGTTATCGGCTTTCTTATTACCGTACAAAGGTGCTAGGTCGAAGTAAGGCGTGGCCAGATTCCGAGACGGGTCCTGCTTATCGGTGCAGAAAAGAGTCAACTATCCAAGAAACTTTCTGTTAGATAAAAACTCATGGAAGAAGTTGCAACGCACAGATATTACTGCGCCAATAGTGGGAGCAAGACTCGAAATCCCATTTGAATGTGTGGTGGGCTAATATAAATTGTACATTAAAGAAACCAGTCTAATCGAAACTTGACTTAGATTGACTAACCGTCACAGTGGATTGCAGTATTTCTGTGAAAACAACACTAGGTTCCGGAAAAGAAGTTGTTGACCGTTGCCTCGAAACTTGAGCAGTATACAGTAGGTCTCCGCTACCACCCGGGTAGCGCTCAGGTTTATGAACTTACATGCAACTTAGTACAGGCTTTTGCAATAAAAATGGTCTGCACTTACGAAGAGTAATCGCCTCGTCATTATCGTCTTTAAACGACAGCTTCCAATTGCTTCCTCCTGTAATTTTCTGCAATATTGTAAACACCTTGATGGAAGGATCCTGTGCATTCATTTGTTAACCTTGATGCAATACGAAAGGAAGTACAACTCACCGGTTTCTTTGGAGGTGACTCTGGGTATGAACCTGTTGCAGCCTTCTTCGCCGTGAAATAGCCTTTTACGAATGAGATGGTATAGAAGAATTGGTCTCTAAGCGTGGATGTCTGAGGAAGAGGCGCTGTGGCACTCTTGACCTCATTGACCTCTTCAGGAACAGTATGCTCAGGATTGTCAGTATTACTTGACATATTGTACGAGTGCTAATGAGAAGAGTAAACTTGACTTTATTTTCAACTCGAGTCGAGAGCTTTCATTCCTATTATGATGTTATAGGGGCGCCTTTCACAACGTGCAGTAAGATGGTTTGCCTGCACCCATCCTCCTGGTGTGCTAGACGCGCAAATGGACGGCTATCTTAGTTCTATAAAGGAAATATTGTGAACAAGCCTCAATGTTTCAATTAGCGTACCAAGAGCGCTAAATAGATGCTTTTGACAGCAACCGAGCAATGCCTCCCTCTCTTCGCGAGGCACCACGTAAAGTCGTGCTAGATTGCAGCGTGCGATAAGACGAATGTAAACAACTTGTGCTATCGAAACGGAAATTTGTTGCGGTAAATTGTGAAAATAGAGGATACAGAGACGTTAAAGACTGAAGCGTTGAACCTAGCTCTGGTGGCTAGCTCAGAAGCAACGCTGAGTAGCTAGTAGCCGCTGCAGATCGATCATTGATGGATATACAGGGATTTGGTCCATAAAATTAAGAGGACGCCTATGTTACGCGTCATCGAGAGCGAGATTGTGAAGGGGTAAAGGAGGGATTTCAGGATCCAGCATGTGTAAAAATTGAGGCTAGAAAGAGGTGCAGCTGAGGATGCAGTACGATGCGCGATTTAAACATGTGTAAACAATTGGGACACCACACGTGTTCAATCCTCAACGCGTTTCTTAGTCTCCACTGATACTGGCGCCACTCCTTAAGGCATTACTGCTCAAGCGCTCCGAAATTTGAAACGTGCATCCCTCTGTCAAGTACGTGGAGCATGAAGCAGGTAAAAGCCTTGCGGAAACCGCACATTAACCTTCAAGTTAGTGGCAACGCGGACTTCAAGCGAAAATCCACATCGATTGATCAATTACGGTGCCTTCAGAGCGCCGGAGGACTCACCGTCACACTCAAGAACGCTTTTAGAATCTAACGCCTCTCAAATACATTTACCAGGCGTTTACGTTCATGTCGCTTGCAGATATCCAATATCGATCACTTTTATAGGTTGCTTCCTGTGGCGAGCCATTAACGTCAGGTGTAGAATATCACTGAGTAGGGGCTTGCGAATGGTGTTGATCGTTTTATTCATTAATCCACGAGGCTGTATTCGACTTTGCACTGATTGCAGTGACATGCGCCACTAACGTTGTCATACCCTGGCTTTTTCATTTGGAATCTCGGCGAGGGGCTTCTAAAGGCATCTGCAAATATTCATTCAAGCTAAACTCGCGCGTTTCCTGCGCGTTCTATAGCAGGCACTTGCTGGCTACGGAACCTGCTGTTCGATAAGGGCGCTTTTATCCTCATACAATAACTGATTTGGTCTGCTTCAAAATTCCTTGAACGTTTCCAGATTCGAAGTCTACCTTCCTGTACCGTCTCACGATGGCATTTAACATTCAATCACCCGCTCCTCTTCCACTCAAACAGTTTGTAGAGCCGAAGTATGAAGGCCCACAGCCGGTCTCTTCCGACTCAGAGCCCCGTACAATTGTTCTTTGTTTCGACGGCACTGGAAATAAATTCGGAGAGGTATGCTTTTCATGGTATCTCTATGTTTGTGGTGTTAATCGATTCTTTATACTACAGGAGGTCAATGTTCAGCAACATCTTCTGACAACAAACGTTCTGAATTCCTTCGTAGAACTCTAATGTTGTCCGCTTCTTCCATGCGCTGAAAAAGGACCAGCCAGGGAAACAACTTGTGTACTATCAGGTACCAATATACTCTGACATCACTATCTGATCTTGACTCTCACATCCTCCTGCAGCCTGGAATCGGTACCTACAATAAGCGTCAGTTTTTCACACGTACAGTGTCTGCCATCGCATCTACACTCGACCAAGGCATCGCTTTGCACTTAAACGATCATGTAAAGGAAGGGTATGTACACTCGCTTTATCTCGCGATTACATACCAAATTTTCAAAAAGATACCAATATGTCATGCAGAATTATCGGTTCGTGCATTTAAAGAGCCTATAATCTGATAGCTTCCTAATAAAAGGTATACAACAGAAAAGGAGATAAGATTTGCTTGTTCGGATTTTCTCGTGGAGGTTCGTAGATCTGGCGTTGCTCATATTTCTAAAATGGCTAATTTAAGCACTGCTCATATCCAGCTCATACCGCACGAGTAGTTGCAGGTATGCTTTACAAGGTTGGTTTTTTTATCAGTTTATTCTCTCGCATATATATCAAACCGGGGTGTGGGACAGGTTGGCATTCTTCCGCCACACAATGACCAGCAGCTCGATTTTGCCTTCTCTGTCTATCAAACTACCGGAGATGAGGGTATTGAACTTAGTAAAGAGTTTAGGAAGACTTTCGCGTATGCACAAATTTGAAATTGTCTATATTTAATTCTAAAACTGTTATAGGATGCCCGTCACCGTGGAATTCGTTGGTGTCTGGTATGCATTATTCTAATATGAACTTCAATGACTCTGACGATGCTAATCCTAAGGGATACTGTATCCTCTGTCGGAATAATTCCACGTGCGCACCCCTACACCTCAGTCAATTATGCTGTGAAGACCTTCCGCCATGCACTGGCTCTCGATGAGCGACGGGCTCGTTTTAGACCTAACACCTGGAATGAGCCCACTCTGGACTATGAACAAGAGCTGGATGTCGATGAACCCAACTTACCTGAAAGGGGGAAAGACACACCTAGGGATGAATGGACCTATCAGCCCCCTCCACGTAATTATGTTGACGTCGAAGAGGTGTGGTTCGCAGGTACACACTTTTCATTCAAGCTTTGCTTGCGTTTCTGACTAATGCTTCCAGGTACTCATGCGGATGTTGGTGGTGGATCTCATCACAACAAGATTCGAGACAGTTTATCGTACATCCCATTGCGCTGGATGATCAAGGAAGCCATCGTCGCCCGAACCGGAATTCTGTTTGATCAAGCATATCTCCAAACACTTGGATTCGACTTCCAGGCACTCGCTCGTGAGCTGCAGCCTCTGAACTTAACACCCAAGGACTTCGGCTTTGACATCGGTACTCCCACAACTTCGCATGCTACCGTACCAACTCCGAACAGTACGAACTCCGCACAGTTATCTCCAGATCCTTTTGTTTTACTCTCGCCGTTAAGCTTGCCTTCTCCATCTCCTCCCGCGTCGCCAGACCCACCGCATCTTTCCTTGACATCTATGACCAACTTTGTTTCTAGCACCATTGCATCTAGCATGGGGCATGTCTATGCGCCGCGTATCGCTATAAAACTGAGGCATGCTAGGGATCGCGAGGATGCTCTTGCCAAGGTTTGGGACCAACTTTTAATAGCAAGGGGCTGGTGGGCTTTGGAAGTGCTTCCCCTCCTTGCAACATATCAAACCCCCGATGGTACATGGATTCGTAAAAGAATGTGAGTCTCTTGTACGCCCTTCAGATTATTAGTGCTGATAGGCCACAGGCGCAATTTTGGACAAGGTCGCTATATCCCTTTCCAAGGAGATGAAATACGGGTCCATGAGTCTGTCCGGGACCGTATGGAGACGGCGCTGGCACAGGATGGTATTAAGTATAAACCCGCGGCTTACAATTGGGACATCGCCCAGAGCTTAGGGATGATCAATTACGTTTCTTAGTTTAATTACTTGTTGTATTCTTAGACATTTCATCTTCATAGTATTTGTACGTTGTAGTAGAGCCAAGTCAGCAATTTTTGGTCAGTCGAGTCTTCGCATTGGCTATCTCCGTTGCGACGTAAATTACATCGTCGTGAAACATAGTCAATGATGTGGCTACAAATTAGTGCAAACATCGCATCTCCCTAGTGTCGAGACGCAAAAGATTCGTGTTCTCTTCATGTTCAACTCCGTTTACAAAGATGCTGCACATGCCTGGACAACGAGGGATACCCTTTTTGATATTTGCCGCATTAAACATGCATGTTCGAAGCTCTTCGACTAATCGTGCGGACTGCACTGCCTAGACTCGGAATTCCAGTTTACCAGGTAGCGCCATAGATTGCCGCCGTGAAGTGAGGTCGAAAACTATTCAAAATGCGGCGATCTCGAGAAGATACCTATCTCCAACATTCCTCATCCCACTATACATTTTCATGTACAAGAACAGCAAGACGCACGCTGTGGTTATGATTGTAATGGTGTGTGCAAGGAGACAAGCCGTTGCCAATTAGATTGCTAAATCGCATCAGATTCTCTCTATCGTCATTTTCCTCCTCAATAAGGTCAACCCTTTCTGGTTTTCGAGCATTAGAGTAAGTCTGAATGACTCATGCTATGTTCTACCATGCTGAAATCCTACTCTTCGCTCAGAAGAATAATGGACCGTCTAAAGAACAAGCTGCGATTATTGCCCTTGGTACGAACCATAATCAATCTATATAGATGACAACTGAATGCCGCGTTACCGTTACAAATATAGTTAGAAATAGCGACCTGCAAGGGATAACGACGACCATCATCCAAATCGAGGACAGATTCAATAAGAACTTTCTGTATCCATATGTATTCTTGAACGACATACCTTTCGACGACCATTTTAAACGGTAACTCGTTATTTATTATGCTAAGGTAGTGTCAAATCGCTAAATCTCTTCAGGCAAATTCAGAGTCTCACGAAATCCAAAGTATTATTTGGGCTTGTTCCCGACGATCATTGGAATCAACCTGCGTGGATAAATGAAAGTCGAGCCGCTGAAGCCAGATATATAATGAGGAAGGATGGAGTACCCTATGGTGGTGAATTCCGTCAGTCTAAAAGTCAAGATGCAGCATGCTTACACTTGCGACCAAATAGATAGTATCTCGTGAGCCTAATTCTACCATCTATTTAACTATCTTCCTCGTTTTAATAGAAATCTACAGCTATCGAAATATGTGCCGATTTTATTCTGGTGTGCGTTTAACTGCAACAGGTGAGGTGTAGACGAAGTGCTAATGACAGTTGATAGTTTTTCTTTCGTCACGAGCTTCTAAAGCCTTTCAAATTTTACTGGAGGTAATTGATAGCTCTAGCCTTCGTTTGTTCATTGTTCATCGTCTAAATCCTGATTCCACAGAATAGAGTACGCGCTATTGCTCATCTAACTAATTATGGAACATAATATTCCTTTTATAGACCTGATGTGAAATATTCATGTGATGTCTCCTATGATCCATTTCTCAAGCTACGCGACAGTAATCAAATCTATGGTATGCATATTATTTCCCTCCATTTGCGACACTTACAAATTACACAATTAGGTTTTACAATTTCTCTTTATGAATATGAATCCACTATATCTTCACTATGGCTTGCTGTCCAAGGTGAAGTTCTTTTTGTTTGAATGGATCCTCGGTGACTCATGTAACTTGAATGAGCCAGAATTTATGCAATTATACCCGAGGTTTATTGTGAACAAGAATTCGATTCGGTTCATATCTAATGATTTGGGTAATACATATAATCGATGCCACTGTAAGTTCTTTCTCATTTGACACATCAATTGATTTGAACGTCACAATGCAATATCCATCAGTCTGGTCCAATTTTGAGATCGGAGACCTCGACTTCTGGCGTGGTGAAGCGTATACCACCTTCTTCGACTTTCTTGATCAGAAAGGCGGGTTTTATTACGAGGCATGTACACGAAAATTATTGTTCTCGACATGACAGTTGAATTGACCAATCGCTTTAGCGTTGGGGAGACGCTCCGATACATAGCATTGCACTTGCGCTGTTTGCCAGGAAGGAGCAAATTGTCAGCGAGTTCCCATAGTCCCATTATCTCTACTAATGATGACCGACTCATAAATCTCTAGCATTTCTTTGATGATATTGGTCTTTTAAGCACTGCTATCCCAATCTGAGATTCGCCCTAATAAATCTAAATTCAGGTTACCAACACGCTCCTTTCCAGCACTGTCCTCAAGGAGACACGCATACCAACGGAAATTGTTGGTGTGATATCACGAACAACTTTGGTACGTGTTGCCACTTCTGTTCGGTCCCGTATGCAGTTACACATCTTCTTCGCGTTCTTAGACCATGACTCTTACTCGTGTCTATCAAAGTTCAATCGCATGTTTGTCTGAAAGAAACGAGGCTGATTATGGGTGGCTTTAATCCACGCATTTACCGTATGCCACACGGAGTAACAAACTGCACTGTCTTCATAAATGACCAGGCGCTTCCGTCTTTGTAATTTTATAGGCGCTTCAGTCTGAAATGGTGTTTACACTATCAGGCGCTTTAGTGGCTTCATGGCATAATCGTGATTTCTATCTTGATTAACGCCTTGTCAAATGCGAAACGCCAACCAGTCACCTCATGATCACACGAAGAAGAACGTACATGCACCATCCTCGCTACTTTCCATGTGGTTGTTATCAATATACTGGAGGAAATCAATACAAAAACAGAGCTTGATACGCTCTACTCATATGTCAATCTCCCCGAGTAATGAATCCCTTGAATCGTACGTCAGTTCTCTATGAGCTTTCCTCGTATTCTTAACTTGTTGGTCAGCCCAGCACAAACGAATTCTCGTGATTGATGGCGGAGGCTTTCGTGGTTTGGGCTGCCTTCTGGTGATCGACCACATAACGAAAGCTGCGTCCGCTAGAGCTCGAAAAGTACTTCGCCCTTGTGACATTTTCGATCTCATATGCGGCACTTCAACAGGAGGCTTGCTAGCTATTCTCTTGGGTCGTTTACGGCTCGATATTGGTACAGCTACTGAAATTTATAAGCAACTTTCAACGCCCCTGGCTGGGGTCTCAGAACCAAATTTCTGGGAAACTATACTCAGTCAAGAGCTTGTAGCTTCTTCAGGCTACGAAAAAGCAATTGCAGATGTTATTGCTGAGCATAGTGGATCTTCGGAATTGTCTTTGATAGTGGATGCGGAAAGTAGCGACTCAGGTCCGCACGCCAATGTGAGACGAATGATAGTCGAATCTTGCACACATTAATGATTGGTCCATCTAGGTCTTTGTTACCATAACATCTGACGCACCAGATTTTACCAATCACACGCACTATCTTCGCTCTTACCCCTCCCCAAAACTTGGAGTGGTATCCCAGCCTGCTAAGCATCAGTGGCTTGTTCGAGAAGCTATCCGGGCTACTTCTGCGTCGCCTCTTTATATGTCTCCGCTGATCGTCGAGAACGAGTACGGTTTCCGCGACTCTGGATATTCAGGCTTCAATAACCCAGTAGAGCTTGCGGTTCTAGAGTCAGAGAGGCTATGGCCGGGAGAGAAAGTCGGTTTGATTGTTAGCTTAGGTACCGATGTCATATCCTTGACCCCGATAAACGTTGGCGAGGATTGGACTGCTAGCGACCGATACGCAACAAAGTTTTTGAAAGGTGTCTTGACAAAACTTGGACCGAATGCCAACATCAACGATAGGATCCGAAAAAGGGCACTAGATTGTATCAAACAGATAGCCAATGTTGCGGCCGATACGCAGCTTAGCCACCGCTCAGCCAAGTCAAAACATCCAGAAAGGTAAGTCGACAATTGATATAATTTCAGTAGACTCCAACATCCTTCCTGCAGCATATATTACCGACTCGATCCTTCTCTCGGACTTGACGGATTTGATTTATTTGACATTTTCCATACTGCAACCGTCGAACAGAACGTTCAACAATGGCTAGGGAGCCCCGAGACAGAGAAGAAGGTCACCAGTATCGTAGAAAGAGCGGTGCTCTTGAACACAGAGCCATTGTCAAAGGATACCGCGCGTTTCGTCGAGCCTCCGCGACCAAGTGCTGAAATAGTGAACCCAGGTTATAATCCTCAGCTCGACAAAAGACGTCCGGAAACGATGATTGATTATCTTCAGTGCGTCTGTTATTACTTCGGGTATCAAGAACTCCATTGATATGCGAGTCAGCAATTATCAAGTCCTGTTCGTGATCGATGACTCCGGCTCAGTGAATCTATCCGTTTCGCCTTATTGAATCTACGTTTATGATTATATATACAGATGAAGGGTGATCGCTGGATGGAGACCCGGGATGCGTTAATTGGAATCGCAGATTATGCGTTGAAGTACAACACAGATCACGTCAATATACGATTCTTGAACTCTCAACAGACCTTCCCTCAAATTAAAGTAAATCAGTTGATCCTAATGCCTATATATTGACAAGCATGATTCTCATAGGGCGCATCCACAATCATGTCGATCTTTGACATGATTCAACCGCGAGGTGTGTAATTGTCATGTAGATTCATTTCTGGGATTCATGGCAATCATTTTGAAAGGTTATACACCGACGGGAGCCATCCTTGAGCGTATCCTTCGAGAACACGTATCAAAACTTGACAATGCGGTCAATACAAAGGAATACGAGCTTATTCGCCCGCTGGATATCATTGTCTTAACAGACGGCATACCTTGTAAGTGTGTGGATGATCAACTTCACGAGATAATATTAACACAATGATCTAGCGGATCAACCAAAATTAGTTCTCGCGGAGGCTGTTAAGAAAATGCGAGCATCGAAACATCATCCTAATTGTATCGGCGTACAATTTGTACAGATCGCCAATGACGATGGGGCTGATATAGCTTTGCAAGATCTTATATACGGGGACAACGGCGTAAGTAATCTTTAATATAAAAGGGGATGAGCTCACATTTACCTATAGAGTATGGTTGACACTGTTCCTTTCGACGGAGAACTAACGGCTGAGCGTCTTGAGCGAATCTTGCTCGGAGGTCTTCATCCTAACGTTCGGGCTATGATGCCAATTCGCCAGTGATACCGTAGAAATATTCCAGTCAATTGTGTTGTATGAAGCTTCTGGCATTATAAATAGATATCATGTGTGTTTGGACAATAGTTCTTGCCCATACGACGTAGCGGAACGTCAGTCTTGCTACTTCCTGATCATGTGACAAACTGGCTAGCGAGGCTACGACGTAGCTAAGGGCATTGATATTTGATCTCTGCTTGTAGTTATCTGATCAAACGATTATATATGGGCTATCCCATCTATAGATGAGCGCTCAGTGTGACGAACAGCTTTTGGCTCCACGGAAGCTTAGTTGAATCAAACGCTGAAGCCAAATACATAATGATACTCCGGCGCTACTAATTCAACTGAAGAGTCGCTTCAGCGTTCAGTTCTACTTAATTCTACGTGCGCGTCTCTGTACATCTTGGCTTCTTCGAAGGCACACTATTAAATTCGAAAATTTCAGTTATCATAGTAAGTGGCATGTAAAACACATTTATAGCGCGTGTGCAGCGTGAGGAAAGACGGAATGGTATGCGTTCTATCTGTTGCAACTGACATGGACTTACCACTTCCCCTGCAGGTCGATCAAACTCGTGCATATGTCTGCTGAAGCGAAGAAAAGCGTTTTTCAGTTCCTTTTGCAGCACCAAATCCATGCTTTGATTCATTTTCAACCAGGCGCTATAACCCTTCCTAGGATTCTATAGAACCGATTTGCCGAGCAACAGCTCGTCAACATGCAACAAGCTGACTATCGCGAGGGTGTGAAGATGGCTGGCTAACTAATAGAACAAGATTATCCTATCATGCGTCGTCCAATGAACGTGTAATTTATATTCAGATATTTGTGGTATAAGTTCACGCTAACAGGATAGGACCTGAATACAGAAGGAACAGCAATGAGACCCTCGCTTCTGGGCGCATTTCCGACACTATTCTGGCCCTTTTACCTGGCCTATCTCACACTACCAGTACGATGCGCTTCAGACACTGGTATTCAATCCTTCACGGGCGAGGCTACGACCTATGTTGCTGGCGGCGTTAAATTAATAACAAATCCTACGACACTATATGCACCTCCTGGGACGGCCTGGACGACGTTTCAGGAGACTATCACGGCTATTGTAGTAGATTGTGGGGAAACTCAGACGAGAGTGGAACCTCGCCTGACATCTCTTGTTGACGGCTCACCGGGTACGTTTACACTCACTTGCGTTGAAAGTTCTGTGAGTCCATCTTCATTTACATGCTATGCAGCTGCTCATTAGACGTTTCTAGCCTCCAAGTACCTTCACTTTGCCCATACCCAAAATATCTCCGACTACTAGTTCTACATTGGATATACCCAAAATATCGACAACTTCCAGGAACTATTCAACTCCGGCTCTTTCATCTGATTCCCTGACGCTTACCACTCCAAGCGTTCCATCTTCAAGTGATTCTATTAGTGGCACCCCTACACTGGAAATCCCCCAATTATCAACCACTCCCTCCACAAGTACATTCTCCATCATTAACACTCCTACACTAGGAACACCGAGAATGTCGACAACTCTGACCACTCCAACCCTTTCTATACCCACCATTCCAACTTCTCCATCAGATGCTACGAGTGGTACTCTTACGTTGGGAATACCCAGTATACCACCAACAACCCTGACTGATACAGCATCACACTTGATTACGTCAACTCTTTCAACCCCGGGCAGTATATCTTCTACAGATTCAAGCAGAGGCACTCCTTCTCTAACTATGCCTAGGATAAGAATAACTCCGAGTCCTTTGAGCGGTATCTCGTCTTTGCCGAGCGATTCTCCTACTAGCTCCGTGACGCTGGGAATACCAAAGATATCATCTCTGACTGACACATCCGACGTGACTACACCTACTCCAACTATCACTGGAGTTGTACCAGGTTCTACGAGTGGCACTCCTACGTTAGGAGTACCTAGTATAACAACTACTCTGACCGAAGCTACTACCCCCACCCTCTCGATTCCCACTAATATACGACCATCGGTTGAGTCAATCGGCACGCCCTCATTAGGAGTTCCCAGCATAGTAGTGACTTCGACAACAGATACATTACCCGAGAATAGTTCTACTACTGTCACTCCTACACTGAGAACTCCTGAGTTGTCACTAACTCCTTCGATCAATATATCGTCCGGAAGCGACCCCACTACTGTCGCACCTACATTGGGAATGCCTAATGTATTAACAAGCCGAACCGAAACGTCTACGGGTCTTGTCACTTCCAGCACTTCTTCATCCACTCCTACTTTGGAAACACCCAGAATATCAACGACAACTCGGACTGAGGCAACTACTCCAGCCGTTTCGATAAGAATTCCGACAACTGGTTCCGCCAGTTCTACCCCGTCATTGGGAATACTCAGAATATCACCTTCGACAAGTATATCATCTGCTCCCACTCTCTCTGGACCACGTCTATCTAGTTCGGAGATCCGGACAACGTTAACTACTGATTCTACATTCACAAGGGCAGTGACGGATTCAGGTACTAGTACACCTACGCTGCGTATCCTAAGCTTGACCACAACATCAACAACCGAAACATCGACAACCACCAGCCCCACGCGAGAAGATATGCCTTTATCCGTGCCCCGCATAACTTCGCCATCTGCTGGCACTGATACTCCTTCAGAAACAAGCCCGACGCTTTCCAAACTCCAGACCAGCCCTACTCTTCGCATACCCGCTTTCTCTACCCATGAAGCTCCTGACAATGAACGTACTCCACGCATGAAATCTTCAGTACATACCGCCACGAAGAGTTCCCTACCTGATGTCCGTGCTACCACGACTGTCTCAACGGATGCTTCATCTACCAAATTGCAGTCACATATCGTCACCTCTCTTGCCCTTTCCCTTCCACGATTGACAGCCTCACCTTCGACAACTCCAGGTGAACCCAGTTCTCCATGCACAGATACTGTAACTTTTACAGCGCCATGCACTCCCATAACAGTCACCGAAACCTCCACGACGACAGTCTTCCAAGCAACTACAGTTACGCAAACCGTGCCTCCTGTCACAGTCTCTATCTCCGAAACTACTACAGTTTGTGAACCATGTGATTAAACGTCGCACACAGGCTATACATATTCCCATCTCACTTGTTCGTTACACTATATTCAGTATCAACGCGTCTCTTAGTCCATAGAGCTAGTACTGAATACATGATTTCTTGCTTATCATTGTATGACATACGGCGGGTTCCACTAGTCCGCACGTCAAGAGGGATGATGTGCATTGATTAGACCAACCAACCAACACTTGATTCTTGAGGAAACATTGGAACAAGACAGCTTACGAAGCTCGTACAAGGATGTCATAGTGTCCGGGTCTGGTTAAAATGTTAGATACTGAACTTACCGTGCAATAAGAAGAATAGGTATGCATACCGATATAAGAGCATGAGAGGATCAGCCTCTGGATTAGCGTCACTCCTAAACTCGATGAAGTCGACTACACCAGTACGGCCTCCATTTAGATATGCTACATCCAAGTTGAGTTCAAGGGCACTGCAAAGAGCATTCATTTCCACGTTGTCTAGTAGTTTCTTCTATCAGGACAATTTTAACATGTCAAATGGACTTGTGCTCACCAGCTTCTTTTCCCAAAGCTTGAACAAAATTAGCACAGAAAGAATCCACATCCATTGGTTCTTTCGTATCTGGGTGGACTACGAAGCTTTGGAAAAAATCTCGGTCGAGGAGGATCTGTGCCGACTGCAGATTGGTGTTAGAGAAAATTATATCGCAGAAGCATGCATATCATACCGTGAGTAATCTCAGATACATGACTGTCGCATTCGAAACTATAATTATAATACGATGTTAGAGGGGATGCATCGTCAATGATAAGAAACTAAGCCGGCCTTCGTCAGACTGAAAAGCTTTCAAAAGACCTTCTGCGTTCAGGGTGCCTCCTTCGTTGCCTGGCTTCACGATCCCCTCAATAAGAGAAGTGAAGACATCCAAGAAATCCTCGAATACAAGAGCCTGGATGCCAGCGCTTTCTAACTTCTGATTTGTAGACTGGAGAGACTTCAAACTTCGAGATACGGCCAGTTCGCGATCAGGACTTTGAAGCAAGCGTTCCACATAGGTAAAACCGAAGGCTACTCACGGTTAAAATGCATCAGAAAAGGATCTCAACATAGTCTGGAAAACGACTTCACATCTATAGAAACAGTCTCCATCACCTTTGGACAAAAGTTAGTTGAATCGACAACATGAATTGCATAAAGAATAGTACCTCTGGTACGTCGTATGTACGTGAATCCATGTGCGTTCAACCAGTCAATCTGCTTGAGGAAAGCTGGTGATCCATTCTCGTATTCCACACGGAGAGATGACATCGGCGCAAGATCGTCGATGAGAGGGCGAACAGGAACGCTATCATTGAGGAATTGCTGTGAGTGAAAGTCAGATTAGCCAACCGTAAGGTCTTTTGCATTTCTATTCGAGGATGCACGCGCACCTGGTTCAATTCATAAAGCTCAGCAGCAGATAAATCCGAGTACTCTGTTAACTCAGGTGAGCGCAGAAATGAAGAGATATAAGCGTCACATACATACCTGTGTTACCCAGACCTAGATCATCCAATCTTTCATGGTTGAAAGTGTACAAGCCCCCAGTAGATTCGAAATCTAACGGTGCCACTGGTTCGTCCGGTACGTCTGGTAGTTCTGAAGTCTTGGGCTTGCCTGCGAGTACGGGATGGAAGAAAAAAATGACACGTCACGTTAGTGAGTTTTTCGTGATGAGACGCGCAGGAGTGAATATAACTGACGCGGAGTCGGACATCTCGATGCAGGCTTCAACTTGAGTTCAGTGTCGGCTGGATCTGACATCATTATCTAGCCGATTTCGCTGGCGATGGCTGAGTAATTGAAGTCTTTGCTGGTTATCCTGATGGAAGAGCCGAAAGAGAAAATTCGAGCGATGGGTGACCAAACTGACGGCTTTCAAGCATGACATTGGTGGGCGCAGCGAAGCTACTTACTAGATGCGTCCTATCTGAGAAGCGCCCGGCGTTCCTTTTACGCTACAAACCGCAATACAACATCGAGCAGTACACACAATTACACGTTTATCATAGATGTTCTATGTTACAGAATTATATCCTTGTCCTTTCTAAGATGAAGCAAAAGAAAGGAGTTCGTTATAATGAATAGGTTATACAATTGCTGTCATAAGAGTGACCTCCTTGATGGTAGTAAGAAAGCTCGCCAATTGATCATGGGACAAAGAAACATGGATGCGAAGGAAGATCCTCCGCAGATCAACTGGATGCTTGCTCTGAATCAGAACTGTGGGGTGATGTAGTGGCCTTCGGATTCGGATTCTTCATTGTGTAATCATCAAGAAGTGCCAGAATGTGTCCCTGCTCTTTCTTCGTTTTACGCGCACTACATCTAGTCAATTTTATATACACAGAAATCACGAAATACACATACAAATCTTGAGCAAACTCCTCAAGAGTAGCGTAGTCACGAAGGAATCCCATCGCCGAAAGGGCGTCGTAGCGGGATCGGAGTCTACAATGCGTATTATGATCAGCATCATACAATGTATCATAATATCCGTCAAAGACTGCTCACCGTTGATCTGGGTCTTGTACTTTGTTGTACTTTCGAACAGGCGGCCAAACGGGAGGAAGCGGTTTAGCCTGAGGGGCTTCCTTCTCTTCTTTCTTACTCGATCGACGTGACTTCTGCAAGGCAGTTAGTAACAATGCTGATGATCGGGCTGTATAAAGACATACTAAGGCTTTCTTGGTACGCTCCTCCTCTATACGACTGGGAACTAGAATTTGATCGTTGAAGTGACTGTACTTCACCCCTACTGAGTTAAGGGTGCTCTGTATGGCGCTTTGTTCCCGGACTTGAGCTTCGGGCAAAGCTAGATGTGCAAAATTTTCTTAATGACTAGTAGGAGAGGTGGAGGTAGCAAAGACCCACCTTCATCAAAGAAAAGTCGTCCGAGTCCATGTACGCCCTAAATTTAAGTTTATATCATTATCATCCCTAATGCCCGTACGAATATGTGCAAACCTCCTCTTTTCCAACTCGTTTGTCTGCTTCCAAGATATCTAGGGTATCTTTGGAATGTTTCTTTGCTTTAGAGCCTTCCATGTTGGCCATAGCCCAATCCAGTTCAGCCAGAGTCGCCCTCTCAATCTACACGACCATGAGAACCCATGCAAAACCTTACAAATAAAAGACATACCGCCATCTTTGTTGCCAACTTGTTTTCGTGAAGCTTAAATATATTCTCAAGACCGAAGAGTTCACCCTTCTTTGAGATATCACCCTGCACACCTTCGAAATACCTGCTGTCATAGATAAATGCTAACACTATCACCACAAGGAGTAGTAACGTACCGTGTTTGTATGCTGGCGTCGTACCCTATCGCCATTTGCTGCTGCTTATAGATTTGACGTGCATATATGAGCTCTTCAACAGATCCAGCCCCAAGCAATCTATACACTGATACATCACGAAGTTGTCCGAAGCGGAAAGCTCTGTGTACAAGGTCAGAACAGGCCACATAGAATAGAACGACAGTGTTCACCTGTCCATGGCTTGAAGGTCATGTGCAGGATCTGTATACTCGTTAGTAATTGAAACGACAGGACAAAGATATGACATACTCCAGTTGGGATCTATAAAGGCATTCGATGAGAAAGTTTCTTGAATCAAAAAAGGCAACGTACCAAAAATTACCACTTTATTTGCGCCGGTAAGGTTCAAGCCTGTTCCTCCTGCCAGAGTCGAGATCAGGAAAATAAAGACACTGGGATCCGTATTGAATTTGTCGATCATCGGCATACCTATATATACCAGTCAACGAATATCAGAGATGCGTGGGGAGGTTCACATGCGATTAGATTGCTTGGTACTGCCATCGAGTTTAAGGAAGCCATAGCCTATGATACATTCAGATATTATAACTTATAATAATCGTAAAATACTCACTATGAGCGCTGAGATGGAACTCGAGCATCTCCAGCAGTTTCACTGACTTCGTGAAGATAAGTACTTTGTTGGTAGGATCCCTTCTCCATTCCCGAAGGAGATGTTCCAGTACCTATATACAATTTAGTTACTAATTCTAACCATAGATCTAAAAGTACTTACTGCCCATTTACCACAGTATTTAGGCTGCATCACAGCTGTACCGAACTTCGGGGCATTGCCCTGAGGAAAAGCCAACTGTGCTAAAGCTCGATTCTGTAATGTCTACATGGGCCATCAATATAAGAAGAAACGGTGAGGAGGGAAGCGTAGCATACCTGTTCTAGACTATCGTTCGGACCTACGAAAATAAATATTAGATATTGTCCGAATACTGAAGGAGTGAAGTACTTACCGGGTAGAATGAGTGCAAGATGATTGGATAACTTAATTAAAATAGCCATATATCGGAATATATCACCATCGTCACAAGGATGACAGCAGTGTTTCTTCCTGCATTGTACAGAAACATAAGAGGAGAATGAAGATCATGAAAGAAATACTGACAATTTTTTCGAACCACATTCGCATGACTCGTTGCGATGTAGAAGATTCTGTACAGCCTGTAGATTCAAAATGTTCTTATACGCATAAGCCTGAGCGGGGCTGAGTGGACAGAAAACCACTTGATCTGTCTTCTCAGGAAGCTACAGAAAACACGGTCAGCAGCTTGAACGAATAGTTAGACCATGGTACCCAATACTTGATCCTTGATGATGTCCTTCGTCCGTCGTAAGAAGAAGTTGGGGAGTACATCGTTGCGCAGAATCCGCGCTACAATCAATGCAATATTCCGCTCTTCTTGAGTTGCTCCAGCAGACTGCCCGACCGTAAGTGGTTTCGTTACGAATCCTTGCCATTGGCGAGCTGTACCCAACTCTCCAGGATTCGTCCAGTTCAATATGGTCCACATCTCCTTGTATGAGTTCTGGATCGTCGTCCCCGTCAAACCGAACCGGCGAGTGCATTCGAATCGACTATATGCTTCCGCAATTTTGGACTTCGCATTCTTGACTCGATGAGCTTCATCGAGGAAGATGCAGGTGAAGGGGAGTGTGTCGAGGAGGTCGATTTCTTGACGCGCAATGTCGAATGTGGTCAACACTACATAGCAAGATGAGCATTATCACCAGGGTGAGAGAATATACATACTTATGTCCAGTCGGCCCAACTTGAACTCATTAAGTACTGGCTCTCGTTCCTTCTTGGAACCATTGAACATCCCGACCTCAAAATAACCCCACTGCCCATCAATAAGCATAGTGTTACGAAGCTAAGAGGAAAGAACCAACCGTCTCCAACTCGCGCTGCCAGTTATGCACGACCGTGCTGGGAGCAATAATAAGACACGTAGGCCAGGTTGCATCGGCCAGAGGTAGCTTTCTATGTCTCTTCCATTCTTTCCCGTCCTGGAGCCTTGAAACATGATTTCGTCGACGATCCTTGTCGGTCTCATCACCCCGCTTCATCATGATAGCAGACAGGAAAGCTATAACCTGGATCGTTTTACCTGACGCACTACTTAGCGAAGAGAAATCACTAGAGGTAAGGACTTACCCAAACCCATATCATCTCCAAGCAATCCTCCATGGTTATTCTTATACCGATTCCAGAAGAATCTGACACCATCTCGCTGGTACTCGCGTAGGTACGTGTTGATCGCTGCAGGAATTATTATACGCTGTTCTTGATCGAGTACACATGCGCCGAGATAGCGCTGTCCTGGCGCTAGAGGGAATCCAGGACGTGGGTTGTACGCCTATATACTCGTAAGAATGATGAATATAGAATGAGCCGCTGACACGCACTGATATAACGGGCAAACCAGAGTCAGACTCCGATTCTGTTGCAGAATCCTCATCTGGAGTACTGTTTTGCGTTGGAATGGTCAGACGCGAGGACAGTACTGTGCATTCATTCAGTACACGGTTCTCAAAATTATGAGATCGAACTCACTGGACTTGTGTGGCTTTGAAGGACCGGAAGCTACATTATTGTGTGAGTTAGCAGATAGCGAGAACAAATTATAAGGGTCCAAACATACCTATATCGTAATCAGAATCGTCTTCCGTCGCAGAGTCGTCAGCAGCAGCTACCTTTGGTCGTTTACGAGGCGCGTTGTCTTCTATTGTTAGTGGAGACCTCCGTTTCAGATCTATTTCGTCTTCATCGGTGTCTGGCTCTGCGTAGACCTAGTGAGTGAGTCTAGGATAAACTCGAGCAGGGTAAAATACCAGTAACAGAGTCGTCATTCGCTGCTGCAGCAGGTACTTTGCCTTTGGAGGGAGTCGGAGGTAGAGAAGGTGTAGCAGGTTTACTGTTCGCGGTGGAAAACAAGCCATTTGTTCGAATTGGAGACTTTCGTCCATTGTCATGGTCTTCCTCTTCCTCGTCCTCTTCCTCCATATTCTCATCCTCGTCCTCTCTCTCGTCATCACCTGCGTCGCCCTCATCCTCCGAAGACGAGTATAGCTCAATATTTGCTGCAGCTGTTAAGGAAATCTCAGACATAGAACTATGGCAACTAACGAACTACTCACCGAAAAACTTCGCCAATGGGTTGGGTTCCAAGTCGCTTGTACGCGCTATTTCTTGCCTCCACTTTGGATCCATGTTCGGACTGGTAGACTCTCCAACAACATTCGTACGACGCTTCTTAGTCTGTGCACTCGAACCCAGAGGGCGACCTCTACCTCTCCTCTTCTTCACAGGTTCTTCAGGAACGTATACTCCAGAGTTAAATTCAGGATCAGAGTCCAGTTCTATTCCAAAAATTGTAGGTAAGTCGAACATCACGAACAGAGGGTCAAAAACCTAGTGGGGCAGGTATAGACGATACGTGCCCTAGGTACCCAACAGTTAGCTAGCTTATTGTCTCAAAGTAGCGAAATATAGTACGTCTTACATAGCCAGAAATCTTCTCTGGTGTGGGGGGCATCGCTCGCTGGGGGAACGTGAAGGGGGCTGGTGGTGATCGGGAGTCAAGAGCGTTTTAAAGAATTAAGAAAAGTGAGTCGCGCTATACGTTTCGCTTAGTGACCAGTCTCACAATTATTACCCGGCCCGGGTCGCCAATCGCCAAATAGGGATTTGGCCCGGCCCCGAATGAACGCCAAGGATGCCTGTAAAAACGAGGTTAAATCTTACAACTGAGAATTGGGTAGATACAGATAGCAATGAATAGAAATGCGTAAGAGATACATCACGATGCCTAGTAATGAAGAGAAAAATGCCGTGCGAGAACACAACCAAGAAACCCGCTATCAATCGAATGCCTCCTCCGCACTTCTGCGTACTAGTCGTCGCACTTTCTTCTTATATCCTAAGCAATAATCAGCATTACAACGGAAGAGAGTGAATAAGAAAGAGCCTTGCCAGCTAGATCTGTGCGAACTTCCTTTGCGGCATCCACGTTAGCTGGACTGTCCAGATTCGGTGTGTCAGAGGACAGTAGAGAGATCACGCTAACGAGCTATTAAGAGGATATATCAAGGACTATAACCTGCGCGATAGACGTGTGAACGTACAATGGACTCGACGGTGTGCACTGGCATCCATCTTTCTCCAGCATCTTCATACCCATACTGATCATCTCCCGGTGCATGCTAATAGTGCGATGTGCGTCAGAAATGTAGAATCGAGAAACAGAAAGGAAACACACTAATATCGACACACATACTGTGCCATCGGGGTAAACTTGACCCAGAAACGTCAGTAGGAGAATACGAGTGTTGTAAATAGCGATGCTTACTATTTGGGTGCCACATTGGTGTGATGAATCGCATCTTGGGAGGGAGGAGAGGGAACTCGGGTGGAAATGAGAGCCGGGCCTTGAAAAATCCTCCTTCACTGTGAGTAATATCAGAATAAGCAACAGGGTACATTGCATGCGAGACATACTATACGGTGTCTGGTGGTCTATACAGCCGGTCAGCATCTACGCATGGGAGCAAGAAGATGGAGGGTACCCAATGATCAGAATCTCCCACTCGAACAGATTGTCATCGTCGACGAGTCCTGTATGAAAAGGCAGTCAAACGCAAGCGGGTGATCAAAGGCGAGATTAGATTGTACCTGCAGAGAAACCTTCTACGGGGCGCTTCGTGAGTTCTGCGAGCTGTCTTCTGAGGAGTAATGTATTGGATGCGGTGCCTCCTGGCGTCGAAGGCTTGGACATTTCAAGAAATGGATGTTCCGCGATGTAAGTGGCTATGGTGCTGGGTCAAAGTGCTTTCCCCTGTGGCGGGGTTCGCCCGACGATCCTTATATAGCAGATATCCACGTGATGCTAATTGAAGAATATTAAAGACCGTGCCCCGAACACAACTCGACAACGACATGTTTTCCGCGCGTTTGTAGCCTATGATATGCACTATGAGTGCTGAAATAGAGTTATGCTATTTATCTGAGGCTATTTCTACCTGGAATGACGAGCGATGATCATCCGATGCTATCAAATGAAGGCTGGTTTAGGCCGCAGGAGGTAATTTCTGCATTGCGTTTGGGAGAGAAACAATTATCGCGCTCGTAATTCCAGAGGATACCAGTAGCTGTCGGAGTTGCATGGTATACGTGCCAGATAATTATCATTTCTTGCTCTTTACCTTCAGTTTCTTGTCTTCCGCGCCGAATCGATAGCTCGGACCGATACCGGGACGGGATGATCATTGATCGAACGAAGGATTGTGAGGCACGTGTACACGCGTTCAGAAAATTCAATCATCACAACGCTCAAACTCATGCTCTGACTCGCTCTGCCATTCACTCACATCTCCTCCCACGCCGTGGCTACTTATCCTTATCCTCTTTCTTTTACTCTAATATTGGGTTTTTCTGGCGTTCCTTTGGCAAAAAACAGCGCCAACGGCGCAAAGTATGACTGTCTTTAACGAGGAAGAGAGCGAATGGGATCAGATTAATCGTACTCAGTGGAAGGGGCTTGGGCTTACAGATCCAATAAAATCGGTGGAGGCAAGTAATTCGTATTCTTATATACAGCTGATAGTTTATCGTGTTTGCAGGACAAATGGCTTCTACTGCCCGCCTTCCTGAAGGTGAAGGGTCTGGTCAAGCAACACATCGACTCCTTCAACTACTTTGTCGATGTCGACATCAAAAATATTGTCAAGGCGAACAATAAAGTCACTTCAGACGTCGACCCACGCTTCTGGCTCAAATACACAGACATCAATGTCGGGTTTCCTGATAGAAACGAGATGGACGCAATCGACAAGCGGGTGACTCCTCACGAGTGTCGATTACGCGATATCACCTACAGCGCCCCTATTATCGTTACGATTCAGTATACACGAGGGAAGAACATCGTTCAGCGGAACGTGAACGTTGGACGCCTGCCTATTATGCTGAGGAGCAGCAAATGCGTGCTTACAGGCAAGAACGAGGCCCAACTAGCACGCATGACCGAATGTCCACTGGATCCTGGAGGGTATTTTGTAGTGAAGGGAACAGAGAAAGTTATTCTTGTTCAGGAGCAGCTGAGCAAAAATCGTATCATCGTGGAGACAGATACTGTAAAAGGCATCGTCCAGGCCTCATGTACATCGTACGCCCTTCCCACCACTATACACATCGATTATCTAACTCCTCCCTCCTCCAGGTCCACGCACGGTGGTCTCAAGTCCAAAACCTACGTTGCCACAAAGAAAGCCAAAATATATCTCCGGCACAACTCCATCCATGAAGACGTCCCGATCGTCATCGCCCTCAAAGCACTTGGAATCCAATCCGACAAAGAAATCCTTCTTCTCACAGCGGGAACGACGGAAGCTTATAAGAATGCATTCGCCACCAACCTCGAGGAAGCGGCCAAGCTCGGCGTCTTCACTCGGCAACAGGCACTAGAATACATCGGTAGCAGAGTGAAAGTCAATCGACGCGTCATGGGTCCCCGAAGACCTGCCTGGGAGGAAGCCTTGGAAGCTTTGGCTACCATTGTTCTCGCTCATGTACCGGTGAATGGTTTGGATTTCAGATCAAAGGCCATTTTTGTCGCCACCATGACACGCCGTGTGCTGATGGCTATGGACGACGAAAACATGGTGGACGATCGCGATTACGTCGGGAACAAACGTCTCGAACTGTATAATATTTCTCTGTTCCGAATAATCAGGTCGCTAACAGCAACGGGATTAGTGCAGGTCAGCTCTTAGCTCTTCTATTTGAAGATCTATTCAAAACATACAATTCCAATCTCAAAACTGCGATCGACAAGGTCCTCAAAAAGCCTTCTCGGACCAGTGAATTCGACGCCTACAACACGATGCAGTTTCAAGGAGACCACCTAACTTCCGGATTCGTACGCGCAATCTCTACTGGGAACTGGTCCCTAAAACGTTTCAAGATGGAGCGTGCTGGTGTTACCCATGTTCTCAGTCGTCTGAGCTTTATCTCCGCTCTTGGAATGATGACCCGGATCTCTTCTCAGTTCGAAAAGACCAGAAAAGTTAGTGGTCCACGAGCTCTGCAACCCAGTCAATGGGGTGTTCTTTGCCCCAGTGATACTCCCGAAGGCGAGGCGTGCGGTCTCGTCAAAAATCTGGCGCTGATGACGCATATTACGACCGATGTAGAGGAAGAACCAATCATTCGCCTGGCGTTCATGTTGGGCGTGGAAGGTCAGCAGCGCTTATATCACTCGTTCACAAGAATAGCCCTACTCAACATCATTGTTAGATATTAGTCTTGCTACTGGAACGGAGATATACGGCCCTCACACCTTCGTCGTAAACGTGAATGGTACTATTATTGGCCTCACTCGGTATCCTACCCGATTCGTTGCTCAATTTCGCAAACTACGGAGGGCCCGACGGTTCAGTGAGTTCGTCAGTGTGTACATTAATCATCACCATCGAGCCGTTCACATCGCGAGCGATGGTGGCCGTATCTGCCGACCTATGATTATCGTAGGGAATGGGGGACCGAAAGTCACCACGGAACATATACTGGTAAACGCACAAGATCTGGCTTATGCAGTCGATGCTGATAAGACGTCGCACAGCAACTCAAGAAAGGCAATGTCACATTCGACGATTTTCTTCGCAAGGGCCTTGTGGAATATCTCGATGTGAATGAAGAGAATGACACCTACATCGCCCTATATGAATCCGATATTGTTCCTACGACAACACATCTTGAAATCGAACCCTTCACTCTTCTTGGCGCTGTCGCTGGTCTCATTCCATATCCCCATCATAACCAGTCACCCCGAAATACTTATCAATGTGCCATGGGAAAGCAAGCTATTGGTGCAATCGGATACAACCAGTTCAACCGGATTGATACCTTGTTATACTTGTCTGTCTATCCGCAGCAGCCCATGGTCAAGACAAAGACTATTGAGCTCATCGGATATGACCGCCTTCCGGCTGGACAAAATGCAACGGTGGCAGTTATGAGTTATTCTGGGTATGATATCGAAGATGCACTAATCCTAAATAAGGTCGGGCGCCCACTTAATTACAATCCTCTCACAGGAGACAACTGACTCCACACAGGCCAGTCTAGACCGAGGATATGGACGGTGTCAAGTGTTGCGCAAAAACGCGACGCTTATTCGAAAATACCCTAATGGAACGTCAGTCCATTACTAGTTTCTCTTTCATTTACGCGCTTATCACGTATTTCACAGCTTTGACCGACTCGCCGACGCGCCGTTAGATGAGAACGGGCTAGTCGCGAAGAAATATGATATAATTCAAATGGATGGACTCGCAGGCGTTGGTGAACGTGTCGATCCCGGCGACGTTTATGTTAACAAACAATCTCCAACGAATGCGACCGATAATACTTTTACTGGACAAGCCGCGTCAGTACCATATAAGAACTCGCCTCTCAGTTACAAGTCTCCTGTGGCCGGAAATATAGACAAGGTCATGATTAGTGACACTGAGAACGATCAGACTCTTATCAAGGTCCTGATCCGCCAAACACGGAGACCAGAACTCGGCGACAAATTTTCTTCACGACATGGACAGAAAGGTGTTTGCGGTTTAATCGTAAACCAGGAAGATATGCCATTTAATGACCAAGGGATCAACCCTGGTGAGTTTATATGGACTTAATCCTCGTTAAGGGCTAACGTTGGGCTATCCCAGATACGATTATGAACCCTCACGGCTTCCCTTCGCGTATGACAGTAGGGAAGATGATAGAACTATTGGCTGGCAAGGTGTGTGAAGCCGTTGCCTCCTTGGAGAGGGTTATTTAAATATTCGTGCCTAGGCTGGTGTTCTAACCGGTAAATTGCAATACGGTACCGCCTTTGGCGGATCAAAGGCGGGTTTATCGCTATAAATCTATTTTCGGGTTGTACTAACATTACTTGTAGGTGGAGGATATGAGCCGCATCTTGATCGAGAACGGGTTCAGTTACGCAGGAAAGGATATGCTGACAAGTGGAATTACTGGCGAGCCACTAGAAGCATACGTCTATTTTGGGCCTATTTATTATCAAGTAAATCTGCCAGTTTTGCCTTTCAGTGTTCATATGCTTATCACAATGTTCTTGTGTCATAGAAATTGAGTAAGAGTTGTCATTTGTGATCTCGATGCCTTTGACTTACACGCGTTACTTAGAACACATGGTCATGGACAAAATGCACGCGCGCGCAAGGTAAGAATACCTTATCCTTTGTTTTTCCGAACGGGTACCTTTTAACTTTCTTTTCTATCTCAACAGAGGGCCACGTGCAACCTTAACGCGTCAGCCTACAGAAGGTCGGTCCCGAGAGGGCGGATTGCGATTGGGCGAGATGGAGCGTGATTGTTTAATTGGTTATGGAGCGACTCAGCTCTTGCTCGAGCGATTGATGATCTCGTCTGATAAATTCGAGGTTAATGCCTGTCAAGAGTGTGGTCTAATGGGGTACAACGGCTGGTGCACATATTGTAAGAGCTCGAAGAAAATGGCCCAACTTACGATTCCTTACGCGGCGAAACTTTTGTTCCAAGAGGTACGAACAACGCGTTCTGCTGTGTTAACTTTTACTGAATAAATCATCACTTCAGCTGATGGCCATGAACGTGGTTCCTCGACTAGTCTTGGATGATGCTTAATGTCCAATCTTCTTTCCTGCATGCTGCTTCATATTGTGGAGCCACCCTTGATACCAGCCGTACAGTACTACTGACACTGCTTCCTCATACGCATGTATTTCTAGGCATATATATAATGTACCTGTATAACGATCCAAATACGGTTTGACCTATTCCCTGTACTTACTATACTGTGCTTTTTATAATTGTATATAGCACTGTCATGGTGACAGTCTGGAATCTGGATACCCTGGGTTGATGCCTTAACTTTGAATGCGGTCTGCCAATGTCGGCGAATGCCGTCCATTAATATTCAGTGTGCGAGATTTCGCCGTGGATGAAGTAACCTGGCGTTTTAATCGAATTGTAACTGGGCTCTAGCTTCATGAATTCGCAGTATGTGTACAGTGAAAATGCGATCGCACAACTGCATAAAAGTATTACTAGTGTAGAAGTAATTATAAATTGATAACCTATACATAGCCCGTTGAGAATCGCGGAGTTGTTGTATAGATTGTGCAGGCGCTGTTTCGGTGCAGCTGCCTTTGATTGCGTATTCCATCTTCACATCTCACTCTGCTTCAATTCGAATCTCGACATGGCTTCCAAAGGTTCAGGCAGTGCTACAGCCCTCCGGCGTTTGATGACTGAGTACAAGCAGCTGACTTCAGGAGGTGCGCTCGTACAGCAACCGCATGGTCTGGCTGTCTAACCTCGATATTTACGCTGGCAGGCTCTCCCGATGGGATGTTCACCGCCGGTATGTCCTTCATCTCGTTCAAACCAAGGCATCGAGATCAACTCCTACCCGCTCTCGCAAGGCCCAATCTCCGAATCTGACTTCTTTACCTGGGAGGCGTTGATTTCTGGTCCTCAGGATACACCGTTTGTCAGTCATCTTTGGTACTTGAATTGCAACAATAATAACTCTCATACAGGAAGGCGGCATCTTTGCAGCTAAACTCACTTTCGTAAGTCGCATTGTGAAGTATTGATCCATTTATTCATCGCCATTCAAGCCCTCCGACTATCCGTTATCTCCTTTCAAGATGAAATTCGATCCTCCGTTGTTCCATCCCAACAGTGAGTGTACACAACTCTTACTCTATTATTCCCTTACTTACCACGTTCCCAGTATACCCCGACGGGAATGTCTGCATTTCAATTCTACACACGCCCGGAGATGATCCCACCATGTACGAGCAAGCGTCTGAACGGTGGAGTCCGGTCCAGAGCGTTGAGAAAGTTATTCTCAGTGTCATTTCCATGTTGGCAGGTAAGCGAAAACCGCGCATCTCTATGTCTGATGAGCTTTCAACCGATCATACCGCGTCAATCAAGAACCAAATCTTGAAAGTGGTGCGAATATAGATTGCTGCAAGTTATACCGAGACAATCGAGAAGAATACGAGAGGATCGTGCGAGAATCTATTAAGGAACAATTAGGACTCTGAACGACAGCAAAGGTATATACGAATGTAATATCACTATAAACTCTTAGGGAATAAATACCATGTAACCAACGAATCGAGGTATAGATGGATATTAAGATAATTTTGTCTAGGCGTGACCTTACTCTTGACGCAATTTGTGAATCCTTCCGCCAACAGGTCGCCCCATGATATGACGCTCGATGTATTCATTACGGAACATACCGCACGGATCAACACTTTCAATGACCCGAATGAAATCATCGAAACGAGGGTATAACTTGCGAAGACCGTCTGGCTGGAGACGATGTGCCTTTGCCCAATGAGGTCTTCCCTGGTGCCGAGCAACAATATTCTCGAAACCTTCGAATAATTTCCGATACGGTACGTTGAAGCCATACGGTCTAAGGAAGGATTGTCAGGAACCATAAGTTACTGGCTTAAGGGATGCTACTCACTTGTATTGAACGATTCCGATCCAACATGTCCGATGTCCGTTGCTAGGACTCAGCCATATGTCGTCTCCAGCAGAAAATCGAATTTCCACGGGGAAGTGAGGCCTCAATCCGTGCGGGTCTTTCCGCTCCTGCTCCAGCCAGTTCCGTAACTCAAGAAGACATGCCTGAGAATTCTCATATGGAATTGCCCATTCGGTGGTATGTTGAGGGTACTTTAGGTTCTCATCAGCATGTAGGTGAGAATTCGAGATGTGGAAACTCACTCGGCAGTCTACGTTGAATATCCGGTGTCCATCATCGATTCCAACCGACTTCTTACTCGAAAGCCAACATGCCAAATTTGCTATCCATGTATTGAAGTTCATAAAATATCGTCCAAAGTATAACAGAAGCTGCACGACATGATAACCCACGAACGTGTGCCACCACCAACTTCCGGCAGGCTTTTTGGGCTGAAAAGGAAAAAATAACATCAGACTCGGTGCGTATAATAAGTTCATCAAAGGCATACCTCCAACGTTCGATCCGCCGAGCTACAGCGGATAATATCTTTCGTCGGAAACCACCAAAATCGGACATGTTCCGCGGAGTAGACAAGTTCATCCAGATTTTCCATGATATATTTGAAAGGCAGTGATTCCTGAACCTCCTTCAGACGGAACGCCGGCTCAACCTCCATCTGTATGCTCAAGATAATGCCTGTCGATCCCAGTCCACAAATCGAAGCCACGAATAGATCCGCTCGCTCGTTCCGCGAACACGATACTAGAGAGCCATCGGCGAGGAGCAAGGTGAGAGATAGAACATGGGTGGACATAACACCATATCCTATACCGGAGCCATGGGTGGCTGTAGTCACGATCCCGGCCAGAGTTTGATCAGATATAGAGCCCACATTAATCATCGCAAGGTTATTTTTGGCAAGCTCTGCATGTAGATCGTGAAGGGTAATTCCTCCCTGTGCCACGACGTATCGCTTCTCGGCGTTAACCTACATGAAGGCAAAAACGATATCAGATTGAGAATGTGAAGGTTAAGGCAAAAGGCGAGAAGGAGGCATCGTTCACAAAATTAAACAAATGCAAACAGAAGGCTTACCTCCAATACGCGATTTAGTTTCGTTGTGCGCATCATAAAACCATTTGTGCACGCGAGGTCGCTGGGGCTATGGCCCACACCAACAGCCCTCACGACCTTGCCTTCGCGGCGTGCAAGTTCGACGATGAGCTCGCATTGGAATTCTGTTTCCGGCTCGAACACAGCGAGAGGGGTGCAGTAGAAAGTTTGTCCCCAGTTGGAAAAAGTTGCTGCGGGAGACCGTGGTGAAATGGTGATAGGCTGGAGGAGGTTATATAGGTTCTGGAGAGGGATATCACTGGGGCGAGCAGTTAGTTGAGAGGCCATGGCTGATAAGAAATGCACGAACATTTTTTTTGGTAGCGCTTTATAAGTCAGGAGCTGTTGGGTGTGATGAGGTGAGACCGATCGCTTCCCATTCTGGTTCGTATAGCGGAGTGTGCCGATGGAACCCGGCAACGGCCGGATATGGATTTGGATGGACACCTCAACTTTCGACTTGCGACATCCGTACACGCTTCAAAGGCCGACACACAGGTACCGAGGGAACATCTGGGGAATAGGGAACACCTCCGATAAGGCTACAGGGCCAAGCGTGGAATGCCAAATCAATCACGGAAGGGAAAGAGTAAATCTGAATCGTCACTGATCGCTGTAGCCCACGCGAAAGACATTCCAATCCTGTCTACGGGCTGTTGAGATCTGTTTTAATTTGCTCGGTGCATCTGGTTTATTTCGACCTGGCGTACAAACAAATAAGCGATGACACTGCAACCAAATTGCATCCAGAGTATCAATATACGGTTGCGTACTCACCGATCGCGTTCGCGCTCGTAGTCATCACGATTCGTGTGATCAGCGCCGAGCAAACGCAATAGGCACGCCATTCCTAACCAGTCCTGCTATTCTAGCATACCGCTCTTCTGCGGGATAATCGTGATGCTGGACCAAGATCAATGATTAGCTGTAACAATATTTGCGACAGCGACGGATGAATAGCAAGCAATACTCCATCATATGACAGAACCGCTGGGCGGCAAATACCGACTTGTCCTCTCTCCAACGAGGAGGATTAGTTCATGCATCCAATGGTTGATTAAACCTAAAAAAATATATGATACGGCTGAAACCAGATATATTTCCGTGCTATAAATGGATCCACACGATTTCTTAACTGAGGAAATCAAACGTAACCCTTCGCATATGAAGTGTCAGCGTGGAACGGAATTCCGCGGTGAAAGAAGTGCTGACCTTCCCCACTCTTGGCCGTTGTACAACAAAATTCCCCGAACTTCGGCGCTATCAAGCTCCAAACCTAACTCGAATTCTAACACAGTTCGTAAATCAAGACATCTGGATATATGCGAACGAATATAAATGCATACCTGTATAGAAACCGCCAACCGGAGGCATCATAGCATTTTGACGGAAGGTAGGAAGGGATGAGAGATCTACGGTCCATTTACAAAGCTCCATGGTTTCTCCTTCATCAGTGTACCTCATGATTTTGTCGCTATCGCTCGTATAGAGTACGGCAACGAAAGAAGAATCTAAGCCATTCAATTAAGTTAAATCCAGATCCTCTAGAAAGAGAAAACGAACCTTGCGCTATTTGGGAGAATTTACTACAACATTTCAGTCTAGCCAGCGTATAAAATTCTTAAAATACACACCAGAACTTCGTCGTCAGACGCTGTCTATCGGAGACGGATGATTAGATCATATCATGGGAAAATGTGCCTCGAAAACATACCCTTTGCGAAGGATTGCTCCCTTGGATACTAAATATTGTAACCTGATAGGGCCGAACCGGCGGCTCGTTTAAATGGGTGAGAAGAGAAGGAATGAATACGTGCCTGTTTTCGCAGATTGGCACTCCTGCGTCATTGTTCTTTATATATGCTGGCCTTTTCAACCAGTCTTCTTGCTCAGCTGGAAGTTTTACCTGGTAAGAATGCCAGGATGTCAAAATGTAGGTTTCAGAGTAAATAAATGAAGATCCATACTTTCATGATATATGAGCGGGGGGCAATCACACTTGAAACTAATGTTCGCCGAGCAAGCCCATACTGTGCCGCCCCACGGAGAGTCGCAGTGTCAGCGTCAGGAGGCCTAGCAATGACTCGGATCCGAGAAGAAAATTGCTCCTAAAATAAGTCAGCGTTTCCGATCTACAAAACAGAATAGACTATGAACCTCAACACGTTGCTTAAGGTAGTGACTTCCAGCGAATCCTCCTACCAAGAGTAAAGCATCGATTCGTTGGTCAACCCTCCTAGTTTGCTCTTCGATTAAGCGAAGAACCTATTAGTTGAATGGCCTCCATTATCATCACATAAAGTGGTGGTGCAATATATAAATAGCACACCTCATTTACAACGGGATCGAAGACCTCTACTCGCAATAGATTACCCGGAATGGAAAGTTGACCGTTTATTAAACCGACAGAGGGATCGTGAGGGTCCTCAACGTTGAAGCAAGTAAAATGAAACATATTTTCTGGATGGTGATAGTATCAGTTCCGCAGAGGAAGGCTTTATGAAAACATACCGTCATCCTCGAAACCCGCATAGTTAAGTTTGTCAGTTTCGCTAAAAGAATGCACTGCGATCTATTTTCAGTACCATCGGGGAACATACGAACCTGAAGCCACGTACTAAAATAAGCCAGAGATGCTGGGTCGAGATGAGCTGGGTGATCAGCCAAAAGGGTCTAAAAGTTAGGTGAGCTCACTGGAATAAACAGGGAGAGGGAAGTTCATCGGATCATACTTTTACAAGTTCCCGGAATCGGAGGTCAAGGAACAGACTACCACAATTGGCACCGGACCTAGCGCACATCTCAGCGATTTCGAGGTTTGCCATTTGTCCAATTATCTATCTCCGCGGACCTCGGTTCAGTAAGAGGTCTAATCGGGCCGACACTAAAAAAAACTGCGAAGCCGCCACACACCTTGTAGACGGCAAGATCAACGGTGCCTCCACCAGCATCGCAGACAATAAAATTCTGCGATGGTTTGAGGTGATGGAGGTCTGTCAAGTAAGCACAATGGACCGCCGCAGCTTCAGGTTCCGTGATGATTCTGAGACGATCTTTCCAATCGCGGTCACCTGCTCTTGAACTCTGAACAAGGCCCGCCTCTATGGCAGCTTCGCGCATCATATCGCAGCCTTTCGCGTCCCATGCAGCGGGGACTGTCAACCAAACGTCTGCTGAATCTAAATCCCCGCAATGTGGTAAAATAATGGATTCATTTCTGAAAGAAAAACGACATACTGAGGTCGGCAACAGCACCTATATCTCGAGTAATCTGATCTTTGGCGTATTCCCACAAGCAACTGAGAAAATCAATTACTAAATCGATTGCTCTTTTCCCTTGCTGCTTCTACTGTGAGTGGGGAACGAAATTGTATGAATGGGTTACTGACAGGTAGAGTTGGAAGGCGGGGATCGATTGCTCCCTCATCGCGAAGTGCATGGGGTTCTAAAAACAGCTTAAACCACTCGCATCGAGTAGTTCCCGGCATAGGACCAGCATTTTTGGCTTCCAATCCCCAAGCCAATACTCTTCCCCGTTCGTCATAAAGCAAGCAAGTAGGTATCTATTAGCTCATTAATGCTTACGCTTTCACGATAGATATTAGCCATTAGACAAACTTTTCTGAATGTTTCAAAGGACCCGGGCCAGTTAAGAATCTGCTGGACTTTACCACCAGCGATACGCGAGGAACCGTAAGCCTAAAGCAACCGCACAAGTCAGATTCGGTCCACTAGATGTCGTACGATACATACAACACCCGAAAATGTAGTTCCTAAAATACTTCATTAGAATAAGTTATTGGAGTTAAACGAATGCATTCGACGTACCGAAATCGATAGAGACTGACATTTTCCCTTCATCCAGTGGTGGTGACGTACTTGGTTGAGGAGGTGGCAAGGACGAGGACATAGATAATGATGGCTGAGACATATGGGCAGAGCTTGGGCGCATGAGAGGGTCACCCATTGAGAAACCACTGGCACCATTGTATAAAGAGGCATTCAGTGTAGAGTTCGGCAGAGTTCCAGGTGCTTGATTGACTGCACCAAACTGATTCACGAGAGTTAGCGATGGAGACTGGCCCCAAGCTTGTTGAAGACCATTCTGACTAGCCAGAGAATGAATGGGTGGTGGTGTAGCAATTGACGGCTGTTGAAACGTCTGAGGCTTCTCCAGTCCCGGATGTCCCATAGGTTGATTAACAATCGTTCCATGAGCATGGGTCGCATTGTTATTTGTCTGGCCAGTTACGCCGTCGTCTGGTTCACCACAGCACCCCATGGCGGCCAATGTACGTGTTCAATGAGTTCGACAACGGCCAGCTGCCAGCGCTGGCAAGTGGGCGCCTACTCTGCCAGGTGCCTGATGGCTGTGTCACATTTATAGGATTTTGTATGTTGGGTCGGTGGAAATGTTATCTGAACGTAAGATGCATTATTGAACCACAAATAATCATAAAATTGAATGGTTGCAAGAGGAGTGAAGTAAAGCTACGAGAAAAGAGGTGGATGCGTCACGAACTCGTAAAACAGCAAATCTTCAGGAACGATTTTGAGATCTAATCAATTTCTCAATTTAAGCCATAAATTCGAATTGCAGTTGGAGATTCCTTTTAAACTACCATTTGGTGTGTGCCTAAACATTTCCCCCTCTATTCCTTAAATAATATTGACATCGTAAATCTTCATCGGTGGTAAGTACATTAAACTTCGCGCTGGGACCAGTCTAGGTACTTAGACGGAAACCTACAATCGATTTAGAAAATGCAAAGTAGAGCGTTACTGACCTTACCTTTATAAATGCTACTTAATAGTCTCAATATCCTATTAGAAAGATAGTTTGTATGCGGTACGGTGCACCTATCAGGGTTGGTATTAGGTACAAAAAGCCATATAGTGCAGTTAGAATGGATTCTGTACTAGATTCAAGCCTTTCGAAGAAGATAATTCGGCGGTCAACTCGGAAATATTTGTCGAAGATACTGAAATTCTACTAGGCCACTATAACTCCAAAGTCTATGTGTTGTCTGCGTAAAAAACTACAACGATGAGAAAAACTTCAAGAAGTTCAAGAGAAATGACTCGACAGTCGCCAATCCCAGGGTAAACGATGGACAACCTTATCCGCTCGTCCGTATGGCCACAAGGGTGAATGATAACCTGTTCCATTAAAGTGTCTGAGTAATGAGAGTCTGCCTCAAGTTTCGCTTCAAATAGCCAACGAAAATGACAGTCAGCCAGTTATTTTGTATCCAGACGATCAAATGAAAATTACTAGCACTTGAAGCGCTATTAACATATTTCATCACATTATAAAAGCCCATGGGTAAAAAGCATGATGAGTCCACCCTTAAGGCTTGTAAATTAAAATGTATTTCACATAGGCCATCCAGTCGCTTGACATCAGAACAGGAAAGAACCTTCTTTGTCCTGGTAAACACAACCAATGAACTCAAAATTGTTTCAAATTAACTAAACTATCCATCGACGGAGGGAATGATTAGACAGTCTTGCGCACAACTTGAGTCGGTAACTACTGTTGCATGGTCGGTCGATTGAAACGTGCAAGCACGTCTTCCGGTGAGGTTGACTGTGAAATGTGACGTATGTATGCTCCCTCCAGAACACCACAGGGGTAAATCGTGAGAGTGACAGTTGTTTCTGTGGTGCGAAAGCTCGTGAAGTTGTTTATATCGGATCGAGCCGCAGTAAAATATGACACCCCGTCGTGTTCCCCGTTCGGCGAAGTAGGACCAGAAAATTCGTAAAGGACATCGATGGCAGCAGTGGCACTAGCATCACTGCGAGATCATAACAATCTGGCCCCGCCGATAGACACTTTGACCTTATCATGAATAGAGGCGGAAGAGTTGCGTTGATATGTTAGGTTAAAATTTTTAACCACTTTGAGGACCAGTGGATAGCTCGGCGGTCTATCGAAGTTTCGCGCGATATCAGAGAAAAACCAGCCGGGACTCCTAGTAGAGTCCATTCGCAGCAATCAGGGCACCGGTACACTGCCCTACAGAGTGTACAAATCGGTATTCGCTGCCCTTTAAATATCGGAGCTTGAGTGCCTATCAATATACTATTTCCGTTCCTGCGGCAGTATTGAAGCAAAGCGAGTCGTGGTTTCCTGGGTCAAAAATACATCTATCAACTTCTTACAAATTGGCAACGCCTCTGCTCGAACGGAATAAAATCTTGACTTCGAGTTGGCGTCGGGCAAACCCAGGTAACCAGGTTCTCAGCGCCGCAGATTATTCAGATGTTTGGCATGATGATGCATGTGGTCCTAGGATATTTAAAGTAGATATCATCTTCGGAAGAAGAATGACGACACTGGGAAGGATAACACATACGTAGGATTCTCACTTACGAAACGGAGAATCCAATAAATAGTGTATCTCAGAATTTGCAAATCGAACTGTCAGAGAGTCGAGATTTTTTTTTAAAGAAGTAGAACGTGCGTAGCTTGAGAAGTAAAACTCATATTTAGTTTCTCCAATCGATAGGAGTTTGTGGCCTCCACTACCAATTGCATGCTGTTTAACCTTTACAGGTTCTTTCTTTCGGTTTGACTTGGGTTTGACCTAAAATAAGTGCACCCAGCTGATCGTTCAAGCTCGGGGAAAGAGGCAGGCGACATTCGATTATGTTAAGCACACAATCCAGCCATGGCGGGTTCATCAGAGAGATCAAACGTACGAGGAGTGGGTAGGTAAACTGCAAGTACTACGCGGCACACCTAGTCTTAAAGCACGGACTTCCAAAATCCTATGGTCGGAGATTCAATTATACGTAAACGCGTTTCGCGACGTGACGTTCGTTGGATCCAAACTTTTGCTACCACCTACACCCACAACGTTCTCGTACTAACTCTGCACTTCTTGGCTGTTCCCTCGCGAAGAATGGCGGCTCCATCCAGGAATATGACGCTAAAGCTTAGCACTATTGCTGATACATGGATCAAAGATCTGTTTCGTCCAAATCTGCAGCTCAGGACGTTCTTGAAATCCCTGTCAGCACACCCAAAACTCACACCAGAAGCGGTGCAGGCGGCCCGTGCTCTGAGAGACGACGACATGAAAAAACAGGCATGCTTCTCCCGCGAACCATAGCTATGTAGCCGCTAATCAGGTCTGCATTTGCTATACGTAGTATCCACTCTCGAGGAAGATGCTTAAACCCGCTTCGATACCTCTTCACTATGATCGGCTCGTCGAAGGATTTGAAAAGAGTGCTCAGGGTATTGGACGGCCGTGGTGGAAGATCTTCTTCGGGGTGTGGTAGCACGGGCTCGATTGATTGGTTCAATTGCATGGCTTTCACTCAGAGTGTCTTCCGAAATTCGGCGCGTTACAGCTTGCAGAATGCGATCATCGTGAACTCACATTTTGGGCATCGAGGATATGGTGTCCGGTTGCAGATCTGAGATCACTTTCGAGTATTATAGAATCCAAGCAGGCACGATTGTAGTATCTCAGGATCTAAAGTTATGTTCATCGCATCGCAAAATTCCGCAGGATCCAAGATACAGCCGGAGGAATCGTATGCAACAAGGGAGCAGTATCACACACCCACTTGCATCACTATCATCATTATGGTCTACCAAGTCTATTCTTATCCTCTTCAGGTCCTTGAATCATGATGATCGATAGTGTCGAGATCTGGCTCTTTGTGCGATCTAAAATACTGCATCCACTTTCCCAAATCGTTGTCCCAAGTCGCACAACTCTGTGGTATGGCACAGCCCCGAGGCAAGCGCCGAATATATGTCATGCAAAGGATCTCGGAATGAGAGTCGTTGCAAGGGGGAAACTGACGATAGTCGATACCACACTAACACAGAAGTAAACGCGTTGGAAATACCTCGTAGATACCAATCTCTCAATCCTCCAATATCTCATCTTTTCCATCCCGTGCCTACAAAGAAAGTTCAGTCCGACCATTCGTGTTAGACATGAGCTAATTACTGACCTTCTCAACCAATTTCCGCCGCTTCTCTCGTGTTTTCCTTTGTACTTTGAGATATTTGCTCAAAGGGGCGTCTGCCAGCTTCTCCTTCAGGGCATCTTCCCAATCTCTTACAGCGCTCATTTTAGCAGGGGAGAAAGTTACGAGTTTTCGTTTCTCTTCGATCCATTTCGCGCTCTCGTCTGCTCTTTCCAACAAACCTTTGAGAAGGCCTTGCTCCTTGCTAACGCCCTGCTTAGCATTCTTCATACTTTTTCGCAGCGTGACCACGATAGGAACAGCGATCTCCGGGAAGGCAATGCTTCCGTGAACCGCAGGACTGGCCAACCATTCTACTAGTAAGAATATGGCCTCCTCTGTAATTCCTTCAGAATATACGCGTGTTTTCATGTATTGCTGAGGGACACGAATATGGACATCAAGATCAAGAGGGCGGAGAGTGGACGATTTGGGGCGCGAAGACGGGGATAGTGACGAATTGAGTATGGAGATGAGGTATGGAGATATTGGGATGTAGGTTCCGGTATGCTTGGAAAGATGAAGGAGAGATCGAATGACGTGGAGGTGGAAGGGATGTGAGCGACTGTTAGGAATGAGCCTGTTCGTTATGTGTACGTTAAGATAGGTACCATCTGCAAATGGAACGAAAAACTCACTTGATGGATCCAAGCGCGACCTGAACCAAAGGATATATGAGTGGGCGAAGTTCGCTCTCCTTCCCTGCCTCGACCTCGGCACGAAAATCACATGCTCGTGCTAATACGATGCACCAAAAGTCGATGCAATGAATATATTGCCAGTTGTAGACCTGCTTATAAGCTTCCTGGAAACCATGAAACCAAACGTTAGATATATCCCAAACAAGACGAAAGATGTCGCTAACTTTGGTCTTAACTTTCATACTATTCCGTAAGTGGATGGCAAGCTGTCGAATGTACCCAAAGGCATGTTGATATGCCATGGCATGATCAACACAGAATATCTCTGATGCTGAATTCTTCATCAAGTTGATCGACGGCAACGTGTGGGTACTTGTGGATTTTGACGACCGGATCAATGCAAGATATGTGCTCTGTATGGCATTAAGAAAAATGTGCCGTAAGATTACAGGAACTGTGGCACGTTTGAGAACGGAAACGCCCGCACCTTGAGAATGTTATCCATGATAGATTCATCGGGAGCACCAGCAAGTTTCCGAATTGACAAGAAAGACGCCATGCGTATACTGTCCTCGGCACTTGACCATAACTCCAAGGTTTTCTATGCAGAAAAGTCAGTCAGTTTTTTTGGGTGAAGAGGACTAAAACAAACTTTGAGGTAGGTTTTCACAGCTTTCCGACTGCTAATTATGTAGGGGATGATTTTGGAGGTTTCGGTGATGGCCAGATGAAGTAAATCATTATCGGTCAGCTGGGAAAGAATATGAATGACGTTGTAGAAATATGAGAGGATTAGCTTTTGGAGAGTCTTGAATTTTGGTGTTTGCGTTGGCGCTTTGCTATTGAAATATATTTAAAATTCATCGAAAGGAAGCTGAGTCAAAGAACAACACACAATTTGCCATTGGCCAGCGTTTTATAGGGGATATGGTGTTCCAGGACGACTGGCGTATACTTCAAAGCAGTTGTCACGAGCTTGTTGTAAACTGGAGATGTCTATATTAGGTTCGAGAGATGTGATCGACTAAGATAGATTCATACCTGATGCACTGTCTATGCTCCATGCAAGAACCTGGTCATCCTCGTTCATATGTGCAGCTGACCTGAAAGCAACCAGCAATTTCCTGAGTGCACGGAGTGATCGTTGCTAATAGATAGTGTACACGTTAATCCGGGTTTCAAAAAGAAAAAGGCTGAGCAACGTACTTGTAGAATAGCCTTCTGCCACTTCTGCAAGTGCTCTTTCGTCAATACAGGCAACTTGCCGTCTTCCATGTCAACATCTCCATCTTCGTCAACATCCTCATCCTCTGAACCCACCTTTAACCCGTCTGGGTTAAAGTCGAGCAGCTCACGGTCATTTTCCTGTAAGTACTTGTAGAACTCGGGGTCTTTCTCTGCAAGCTTCGATAGCTCGAGAAGATGCTCCTCGCCCTCCTCTGAAAAGACGTTTAGTGAGATGTATCGTCGAATATATATATATATTATTCACCGTCCAGCTCATCAACTGAGGCAAAGGACGCGTCGTCATCGAAGTCTTCCTCTTCTTCATCCTGCTCATCGTTCTCATCGTCTTCAACCTGCACCAAGCGTATCAGAAAGTGCGAGATAACTCGGATATGTATTCTCACCTCCTCATCTCTAATCGTCTCTTCATTGTCGTCGCTAGCATCCATAAAGTCACCGCTGAGGAAGTCGTCGACTGTCATACGCTTAGAGCTATGGAAAGTTATGGGGAAAATAGGTTATATCTTCAACATGTGTTGCTCACCTCTTAGATTTAGAGTCCTCGTCGTCTTCCCTCTTGCCATCTTCACCCCCTTTCTCGTCGTATTTGGACTTTCCATCTCTAGGTTTTTTTCTGCCTTGAATTTTCCGCTGAATCTGTTGATGTTTGTGCCGCGCTTGAATGGTCTTCTTTAACTGACCGCTTGCAACGAAGCGCTTAGTGGCTTTCGTGGCTTTCTTTCCCATGTTGGTAGATGTATAGGCTTCGAGGATAAGAAGAGTAAAGAAAGAGAGCTAGTACAGGATGGCGCCTGGGTTGGCGGCGACGACCAAAAAAAATTGCTGATGTAAGTGAATTAACCGGAGTAAGCGGTCCGACGAATCGACTTCGAAATGTGCAGAGAAAGTGGTATAACTACTAGAACATTGCTACATGTACATACAGTGTCACAAATATGAAATTAAGATCCAAAATAAGAGAATCACGAAATATCCATTAGTATGCCCCTCCTCCACCGTGTCCCCACTGTTGCTGCATTCCCATTCCGTTCATGCTCATGCCCCCCATATTTATGCCACCCATATTCATACCTCCACCCATGTTTCCCATCCCCATCATCCCGTCTCCTTCCCATGCAGGATCCAATCCGAACTGCGATTGGTCCCCCCATCCAATATTCCCAGCACCGACCGTTCCATTGAAGACGGGCACCGCAGAGCCAAACCCGGCGCCTTGATTCTGGAATACACCTCCTTGTCCCTGGAATCCCCCGCTTTGTCCTTGGAATCCACCCTGTCCTTGGAAACCGCCACCCATTCCCATTTGACCCATCATATTCATCCCCATTCCCGGCATGCCGCCTCCTCCCACGATCCCCATTCCACCAGGCAGGCCACCCATACTTCCCATGTTCATACCCCCCATCCCACCCATCATAGGATTCCACCCGTTCATCATATCATCCACGCTCACCGGATTACCCATGCCCATCATGGGCTGCGCCATCAACTGGTTTTGACCCATCATCTGCGCTGGGCCGCCTCCTTGGCCGCCATTGAATCCAAGTTTATTCCCACCTCCAAAGCGAGGGTTAGGCATCCCCATTCCTCCTTGTCCTCCGCTCCCTCCTCCTCCACCGCCGCCGCCACCGCCACTACCGGATCCACCACCTCCAGACTGTCCTCCGTGTCGTACAGGGGATTTGGGTCGAAGATGATCAATATCCTGGGTCATTGGGACGACAGCTTTCGCTCCTTCGGAAAGCTGGTTAATGCCTTCTTCCCAGAGATCGCGCTGCCATCTCGCAGCGCGGCCACCTTCATCTCCGTCCACATAGACTGTACCATCTTCCGAAACTGCTAGATGGTCATCTTGACCTGGTGCCAAGACAGTGACCCATCCACGTCGCAGAGAGGATGGACGCCCGAAGACTTCTAGTCGACGAAGACCCAAACAAAAGTTTTCGATCAGAGTATACATTTCGGGTGGCTTTCTTGTAGGATCTGAGGCATCTCCTTCCCATATTATAACGTCGGTGTCTATTGTATAGTTTAATTTCTTAAAAAGCTCTCAGAAATGTAACAGGGTACGTACCAACATTACAGTGAACGAACCAGCTATCAGTCGATCGACGAACAGTACCGCGGATTCCAATCAGACAATGCTGCTTCGTCCGCGTTAGTAACGAAGTAGTTGGTGGGTCAGTCTTCAAAAAAAAGTTAATTCAGTTCCTTGTTAAGCGGTGGTAAGTTAGAGAAACGCACCCCTGGCCCATGGTTGGTGGTGTGATTCGTTTTCACCCATACGACATCTTCACATCGTCGATAACCCCACCTCGCCAGTATCTCCCTTCCTCTTTCAAGCCCTTCCCCAGCACCGCTCCCCACCCAGAGAAACACGAAACTAGGATCTGCGGCAAGACTGGGTATGGGGAGCTCCTGGAGATGATCCCATGTGAATGACGACGAGAACGGCGGGTCAAGAAGTATAACATCGAACTTGTTAGGATTTATGGAGTTCAGTGTTGAATAGGGCATGAATTGAGGAGGCAGGGAATGGCTGTTAACAGCAGCTTTCTTCAGGTTGAGCAAACGCTGCTGCTTCGGGTATCTGTAAGGTCATTAGACGGATATGATTAAGACATTAATAATGAACGCACTCCTCAAAACGATGCTCTGGTTCAGCACCCAAAACCCAATTCTGCGGCCATTCTCCACCGTCGACATATCTGTGCGAATAGTCATTTCGGATCGTCTCCTCTTCAGGAACATAGTTCCAATAGCGAGCTACACGCGCCCTTTTCGCAGGAGGAAGGTCTGTCCGTTGAGCTTGATGTTGTTGCCTCGTCGACGACGAAGGCTCAGGATCGTCAAGAGGAGGTGAAGGCGGTGGTGTAGGAATCAATGGTAGTCGCAAGAGCTCGCGTGGGGGCGAGTGAAAGGAGTGCACCTGGCGACGGTTGTTCTGCTGCTCTGAGCGAACACGCGAGATGAGCGCTGAATGGGCCGAGAGAAGCTCATTTGCAGAGCCTATAACTTCGGTTGTACTGGAGCCTACGACAGCCATTATAATCAGAGGTACTTGGATATAAGTAAGGCTGCCAGATCGTGTTCAGGGTGAGGAGATGTTCGTCAGGAGGTGGAGCAGGCAAAGGTATTTCGCTGGAGTTTTGATTTGCGCGTATCTACGCTTTGAATGAGTAATTAGCAGGATAATAAAACGTTCATGTTTGTAGGAGTCGGTGGGAGGACCGTCAATGAACCGAGCCGTGAATGTAATTGCGGAGTTACCACACCTAAGGGCCGGGCGCTGTGCTCGGAAGTATGCACATATTATATTGGGAAGTCATTGGACGGATGTTCCTGGCGTAGCATCTCCAAGGCGCCTCTTTCGCTCATCCCTCTCGCCAATCTTTCATCCCGACGATCGCAAGGCAAATTGACCTGAGTATACTTGGGGGGCCCGAATACCAGGTAGGTACATGTTTGCATTTCTTTTATTTACATGACATCAGCTACACACCACGACTGTCTTTCGGCAAAGCGGTTCTTACTAGCGTCTAAGTTCGGATGTATCTAAAGCTGATAACAACGGCCACGTAGACGTTAGAACGCTGCTTTGAATTATTGAATATGATATAATTTTTATAATCCGACCAACGAGCGTGTGTTTCAGTTGACGTGTCCAGTTGGCCAGCAGCTTATTCTACCACTCAGAAGTCACCCACTACTAGAGTAGATCTTGGAAGAAATGCTGCAATCACCCGTCTTCCATAGGGGTCGGACGGAACCATTCAATAAATTTCAAAACAATGTATGAATTTTTATATCCTTACGAGACCCATATGCTTTATTTCCGAGATTCACATAGAGATTTTCATTAATCTCTCCATGATCTTTACCCTCAACCCTCAATCCGGAGTTTCGCGCTCTTGCGGTGGGCATACATCCAATCCACAACTTGGAATACCAGGGTATAGCATCCGTGGTATGCCCATTGCCGATCGCCTGCTTTTCCATCCAACGGGGCGGCGACGGAGTAATCAACCAAGGATGCATATCACCAGGGTTGCTACACATGCCAACTCATACGAATTTCCATAATCTAACCCAAGAAATCCTTCTGAACCTGGAAGATCTGCTCTGATGTGCCTTGACGCGTCAAAAAATGGTGTCTTCACTTTCGAACGAGAATTATTGGCTCGGCCGGCGCCCCGATTGCTTGGACACACGTCCCAAGGTCCACAAAACTAGAATATTAATATAGCCAACAATACACAGGAAGTGAAATATAGAAAGGAAATTAGCCCTCTTTGTACCACAAGTTCCTTGAAACATTTTTATCTCGTTTTATACTACGGTTTATGTACTCCGGGGATGACCAAAATTTATGAAATCGATTAACTACAGAGTCTATAGCATGGAGTGAAATTGAAACGTGTTGCAATTATGACGCGACAAGATCTCCAGGTGACAAGACGCAATTAACGTCCCTTCTGGTAACTTTCGCTGCCTTGCATCCGGGATACGCATTTGTTGAAGAGTCAAATACCAGATACTGCTCTACTAGGTTTTATTGCTGGATTCAAGCGCTCTCATTGATAGTGTTCTGTTACGTAGGATCGACGGAGATTAGGACGTGGGAATTCCGCATCACCCTTGGAAGCAACGTTCAACATTTGGCTTGACGCGCGTTGCCAAGTTTAACTCTCGTGACCGCGTTCTTTTCCAACTTTGAAAGGTGTGTTCAAACAAGTCCTCATGCGTTTTTTCTGGGCTGACCACCCTGGTCCGTTCGTGATCTTCGCGTCCTCAAGTTGGCAATTGGTGTACTAGACGGCATTTTGATATTGCGAAATGCCATCTATGAGCACGTCTAACATCGCGTCCTCTTCCCAGAGGAGCGAATCTCCAGTGTCGGAGCATAGGGAATCTCCACGGGGGTCGTCTTTGTCGCGCACGACACCCTCCGATTTTGATATCCTCTGCGACAATGTAAAACCTACGGCCCGGGTGCTGCCTGGCCATTCTCGACGACATTCACTGGTTACACCAGAACTTGTCGTCAGGAAGGAGAGACGAGAAAGATCCAAGCCATACTCTCGTCCTAGTCCGCGAAAACTTTTCACTATCTGTGGACAGCAGTTCCGCCCTACTGTTGTGTTCGACACGTTCTGGAAGTTCGCGGCAGAAAGACATAATATCTACAATAAACGAAGAGCAGGGGAGCCAGCGCCGTATGTGGTTGAATGTATTTGTTTGACTAGTTGCTGAAATTGTCTTGTTAGATGGACAGAAGACCACATCCTGAAAAAGCATAAATTCTGTAACACCTATCGCGTACTCGACAAGGTATGCCAATATCTTATCAAAGAGGTCATCGAGAAAGGCTCTCAGGATCCGACCGAGGTGGTGTTCCGCATCGTCCTTTTCAATACTTTCACTAGAATCTCAACATGGGAGCTTCTAACGAGTGAACTTGGGCCACTCACATGGGCAACATATGATCGAGAGAAGTACGGCGCCGTGCTCACACGACACAGAAAGCGGAGCGGGACGAAAGGCGGGAAAAGAGGAGACATAAACCCTGTGTATACAGGATCTTTCCAAAAGCCGCACCCAGCGTTTGGCTATGACGAGACACATATGAACCACCTTTGTCTGTTGGAAATTATGATGGAGAACGATCTCCCGAGTAAGCTGCTTGGTACACCATATCTGGCTGATATCTACGAATATCTAATTTCGTTTCCGAGCATGGGGCCTTTCTCGACATATCAGCTCATGCTTAATCTCTCATATAGCGACGTTCTTAATTTCCACCCAAATGACTTCGTTGTGCCAGGCCTCGGTGCATCATCGGGCCTTTGCAAGATGTTCGGTAAAAGTAGGCTGGCAATAGCAAAGCGTACAGTCCCCGACATTGAAATTGAAATTATTCGGTGGATGACTGAGACTCAAGACGAACACTTCAAGAGATTGGGCTTGACCTTCACTGGTCTGGGGCCGAAAAACCTTCCCATGGATCTATCAGACGTCGAGCATACCATTTGTGAAGTAGACAAATATGCTCGGGAAGCCCATCCCAGCATCTCCGGTGGTAAACGTATCAATTTAGGCCCAACTTTTACACCATCATCTGGGACTTTCCCGAAAGCAATATTTCCCAAAGCTTGGTCCCACCCGGCGCGTAAGGTCTCACGTCTGAGGCCCGACAGAAAATTAGTTATCGAGAAGCGCTATGTGGTTAGCCACATTGGGAAACACCGCGAAGGAGAGAATGGAATGGAATATTATGTCTTCTGGGAGGGCTACGCCGCATCGGAAGCGACATGGGAGCCCGAACTCGCCCTCACTGCTGATGCACCTCTTGCTGTCGAACAATACCTCGCTACTCTTACTTAAATATCAATATCTATAGGACTTTTTCTAATAATCCACTGCCAATCGATTTAGAAGGCGGGGTTATACCTAGCTTATACTAAATTTATATGTTGTATATAGTGTTTAAATGATTGCTTGGTTATTGCTAGTTGTTCGAGTATGTGACGGTCAAGTCACTACCATTCACCTCTGCCGAATCTTTATGCCACTTTCATCATACTTACAGAATGTGTTTATTATTTACACTCTTCTATCTGCCACCTTCGTCATATTCTTATTTCTCATATATACTTGTAGCTTATACTGTAACACCTCGTCGAATTAACGCGCATACTTTGCTCCTGACTCCCATCTCGTCGGGCCTGCGCCGTTAAGGTCCTTAGTTCCTTGACCTTGACCGTAACAGAGTATCGTACATAGCTAGTAGAGCAATGTCGTAGAGTATCATTACCCATTTATAATATATATATGGGTTTGTGTCAATCGAATTTTGGTCAGCATATTTGAATATTGCTTGAGGCTGAATATTGATTTTCGATAGCTGTCCTTTCTACGAATTTGAGTTTGATTCTGTTCAACGGGGGGGTTATTTGTTGTTGTTGTCCAACGCGCTTTTCTGAACGCGACCAGGCGCACACAAGCTGCACTCTCTCTGTTACTCGCGATCGCGGTGGCTGCTCTCATCGCCCACTACGACGACATCTTCTACTCATGGAATCCATACACATCCTCAGAGAACTCCTCGCTAAAGTTCTTTCCAATAACGACTCCCATTATGATGAACAAGAACTCTTCAACCAGTTGATGGTTCAAAAACCGCGTCTCCTCAGTCTCCTCGATTTTGGCCAGAGGAATCAACAAGAGCAACGCGAGATTGAGTCCGGTTAGTGATTTATTTCCTCAATATACTATACTTTATCAACAGACGTATCCAAAAGGCAAGACAGTTGTCAATGGAAAGTCAGTTGCTGTGAATGCAGACTTCGCGCGACAGGCCATCGCTCTATCGCATGAGTTGGGCATCTCTGAACGATTCGCTGCGACTCTTTTGAGTAACACTATGCAGAACAATACCAACATTGGGGCCGTAAACTGCCTGGAGACAACAGTCAATAACTTCCACAAAAGGCGGCGCGAGCTTATGGAGTGCCTGCTATACCTCTGCCAGGCTACGGAACTGGCTCAGGCCCCCAATGCCCCAAAGACGTTATCCCGGATAAGTGCATATTTTAGCGGAGAACTTATACATGGGGTAGTCGCTGGAAAGGAAGCGTCGTTGCCGAAAACTATCATCGCAGCAATTGAACATCTAGATGCAGGCATGGCCCGAGCTGAAGAGGGTTATAGGAATGCGGCAACTGACACTGTTATCCCGTCTGGGCCAGGTATGTCTTTTATGCCCTTATCCGTTTCATATAACTCACTTAATTAAAAGGTAATATTTCCTTTGGATCCGATGTTCTTTCCTCGCGACTCGAATCATTGAAATACGAGAGGCGCACTCTGGCAACTGCTCTCTGCATATTAGCGCGTCTATCATTCGTTGCTCCACAAAACATAACACACATCACTGAATGGTTGTCAAATAATCCCGACAGTGCCATGTCTCACTATTTCCTCACCGCCCTTCTACTTGCGTTCAACCCAACGGATTCGAGCACCGAAGTAGGGAGTAGAAGTGCTAGGTTAATAGTCAATCCTGAAATCACCACGTTTATGACGAAAAAGCTCGCACCTTCGACTGCGTGGAAGGATCCAGGATTGAAAGCTACCATCTTACTGAAATGGACGCTATCTCTGACAGAAGCCAGACATAAAGATGATAGCTTGGAGAACCGTGCTGGATTCAGGACGGAAGATCTCGAAACTCAAATATGGAATGCAGTCCAGGGAGATACGTTTCACTATCTAGCAGTTTTAGTGGCACAGGTAGAGCAAAAGCGAGGGACTTCTCCTGCTTCGTCGTTGATCACTCTTCTCTCATCCGAGCAAACTGAACAGCGTGATAGCATGTCTGAAGAATTCAAGTTGATGATGCTCACAGTCTTTGAGAATCTACTGAGGTCTCTAATCACTCACGCATCCTCTGAGCTGCGGAAAATCAAGCAGAAACAAGAGGATTTGGTCATAACAAGCGCTCGAGAGCGCAATCGCAACGCGTCATCACGCTACACATCCAGCATTGCCCTAGGACCTGAAAAGCCAGGTCCTCCCCCACGCCATGACATTGCGATGCTTTATACCTTCATTGGGTTATTATACTCTGCCCTTCCCCCAGAGAGAGCCCTCCAGTTCTGGGGATCCAGCCCATCTTCTGAACAACTATCTTATCTAGAACTTGTCGAATCCTCAACAGGCAGACTTCCATCATTCCTGCAATGGGCAATATGGTCAACACCTGTGCAAGATCTGACTATGTTAGCTGCATTGTATGACATGCTCAGTGGTTTGTCAAAAGGTCAGCAGTGCAGTGAGCTCGCATACAACTTCATGGCTCGTGGCGCAGGTGAAGTGATTCCAGGTAGTTCACTATCAGCAACTTCGTCAGGAGGCCCTACTGTGTCGTGGATAGCTATCTTCAATCTTCTTGAATCGTGGGCAGTTAGCACATCAAATACTCGGGGCCCGCCGTCTCAGCAGTCACTAGGATTTGGCCAGGGATTCGGGTCTCTCAATCAATTTGCTCCCCCGCCGCCACCTCCCTCGCATCAGATTAACATTGGTCCAAAAGATGTACTGCTCGCGCAGTCGTTCCTCCGCCTTCTTTCGACAGTCGTTACATACTCAGTGCCTGTACGTACCACGATATCCGGACATGCACAGTTCCGTGCCATTCCGACATTGGTTTCTCTTATTCCTCTTGGAATCCCTCTTGAATTGAAGGGCGCTTTATTCGAAACACTATCCGCTTTCTGTGAGCCTGGTGCAGGTGCAGCGGGAGTTGAAATATGCAAGGCTGTCTGGACGTTAATGGAGAGGCTGGAGGTCATCAACGTCCGCGTAGGGTCAAACAGTGGATTCGGTGCACTGACTACCGCAAAGGGTGTGGAACTAGAGTTAGAGCAGATTGAGTCTGCGCATCGACTGTACCCTGCCACCATTCCGTTCTTGAAGCTCCTTAGCACCCTCGTTCACACACCTAAACGTATACCTCTGAGAGATCGCGCAGCCGATACAGAGCCTGTCAACACTATCCCAGAATCCCTAGGTCAATCTTATCGACTTCCAGGAGTTGGGCCTTTCACTTCGTTTGTCATCGATAACGTATTTGCTAATATCCCCAACCGTGAATATGCTCGGCCATCTGATAGATGGCAGATAAACAATCTTTGTCTATGTTACATCGAGCGGGCGCTCGCAAGCTTCGATCTGGAATCACTGGTGAATGCTGTGGAAGACACGTCTTTGAGGGGTGAGACATTGATTCCTCTCCTGGTCCACCCCGGATATGATATTATGCAGCGACTTCTTACAAATTCACCGCTTCAGGAAAGTCTTTTGTCATATATTGTCGATGGTGTTGATGCTTTCGACAAGGATGTGATGCAGAAGCAACCATTCTTCCGTGACACAATCGCTCGCGTTCTCCGAATCGTGCATCGAGTATTGGAAATCGAGGATATTTTCCTCGATGTACTCATACCCATCCTTTCAGATTTCGACAGCACACCATTCGTTGGCCCTGTACACTCGCAGTCGTATTACACAAAGTTTGACCAAGCCCTTTCCTTCGGACCACAGTTTGTGCCAGCACTCGCTGCGTACATGACCTATCCTGCTCATTCTGAGTTGGTACTCTTATCCGTGAAGATTATCTCAATCCTGTCTTTGTCAACATCTTTCTCAACTCTTGTCACCCTTATTGAAAGAAGTAAGGACTCTGATCGCATTATCGGAGCATTTGCACGGATTATTAGCTCCGATTCCATGGATAATATCACACAGTCAGAAGAAATTGCAGAGCAAATAACTGGTGCTGGAGCTCCTGAAATCGATGAAACAGACGGTGCTTTAGAGCAACCAATTAGACTCGCAGCTTTGGATCTTCTCATTCAGGATACGGATCCGGATCGCCCTTACCCAAACATAGCGCACTTTTTATTATTTGGAGGGTCTCGCAATGAACACCAGATCCAAGATCCACATGCACTGGGTGGCAGCTATGCCACTATCCACGCCCTTCTCGAACTTGTAAACGCGGGCGTCCCTAGGTTGAAGGGAAAGCAAAAAGAGCGCGAAGAACATCGAGATGTGCACGTACAACCATTGTTCATGCGTCTTCCTGAACTGGCAGAACGGTGTTATCGAGTTATTCATCAGTTGTGCATCCATCCTAGAACATCTGATTTCACAACCCGTTATTTGCGTACTCGAGATGATTTCTTCGCTCGACACCTAAAAAGTATACCTTCCCAAGTACCCCCGGCTCAGCAAGATTCTCCGATTCAAGTCATTTACGGTGATGGATCAAGAGTCATCACCACCGTACCTGCCCTGAGTGCTTTCATCCGCCTTAGATCATTTGTGTTTGATCTTGTTGCGCTCGAACTACACATTTTGACCAACAGAGGACATTTCAAGGGAATTTCAGAACTTTTGGATATTCTGTTTGGAAGTGACTTCGGTTACGAGGATAATGAATTCCCTGTATTCCGTGAAGTGGGTCAATCGCATATGCGAATCATCGACTTCCTACAATCGTTGATGTTTGAATGGGCGGACAGTCTAACAGTCAACGATGTTTCATTGCAGTTCTTGAGTCATCTGAATCTTCAAACTTGCGTACGAAAGGATTCCACCGGTTGTGGGGTGGTCGACCGCACAGCTTTATTACTTCTTTTAGCTGCAGGAAGGCGTGCTCTACATGCACAAGGAGCGATAATGAATGCTTCGCAGGAACTACAGATTAACGCCGAGGCAACTTATATTCTCGAAAGTTGCGCAGTAGAGAATCACCGTCGGAAGGTAACCCACGCGCTTGTTGCCGGATTTGAGGCCTGGAGGCGACTGCTAGACATGGCATTGACAAAGTGTTTTGATCGCCTACCTCATGATCGGCGAGAGAATATGTTGTTCGATCTTTTGCATGTTCTTCCTGAGGCCATCAGGTCAGGAAACCTGGAGGAATCGACCTCCGTATTACTCTCAGAAACAGTATTGTCTTCTATCACCAAGCTACGAGAAGATCGACGCCATCAAATCATACTCCAGTCAGTAGGCGGAGATGCTGAAGCTGGTTCCCTACCTGCGGAGAGGTTATATTCCATTTTGCGAAATATTCTCGAAGGGATCTTGGAAAGTAATCACGTAGAACTCGTACGCGGCAACCTTTACGCATCTCTGATCAATTTCATCCACCTCATTGGGTCCCCACGTGAAGAGCCTATATCTGCTACAATACAAGGCGACAGTCTCTCGTTGACAGTAACATTATCATCGTTCAATAGAAGTCAAGCTCTCGTTCCCTTCGATCAAAAGGCCCGAACTCAAAACCCCTCGTCATCTCTTCAATCAGGTAGTCTTGCAGTAATAAAGTCGACCATGGATCGATTAACATCCGTGGTTGCCCGAGATGCCATTGACGGTACTGAAGTATGGAAGACAATTGCATTCATGCTTCTGGATGCCTTAGTACAACTCTCGAGTCAAGAAAAACAGCATATCATCCTTAACTCCCTCGGTCGGCATGGTATTCTAGCTAATTTCATTCGAGGTATCAAGGAGTCGGATCTAAGGCTGCAATCTGTGCTCAAGGCAGACCCTGGTATGTTCATTGTTTGTCACTCGTGTTCTATCATTAACATAATAGTCAATAGATGATCTCAATCCTCTATATGTATATGAGGCAAAGATGTCACTTTTCATACGCATGTCGCAGACCAGACTTGGTGCCGAGCGCCTCTTAGAAGCCCAGCTAATGTCAATCCTAGCTCAATGCGACTATCTCGATGCAAGACCTGAGGCTGATCAATCATTTATGGGTCCGTAGCAAAGTTTACCTTCTTTTGACGTCTTTAACCCTGGGATTAGATCAAGATTCTTTCCTTCCCTCTGCTGTACAGCGATACCACCAGCTCTTCATGCCTGCTCTGCAAGCTGTTGACGGTATTCTTGCGGTCTTGGGTAGCAAACATACCACTGCAACGAATCAGGTATATTTATTATGTGTCTGATTGTACTGTTTACTCGCTGACATTCATCGATAACTAGGCTCTAGAATTTTTGACAGCTCATGGCTCAACTGTGGTCATCTTGTTGAAAAACGAGACCGACTACACTACGCTAGCATTGCTAGAAGAGATTCATCTCATTGTTACTCTTTGCGCAAGCGTGCTTCCGACAGTACCAAAAACTGAGCTAGTATGTAAACCATCAAAATTTATATCGAATGTCTAATCACTTACATTATTACCTTCTCAGCTTTCTGCCAACTCGGGATTTGGAGCTATCCACGCCGCAATTCTGAGCTTAGGCGCCAAGTGTCTGGGCAGAAGACAATACTTCTCCCTTGTGGTGCCACAGACTGATGTCGAAATCCAAAACGCAAACATATTCGCCTTTGGTATATCCTTTTCCATTGACTATTATTTCCTTTTTACCAATGCCGTTAACAGGCTTTGGATCGGAGACGAAATTTGACGTCAGTGTGCGACAGAAAGATCGTCTTCTACGGAAGGCTATCGTTGCCTACATTGGTGCAGCAGGCGATTTCACAGGTTTATTGTCTGATAATTGTACGCTATGCGTGTTATTAATTTTATGATGCAGAGCCTGAAATCAACCTCGTCCTCTCTCCAATTACCAATGTACCTCGTCATGAAGAACGTGCTCATTTCTCTGGTGAGTTAATATTGTTCATAAAATTTTCTTCATTAACATAGCAACATGTAGCCACCGTACCAAGCGTCGGCGATGTCCTTGGAGCCTTGGACGAACTTTGTAACGATTTGTCTGAAACGCTGAAGCAAATCGCAGATTTGACAGCAGAGCTCGCGAACAAGGATCATATCGGTGTTGAAAATGCGCAGGAGGTACGTGTCTTTTATGACTTTTTGGGGTGTACCAGGATTCACCATCCCTTGCACAGGTTCTACGCGATATTCACCCGACGCTGCTCCAAGAGCTGGACATCGATCAGAAAAGGACGTTGATCTGTCAAGAACTAGATCGCATAAAACGCGCGACCAAGCGGGAAGCTAAAACGCTTCTGGGTAACGTTTTTTTCTTTTTTCACGCCCCCAACGGCACTCATCATCGCCGTGCAGATACAACGGAGATGCTTCTCCTCCTGATCTGGCGCCATCTGGACTACTACGCAGAGCCCCGCCACATGAATACACCACCCGCAAGAGCTTCATTGACAAATGCAATGCGACTCTTGGCCACCACCGAGCCAGAGACATTCCGTGCTGAAGTGGCCACAAAACTTGCACCGGCGCTGCAGCGGCTATCATTACTTGATCTAGTGCGTATTATTACTCCGGCTCCCGTGCTTACACGGATAGATACTGATCGTGAAATGCAGAACCATGAATCCCTAGGAAAAGATTGGCAGGTGAACCAGGCGTACATTGAGATCATGTGCCGGAGACTAAGGGACAGTGCCAGCCTTCATGATGAGAGCACGATGGAAGACGGGGAGTGAGCGGATTGATTGGTTGATAGTTTAGCTTTTTGAGATCTAATTGTCAAAAAGAGGGTGTGATGTGCACGTTAGTGCGTAGCCATTTGTAGCCTCCATTGGAGGTTTTTCGCTTTCCACGTTGTTGTCGTATGTAAATTCATTCTCTTGTAATCAGATCAAGAACCTCTCTTTCATTTCACACTTAATTCATGCCACCGTATTTAGATCGGTAGGGTATCCGCACGATGTCATCATTGGAGAAGAAGGGACATAAAGTATCATCCTGGTATGAAGGAAAGGCTCATCAACTACCGAGGTAAAAGACTTCCAGCTCCGCGTAGCGCAAGTGAACCGCCTAATCTCAGAGTCTGTGTTCCTCCTGGGAAGTATGCAAGCACATATGCGACAAGTGAGACGACCTGCAAGCGCGTTTCTCAGCAGGCCGGTGGAGCGTAGTGACGAACAACGTACCTGTACTGCTCCACATAACAGCGAACCCAAGTACGAATGTGCCTGCCACGATCCCAGTTAGGCGGTATAAACATCTTTGAACATGGCTACGTACCCCCAGAGCGAAATACAGCGTCAATCCAAGACTCGAGAAGTATATCAGCGAGAAAGGTAGTCGTTCTTTCGAAACCAGGTGTTTTATGTGATTTACTGGTCCAATCAGAACGGAGAACCTTCACAAAACATAAGCTGGCGCGTCAGAGGAAGGAATAAAGGAAGACGCACCCAAACATAACCAGCAGGCTTCCCAAGCTATTGATGACGCCATCAATAGCTGCCCAAGAACGCGATGAATGTAGAATTTTACCTGAATGCAAGCGCAAATTTTGCTGGTCTGGATAGAAGAAGGTTAGCCGTTAAATATAACGAGACCATAGAGAGACACACCGAATCGCTAGTAACGGGAGTGTCAGAAACGCTACAAAGAAGCACACCGCCGCTCCTATCAAACATCCACCGAATCCCAGCAGTCTACAAGCTCATAAGCACCCCCTCCTCTTGTATCCAACCTAGAAATACTCACCTCTCCCATCTCGACAACGCCAACCATGCATTCTCCTCATTACTCTGTTCATTGGAGCGCAGCGGTATATAGTCCCCAGCAACGGCGTTATAGAACCTAGAGAAGGGGTTTCCACGCTCTTGCGGCGCGGGCTGCGAGTCATCCGTTACGCCTCGCGCCCATCGGAATTGGGAGAGGTTGGACCGGAAATTCTGTTCTGTAGATGGTGGAGGCATGAAGGATGGTGGGAGCTGCGCGTCTTGGTGTGATTGCAAACAACGTCAAATTGGTTCAAATTCACGGTTTTATTTGTTTTTTGGGACATAATGTCTAAATATAAGTTTGCTGAATAACGGGTAGCGATGGACTTATTTTTATTGAAATTGAGACATACAAAAGGAATTATGAGCGGCGAAGGCCTCTCTAATGTTGCTTCCGGCGGTTCTGGGGCGTCTGTGTTTGGTTTATACCGAGTTTGCAAACATCAGCGCATTTCGGACTGATATATACCTTCAACCTAAAGATTTGATCTCATATCCAAGTGGTCTACTTTATTTCAGCATGGTATCAATATGAAGCCTGGCTCCGAAGGCTGGTACCGAGACATTTCGAGTATAAATAACTTCGAAGAGAGATCTAGTGTTGGCAAAGTTCGGTTCCGTTCGGTTCTTGCATTTTTTTCTCTGAACCTAGAACCGGACTTTGGGTTCAGTTCAAGCACTTTGCCCGAACTTCGAACTGGACTTGCAGTTCAGGTTCGGTTCCAGTTCGAACGGGTTCGAACCGTATTCAGCAGAGTTACAAGCAATTTATAATTTTCTTCTCAATCTAAAGATTAATAATTATGAAGTCGAAATTTATTGATTACCCTTGGATGAAAAATGTCATCAGAGTGATTTAGTACTCCGTTTTTGAGCATAAGAAATGCCTAACGAGCCTTTACTAAATGCAGTGTGATGCTAAAAATAGATATTGTTACTGCAACTTGGTAGTTTTAGCTAATAAAATAGTAGATGTTGATTTGAATTTGCAGACCCGCTCTCTATACAACTTTAGAATGTAGAAAATACCAGAATTTATTGCATAAATGTGTCTTTTCTTGTAAAATTTTTCAGATTCCACTAGGAATCGGTTCAGGGTTCGAACCAAGTTCGAACTTTTTTTAAATTCAATGAACCCTGAACCAGACCATAGGTTCAGTTCAACCAAACCTCCAAAAATTGAACTGAACTTTCGGTCCGGTTCTGAAAAAGTTCGGTCCAAATCGAAGTTCAGAACTGAACTTTGCCAACACTAGAGAGATCATCGAAAAGTCCTCTGTATAATGATCATGTCTGCGCTAAACGTGAGTATTCATCGTCTGAATGTGTCGCCTTAAAAAATCTTTTCTAATCACAAGACGGAGATAGCTATATTAAAAATTTAGCTCGACATCGACGGTGAGGAGATGCAGTGTCCGCTATAAGAGTACCAATTAGATTGAATGACGAGTGTATGTAGATAAGATAAGATCGGTAAATCCCCACGGTGTAAATTTGACTCTCCGTGACGTTGGATGAGTCGGTGATTGAGGATCGTACTTAACAAAACTCTTATTTACTGATTTCCGATAGAGATATCCACGATTACGGGTCTTTGGCGCCGTTCGACGAGACTTTTAAGTCCCTGTACATTATCTCCCCGCCTTCCCCTCCTCCCCCTATCCCCTAGAGCGCGTGCATACACCATGGCGCAGACCATTGAGCTCGCCCAGGTACGTCGTATATGCTGTTCTACTCAGCCACAGCTAATCCCACATGCAGACGGGCAAACGAGATCACCTCAAGGCTCTTGAAAAACAATATCAGGATCGCTGGCAATCGGAACGTCTTTTCGAGGTCAACGCACCTGCACCCGTCGACATAGCAGGCCTCTCCGCCGCAGAAGTCAAGGAAAAGTACCCCAAATGGTTCGGAAACTTCCCCTTCCCTTACATGAACGGAAGCCTACATCTTGGACACGCCTTTACCATCTCCAAAATCGAATTCGCAGCTGGCTACCAGCGCATGTTGGGAAAGCGCGTTCTGTTCCCCCATGGATTCCATGTCACCGGTATGCCTATTAAGGTACGTTGCTTGGTCGTATATCGCGTTCGAGTACTAATCATGAATTCAAGGCCTCAGCCGACAAAATCATTCGCGAAATGGAGTTGTTTGGGCAGGATTTCGAGAACTTTGAAGAAGTTCAGGCGAAGATTGATGCAGAGAAGGAGTTGAAGGAAGCAGAGGCTGAGGCCGCCACCGCCGACAAAACCAAAGCAAAGAAGGGCAAGATCGTCGCGAAGTCAACTGGACTCACCTACCAGTTCCAAATCATGGAATCCATTGGCGTGCCACGCGCTGAAATTAAGAAGTTCGCGGACCCTCTGCACTGGTTGACCTACTTCCCTCCCATTGCCATCGTGAGCTGCCATTACATCCTCTATGAATCCTCAATCTCAAACACTACATTCTAGGAAGACAACAACGCATTCGGTTCGCGTATAGACTGGCGCAGAACCTTCCTCACTACCAAAGCCAACCCCTACTACGATGCCTTCGTCCGCTGGCAAACCAATAAACTCTACAAACTCGGCAAGATCAAGTTCGGAGAGCGCTACACCATCTACTCACCCAAAGACGGACAACCATGTATGGACCACGATCGTCAGGACGGTGAAGGTTTCGGTCCCGTGGAATATACTGGTATCAAGATGGAGGTGGTCGATTGGAGTCCGGCGGCGAAGGAGGCCCTGGAGGGCAAGGTTGGCGGCCGAAAAATCTTCTTGGTTGCTGCTACTCTCCGTCCGGAGACGATGTACGGCCAGACGAATTGCTACGTCGGACCTGCAATTAAATACGGTGTGTTCGCGATCAACGACAACGAAGCGTTTGTGTGCACTCTTCGTGCGGCTCGTAACATGGCTTTCCAGGGAACAATAACACCACGTGGACATATCGAGCAGCTGGCTGAGATCGCTGGTTCCAAGATCATTGGTACGAAGATCAAAGCTCCCTTTGCTACCAACCCGGAGGTATACGTTCTTCCCATGGACAGTGTCCTCCCCACCAAGGTATGTTTCCCCACAACTCAATACGTTTACACACTAACTTTTTTTTTAGGGAACTGGTGTAGTAACCTCTGTCCCCTCTGACTCTCCTGACGACTACCAAACACTCATGGACCTACGCAAAAAGCCCGAATTTTACAAAATCGACCCCTCATGGGCATCCATTGATCCCGTCCCCGTCATCTCCACTCCCACCTACGGCGAGCTTACCGCCCCTACCATCGTCAAGCAGCTGAAGATCCAGTCTCAGAAGGACACAAAGCAGCTCGCTGAAGCGAAGGAGATCGCGTACAAGGAAGGGTTCTATAACGGTACGATGATCGTTGGTGAATTCAAGGGCCAGAGCGTGCAGGATGCGAAGCTCAAGGTTCGCGACAGCATGATCGCGGCTGGATTGGCGTTCCCTTATGCGGAGCCGGAAGGTTTGGTCATCTCACGTAGTGCGGATGAGTGTGTCGTTGCGCTTATGGATCAGTGGTATTTGGATTACGGAGAGGCTTCTTGGAGGGCTCAGACTGAGGGGTGCGTTTTACACTGTCTCGCCTAAGACCTTCCTCTACTTACACCTCTCGCAAGATTGCTGGCAAAGATGAACACGTATACCCCGGAAACACGGAATGCATTCGAAAAGACTCTGGCGTGGTTGAACAAGTGGGCTTGTGCTCGTACTTATGGACTAGGTTCCGAACTTCCTTGGGATCCTCATTTCTTGGTCGAGTCTCTAAGCGACTCGACCATCTACATGAGCTACTACACCGTGGCGCAGTTGTTGCATGGTGAGCCCCATCCTTTCCTTTACACTATCTAGTATCTTATATCACTGCAGAGGACAGCATAGACGGTAGCAAACCCGGACCCCTGGGCATCACTCCCGAACAAATGACAGACGAAGTCTGGGAATACATCTTCTGCAATGGCTCCTTCCCCTCCCCTGCCCCCCTGCCTCGCGAAAAGGTGGACGCCTTGAAGCACGAATACGAGTATTTCTACCCCTTCGATATCCGCTCTTCCGCCAAAGATCTCGTTCCCAACCATCTGACCTTCGCCCTGTACAATCATGCCGCTCTCTTCCCCGAAGATAAATGGCCTTTGAGCATGCGGACCAACGGACACTTGATGCTGAACGGCAAGAAGATGTCCAAGAGCACTGGTAACTCTTTGACTCTCCGTGAGGCCATTGAGAAGTTCGGTGCTGATGCGACACGCTTGTCGTTGGCTGATGCTGGTGATGGCTTGGAGGATGCCAACTTCGAGGAGAAGACCGCGAATGCTAATATCCTGCGCGTACATACCTTGTTGGGTTGGGCTGAGGAGATGGTTAAGGATGAGGCCACCCTTCGACATGGACCTCGTAACTACCACGATGAGGTCTTTGAGCAGGAAGTCAACGATCTCATCAACATCACTCAAAGCCACTACGAAGCGTATGTCATCACGTTTTACCTCACTTTTCTCATCTAACATACTATCCAGTACCAACTACAAGGATGCCTTGAAGTATGGCTTCTATGAGCTACAGAGCGTTCGTGATTGGTATCGTGAAGTCACCTCAGATGTCGGCATGCACGCCGACTTGGTCATGTACTGGATCCGCATCGCTGCCTTGCTCGTCACTCCCGTCGCACCTCATTTCGCCGAACATCTATGGTCAGGCATCCTCAAGCAGCCCCAGTCGATCCAGTTGGCTCTTTGGCCTACACCTCTCAAACCCGTCGACCGCAACCTCATCGAAGCCGGAAACTACATGCGCGGCACGATCAAGACGATTCGTGATGCCGAGGCTTCCTTGTTGAAGATGATGAGCAAGGCCAAGGGTAAGAAGGCACCTGAGCACCTCTTCGACCCCAAGAAGCCCAAAGCAGTGCGAATCTATGTTGCGACTGCATTCCCAGATTGGCAGGATAGCTGTGTACAGATCGTCAAGGAATCTTATGCAGAGGAAGCTGACAAGGTTGATGATGCAAGAGTGAAGGAGCTCCTAATTGAGAACGGCCTGATCAAGGACAAGAAGGCTATGCCATTCATTCAGGCGTTTAAGGTGCTTTTTTATCCCGCAGTTCATTTTTCAGCGATACTAATCTTCTGATAGAAACGGATGGCACAATTTGGTGCTTCTACAGCATTCCGTCGCACTCTGCCCTTCTCTGAGAGCGCCGTCCTCCAAGAGATCCTACCCTACTTGAAGAAGTCTCTGAATCTTTCAGACACTGAGGTTCTTTCTGTCGATGAGGCACGACAGAAGGAAGGAGAGCCCGGTTACACAAAGAGCATCATTGATTCTTCAGAACCTGGAAATCCAGCATTTGAATATCGCAATGTATAGGTAATAGTGATTTGTTTAGATACACTCGATTGGCACAATCTACATGATTTAATTTTTGATAATCTTTTCCCCGTTTTGGCCCCCGAGAACCTTCTGACTATGCATATGCGTAAACACTTACCATTCGTTGGTCAGGTGCATGGCTTGCGTTCTTGTCTTGAAGATTTTATGCTGATAATCGACTTTCCATGCTCGAGGCGGAGTGGAAGGCTTGGCATAGGTGCGGCGACATTAAACCAAGATCATTCGCCTCAAGGAACGCGTGCAATCGTGTTACTCTCGATTGGGAAGCTGGGACTCTGGCGCAGAATCGTTGAGACATGGATCCAGTGCAGATATACAGCCAACAGAATTACTCAAAATTCTAGCTCCAAACACTAGAACATCCGATATTCACATCCAGAATTCTATTTATACTGTTTCACACTGATTAGAAAGGAGTAGTGAAAACGCAACCGAGACAACTGTCGAACAAATTCTAGCATCGTTGGAGCGTCGTTGGAGCTTTACTGTTGACAGAACCTCAGTCTATCACACGAGACGGTTCATTTACAATGCAACTAAAAGATCCCATCTCTGCCATATCCAATTCTTCTTCGTTGTCTGGACCCCTGCACTTTAGAATACTATCAATGGATCTCGAAGTACATCTGCCCTTGAGATCACTTTATAACAGCTACTGGGTTCTGCCAATAAAAGGCTGTATTTGGTTTATAATAAGAACTTCTCCTGATGTAAATAAAGTATGTATATACCTGGCTTTTATAACGCTCTGTTCAAATGGATGTTACGTTCGTGATATTCGGCTAGGAACTTTATAGCCCATGTGCCATATTTGGCAATATTCCGATCTTTGGCGACAGTCAAGTAGATGTTAAGAATCAACTACGCGAGAACGCACTTGACATTTAATCAAAAGAGTTTTTAATCTTGTACCAGATCATCATTGGCTCTTTACAGGCCACAGTAGTGTCGATTTATCGATAAATCCTCCTATTTATCTCCTCAAAATACGGCTGCACTACCCACAACTCTCCCGCGAATTCGGGTTTTTATTTTATTTTATGGAAAACATGTAAAGTGCTGTTCCTAGCCTTCAGCTGTATGACGTGCACGCTGTAGCACGATTAGAAATTTATTTATGAGGCTTTTATATCAAAAAATACCTCCTTTCACTGTACCCTGCGAAGCTTCAAGGAGTAAGGATACTGCGGCAAATAATTCCTCAGACTCATGGTCAAGTCACTTGCATTTATCATTTTTGTTCCTTCTCGTAAACGCAGGTACAAGATATACATTTCCGATATTACAGTTATAGATACATTATATATTTAATTTCCCCCTTTGTTTAAACTCCCTACTCCTCTTCCTCTTCTTCCTCCTCCCTCTTAACCTCACTCTCCATAATCGCCTTGATCATCTCACTGCCCAACCGTCCCGCTTCATCAAACCGTCCTTCAAAGAACCCCCTTGTCTCCTCAAATCGCCTCCTATAAACCTCAAAGCTCCCAAAGCTCACACACTGACTCCACCCCCTCGCGGCAACGACAAACTCCAAATCATCCGCGCGATGCCAGGTATCATTGAGTGCGGAGTAGATGGCCATGGCGAGGAGAGGCGGGGAGAGGAAGAGGTGCTCGGCGACGCCGAGGAAGAGCCGGAAGATGGGGGTGGCGGCGAGGGAGAGGTGGTGGTAGGGGTTGATGTTGAGGTGCGCCCAGGAGTCAACCATGGCGAGGAGGGAGAGGTGGGAATTGGGACGGTATTTTTGGGGTGGGGTGGCCGTGGTGATTGGTAAAGATGAGGATTCTGAAGAGACAGACCCCTGAGGTTGGGATTGGGTTATCGTAGGTGTGCTGGGCATCTGGCCCATACTAAACCGATCTAACACGTCCTGGGAGAGCAATATCGGCCGTCTTCTTTTCTTTTCCTTCCCCTTCCCGTCCTCCAACCTCTGCTTGCCCCAACTCCCAAATACCACCTCCTTCGCCCACTCCACTCGCTTCTCCAAAGTCTCTCCCTTCTCGCTCTGCTCGCCTCTATCCTGCAACATCAACTTGAACAACTCCGTCGCGCTCTTCGCGTACTGGTCGATCTGCTCTCTCGCGCTCGGGTTCAAGATGGCGAGGCCCGCATAGACGTGCCATGCGTTGGAGTAGATGCGTAGTGTGAGGTTAACCTTGGCGGTTTCGATGCCGCCAACGTAGAGACCTTGCTCCCAGGGGTAGGAGAGTGCGGAAGCCCAGGCTGTGCCCATGCTAGAGTGGGTGAAGGGGTGAGTAGGTGAAAAGCTAGGGAAAGGATGAAGGAGAGACCTGAGGAAAGCAGCATGTGTCACCGCCTGGGTGTTCGCCGTAACATTATCGTGCTCCTCATACGACAGGTAAACGAACCGCGACTTGAGCGGGCGGAGGATCGATTCGACGAGTGTAAGCGCGTCGTTGGATGCGCGGTGTTGAATTAGGACCTGTAGATGTACGTATCAGATGACGTACTTTACAGACAAAAGCGAAGAAGACAAAACGAGGGAATGAATGAAGCATGAAGAGAACTTACTAAAGGCTGCCCCTGCGGGCTAACAGTCGGCCCATGCAGCGAATGACACGAGAGAATATGCACATCGGCGGGTAGGTGTTTTTCAAAGGCGGTTTTTTCGGGTGCTTTGACGGAGGTTTGGCCTGCGACGATGGCATGCATTTTCGTTGCTGCGGGAAGGTGTATTAACATTCAGTCTGGATAGCGGAATGATAAAAGGTACTTACACGGCCCATACTGCTTCACGACGCGCTCGATGTACTCTGCCTCGACCGAGTAGATGATATAATCCGAGGTGCGCGACACGCCGTGGCCGTCTGGAAATGGGTAGACGTTTGGTGTACCTGCGTTCATCCAACACTTGAGCAGTTAATGCTTCTACCAAACGATTAAAACGCACTAGCATATTCCACCTGCAAAGCCTCATACTTCTCCGGTACATCACACACGTGTATTCTTTCCAAACGCTTTCAGATATTCTGTACACCCAATGGCTGAACGCACAACTCACCTCTTCCACCCTGCCTCACTCAAATACCTCGCGTACATCTTGCCCATCGCGCCCATACCGATGAGGCCGATGGTCGGCTGCTCGTGTGCTGGTGCATCTGGAGTGACGGTTGGGTTTACGTTTATCGGTGTGGTTATCGGTGGTGAGTTTGCCATAGCGTCGTAAGCAGAGGAAAGAGAGGAAGGTGCGCTGGCAAAAATCCCCAGCGGATCTCGAGTACCCGTTTGTCGGGCTGAAGAAATATAATCTGGGACCGGCCCTGATTCCGATGAAGTGGGATATGTGACAGAAATGTGACGGGACGCGTTTGGTTTGTGCTCGGAGTTAGTGCTGCATGCCACGCTTCTTACTTTCGCCAAATCACATACCTTTACATCGACCATGCCCGGCCCATCCAACTCAAAATCCAAGAAGCGCAAGGCAAAGGGCAAATCGAAGGCACCCACAACGGCCACCACGACGACCGCGACGACTACCACGACAACGAACCAAACGACCAAGGCAGATGACGCAGACACCTCGCTCGAGTCTACTAATACCACCCCCTCATCGTGCTACTACCACTCATTCTCACCTTCACCACCCTCCTCACCCTCACCCACTCTCCTTACCCCTCCACCGCCCTTCCAGCTCCTCCCAGCCAACCCCTTATTCCCATTCTCACATTACACCGACACAGACTACCCACTCCCGCCACACCCCAGCAAACCCATCCTCGACCCGCATCTCCATCCATACATTGAGTCGGTGCTCCTCACCCAGCCCTACATTCACGACCCCGGAAATGGGCCGCGTGTTAGAGATCCCAGAGCATTTTTAGAAGGAAAGTTTTTCGTCCAGGATGTTGCTCTAGATGTGAGTGTATCTGTTCGTAAGTGTGGATATTCACCTGATGACGCGACTGTAGGACCCCATGTGTGCTGAATTCGCACAAGAAGAAGTCCTAGAGATGCTCAAGACCGTGCTCCCAGAAGAAACCGCCTTGGTACGTCCCCCCCTCTCTTCTATCCCCCTTCTTCCTTTAACCTCCTGATAGATCCTATGGTACAACAAAAGCCGCTCCACAAGCCGCATCTGCCCCGCCTGCCAGCGGCTCTACCACCTCGGCGACATCCTCCCCGAGCATATGTCGCATCAAGATGACTATGAAAAAGAGGAACCAGATGACAAGAGACGCAGGCAGTCACCCCAGTTGGATAGGGAGCAAGATTTGAGCGGGCTGTGTTCGTCTTCTTTATCTTGGCTTGACTTTTTGTACTCTGCTGACGCGTATGTATATCACACAGGCTCACCCGTATGCTTCATCCTCGCCTCATTCAACTACCCCGGCGCGATCAAGTCTGCTTGGGGACGCACAGCGGACGAGATGGACGATACCACATGGGAGTTGCTGAACGCCCCTCACCTACAGCCCAACAAGGGCATGGATCTGCAAAGCAAAGGTATGGACTTTCAATTCAAATAGATTCTGATCGGTGGAACTGAGAATTGCGAGTAACAGGAAACAAAATGAAAGATGGGGCTGACGAGAGCCGGGCCCTGGGTATGCTCGTCAAGATGACGCGATTACACGATCTTGGACTGGCGCAGTTGTGTTTCGGGGAGGAGGAGCTTGAAGCGCAGGAAGAGTTTCTGGACGAGTCATGACACTCGTTCTATTGATTAATTGTACGCTCGTCCTCTCCTCCCAGTCCACACACGCTAACCCTTCATTAACAGACCCTATGGACACTTTCCTTTCGTTGGTACCCGGTCTCTTGCATCGAACAATCTACAACTGCTATCTACCACCCGCACTATACCCCGAACGCATGTAATGTAATATACTAATTATTGGATGTTTTGAATGGATATAGTTAGGAGGGCTAATGAACTCGTGAGTGTATGTGCAGCATGGTACTGAACGGGATGGCAGGGTTTGCGCAATTGGCGACAGGACTGTGGTTACTCTGTTATAAAGATGTACGTAGTACACTACACCCTATTGCTTTACCGTACGCTTCTCGTTTGTCTTTCGTTCGCGCAGACTAATCCAGTCCCTCTCATAGATTCCACTGGGCTCACCTCGTTTATTCACCTCAAATTACAACTCTCGCAGTGGAAGCTCAAGATGGTAGAAAGTAATAATATTGGTATGTCAATGAATCTACGTACTCAGGAAGAACGCCCAGATCGTCAACCGCCCTCCAGCGCGACCTCCAAATCAGGAAACTCGACTGCCCAGTTTGGGAGGCGCGGCACGCGGCACAGCGCGTCAAAGCCAAACTTGGTCACACTACCGTGCCAGCCTCCAGTGCCAGCCTCTTCCTTCTTGTCTACTTCCACACTCTACTCTCCTACAGACTCTAGGTTCATCGCTACTCCGCTCGAATATCACCACTTTGCTCAAACCCTACTCCCTACTCGCTCTTGTCTGCTTGTTATTCTGTTCTGCTACCCGCCATCATGGCTGGAAAACACTCGAAGAAGCGGTCTCGAAAATGCTCGCGACGAAAGGACGACACGGTACAGAATGCATCCAGTTCTGCTGCAACCTCCCAGCTAGCCTCTTCCCCACCCATCAACACCAACACCACCGCCAACACCACCACCACCGCCAACGCCAACACCACCCACAACAACGCCAACACCAGCACTACACCCTCATCCTCCGCACGGCGCATCTCCATCCCCTTTGACCAACTCGAGCATGTCGCCAACTCCATTCCTTTGGACCAACTCGAGCGTGTCGCCAACTCCGTCCAGATCACCTCCGACCCCTCTATGCCTGGCAGGTTCAACATCACTCCCGGGCCCGGCGAAGAGCTGCCCGAAGGCGTGGTGCCTGCTCTTGTAGCCAATTGGATGCTTGAAGAGATGCGACAGGCGAAGAGTCCAACGGACGAAGAAGGTAGTAAGGATGCTATGTCTAGTGAGACGGGTGGAGGTGTAAGTGGGTGGCCAAAGCCAACCGGGTGGTCAGCCACACCATCCGTGTCAGCCACCACTGCCACCATTACCATCAACTGTATCTCTCCCACGTGGAATGTCGGTACGGGAGAGGCGAGTTGTACGGGGAATCAGAAGGTGGAGAAGGGGAAGGAGAAAGAGAAGGAGAACGGGAAAGAGCCAGGGAAGATCTGGATGGACCCCGAGGATGTTACGCAGGAGTACCTCCGGAGGCTCGATAGAGAGAAGGGCGAGGGGACATCAAAGATGGGTTGGGAGGCGTCGTTGGTGGCCAAGAAGGATGTGGCTGGTGCGGCTGGTAGTGAGAATGGCGAAGGGGGTGACTGGGATGAGGATAATGAAGACGAGGAAGACGATAGTGAGGGCGATGATAATGAAGACGAAGGAGGGGAAACTGGTAATGACAATGATGATGATGACGAAGACGATGAAGAAGAAGACGACGACGACAGGAACGAAGAGGATGGGGGCAACAACAGTGACAGCGGTCCGCTGAACAGCCAAAAGTTGCTCTGGTGGGTTAGGAGGGGTATAAAAGCGCTTGACAGGAAGGAGTATACGAAGTAAGCGTCATTTCGCCCCTTTCAACGCGTATATACTCACTTATTCGTTTATATTTCATGACTATTCAGTGCAGAGCGGCTCTTTCGATATGTATGTCCTCCACCCTCACCCTCCTACTTCTTCTGACCCACATTGCATGGATACAGGCACACAGCCTCGGCCCCACCACAATCACCTTCTACTACCTCGCCGACACCTTCTTCGAACAAGGTAAATACCAGCACACCCTCGACATGCTCCAGCTCGCATGGCGCTGGATCCCGAAGCCCCGTCGGGCACACAAGTGGTCGAAGGAACGAAGAGCCAGATATGCTGCACGCAAAGAAGAATTTAGAATCGACTTGTCGATGCTATATGCAAATACGATGGTGTTGGCTGTGAGGGCTGGGATTGTGTGTTTGCATGATAGGGAGGGGAGGTTGCTGGGTGGGATAGGGAGTAGGGACGATGAAGGTGGGAATGAGAATGACGGTGAAGTTGAAGCTGGAGATGAGGAGTACGAAAACACCGAAGACACCTCTCTATCGGCCTATCACTCGCCCGCCTCTCAACATCAAAGAACATTCTCTCCTGAAGTTCCATTATCTGTCTCCCATCCGCTCGTTCGTCTTCCCTCGAACCTCCCTGCAGGCCAAGGAGATCCCGTCCAAGAGGGGTCAGCCTACCTCGATGATGGTAGTGTCGTTGGGCATGATAGTGGCTTCTCCGTAGAAGAGAGAGGCAGGCAAACCCCAAGCGCATCACCATCTTCCTTCCATCCTTCACCTCTCTCCCAGCCACGCGACTCCTACTCTCTTGTATCCTCAGGCTCTATATCGCCTCTATCCCCGTCCTCCGTAATAGAGCAAGGTAGGTTTGATCTGGACGAAGATGTCGGTCGAAATGTTGATGCTCTGAATGAGCATGCGACTCATGATCCGCAGATGGGTGTACTCGACGTCAATTCCACACCCCTTGAACATACGTTCATCTTCCAAGGCAACGAAAATGCGAACGGAAGAACTCCACGCGCTACTGTCTCCCTTCCTCTTCCCTCTACGCTTGTTTCCAAGCCATTTTCTCCCTTTGACCCGCTCACTCCGACCGAAGTGGCTGCATTTGAACTAGATATGCGCCGCATTGGAAATATCCATCCCGAGCAACAAAGCCTCCAATATGCATGGATGTCGTGGCGGGACGTGAAGCAGAGATGCGAGAACCATACAGCGGAGGAGTGTAAGGATGTCAAGGATAGAGCGAAGAAGAGGCTACGAGAGATGGGGGTGTATAAGTCACTTTTGTACATACCTCTTCTCCTGTTTACTCTGTCTAATGGTTTACTGATGTTGGTCACAGAACTCCGGTGCTCAAATACGACCCGGTAGGTATTATAGTCCATCATCTATTTATTATCATTAACATCTAATCATTTGCAGTTCGACTATGAAGACATCCGTTCGCTTCTCTCCGCCGTCGGCACACCTCCTGTGCTGCCTCTCGACCTCTCACTGCTCCAAAACAAATTGCTTGCTGAGTTGTCGTTCCTCTTTGGTGGTTCAGGCGACGGTAAACTTACTCTCTCACCATTCTAAACTTTTTATTCATGACTTCCGTTATTCTATTTCAGGTCGCCACGCTTTTGGAACCCTCATCGACCTGCACAAGAACCATTTTCCATCACTCAGCTCTGAGCAGAAGGCCATTCTGAAGGTGCACATGACGCTCTTGGATGTTCACCCCGCGACTCTAGCACGAGTATTAGTGGTACTCTATCTGGTGCATCTAATCGAAGAGTGCAATGCAGGGAAGAAGACGACGATGCTGAAAACCCAACCCACGCTCTTCGAGCTTCAGCTAACACTTTTCTACATGTACACCTCGCTCGCTATGCCCTCCTACTGCCACCACTACCTCCACTCCATCATTCGATCGCTCATTCGTTTGCTTTCCCCACCCCCAGCTTCCGGCTCAAAAGCATCGAAATTAAGACCTATACCAGCCCTCCCATCCTACATCCACGTTGATGTCACCACGCTCCCCGCTATTCTTGATGTTCTCCGATACTGGACTAATCAGCTTGGAAAGTCGCTTAAGAGGCTTCTTTTGTTGCACTCCAAGAATCGTTATAGACCCCGCCAGCCTGAAGTGCTATATGAACCTATGTTCCTTAGCAAAGAGGACGACCCCCACCGCAAACAGCGCAGTGGTGCACAAAGAAGGTACAAGCAGAAAGACAGCCCCAGCCCCGTTGTTGAGTCAAACCTAGGTGGCTTCTTGCCGAGTACTGCGTCACCGAACAGGGAGTTGGATGGAATGAGGTACGAGGAAAGGGGTGTATATAGGCAGCTCCTAGTCGTCCTCCCTCCCACTAAGCTACTTAGTCGACATCCAAAGTTCGACGATATCACAAAGAAGAAGCCCACTGCCATCCGTGAAGTGGAAAAGGCGTTTATGAAGGCAAAGACCCATGTTCACAAGGACTGGAAATGTAATCCTACGGTGTTTGTAAGTCTTCCTCAGATATTAACCGAGATTCCTTGAGACAGATACTTAACATGTAGGACAATTCGTATACCAAATATCCCGGCATCTCTTCCCTCAAGGGGTACCCTCATATTAGCCTTGACCCGTTCGAGGTGTCCTACGGTATGGGGCAGTTTAACGCCCGTGTTCAAGACACGGCTTTATGTCCTCCCGGACGTCTACCTACAGCCTCTGAGAATACCATTCACTTCTTTGGGCTTCTAGGAGCTGCCATCAAGGCCATGGGAGACAAACTCATCATTGAACTCATTCAAGAGGAACTGACTGTGGGCCTGACACGGATCGTGGAGGACGAACATGGTCCTCGCCCGACATCATTCCCGAAAGAGTGGACGAGGATGTGGTTAGGGAGTGTTCCGTAAGTCTCCTGCATATTCCCCTCTGCAATTCTTGAAATTGACACCGATAATAGGGATCGCACCAACGGGATTCTTAATATTCTAGCATTTATGATGCCTTATCTGCAACCCATCCCGAAGTCGATCATTTCATTCAATTCTGAGTTTTCTCGTGAACTCATCGCAGGAGGACACTATTTCTCTTTGTACGGTTTATCTCAACTTCACTATAATCTTTGCTAAGTCCTTTTGCTAAATAGGTTTAATCTGTTTACGAGAGAACGCATGATATACCTCGGTTGCAAGCTTATCACGACCCAAAGCCGCGATGATATGACAATTCAAGCTTTACCATTGTCTCCAATAGTGAGGTCTCCGTATTTCGCTAGCGCCGAATCTACCTACGATTTTCTCGTGTCTATCTTCCTTGCTATCATTCGTCCCGACCTCGCGCACGGACCCTCCACCGAGCTCTGCCTTACATCACCCAACAACCTCGCCGCATTCTTCCGGCTCGTAATATGGTTACAAGAGATCGGCCTTCCTGCTCATTGGCTTTCGGTGTTCGTCCAAGACATCGCTAGAGCCAATCTCACTATTACCAAGCCCCTTGATACATTACTCTACCAGGAGGTTACTGGAAACAAATTCAGTATCTTCGTCTGGTACGCCGATATCCAAGCCACCCTGCTCGCCATCCTCCCTGCTCTTCCGTTCGAAATTGAAATGCTTCCAGATTCTCCTGTATTGGAAGATATATGCATATACCGAGTGAATACAGCAATCGCCATCGACAACTCTGATGAACCTCCATTCTGCAAAACTGTCTGCTTGCTTTTGTACAGATGCACTACCGTCAAACCAGAAAAGACCGTCGCCACCGAAGATTTTTTCCGCGACTATAAGAAACGCATGTCCTCGTGTTCTATTCAAGTTATGTTATCCACTGAAGGGGTTGATATTCCGAATGGTATGGTTAGCTGGAGGATGGCGAGACAGTGGTACGAGATGATGAAGGCGCAGGAATGGAGCATGGTCGCGTTGCGGACAGATACAGGCAGCAATGGTATGTGATTTATGAACATGAACGTTCTACAACCACGTTTACTTACCTGCATATTCGGTAGTGACGAAACCGGTAGCATCTAGCAACTGGATTGAAGCGAAAATTTGAGTCAACAGACTCATAGTTTGATTTGCTTATTATGATTGGTGTTATTACTTTGAACATTCTATCGAACAGATCTACTCGGACACTGCCATCGGTCCACCTATAATATTTTATATAAAGTGATATACGAACATGTAATAGCTATCTTGCGTCATTAGCAGTATGCATTTAATGCACCACACTGTCTACTGCTCTGCTTTATGGATCGTCGAGGACTTAGTATTTTACGATATCTTCACTTGAAGCCTAGAGTGTTAACAGTTCTAGTGTTATAGAGCAATGCAGATGAGGACCCAGCACGCTCATGGATTCCCAGGCTCGAGCATCTAGCCAACGGCCAGACTGTCAAGATAGCCTCGCTAGCCAGTTAACTGTCACTTGATCAGTAAGTAGCGAGACTGACGTTGCTGATAAGTGTCAAGAGTACTTAATCAACAAACCGTCACCCGTGTATCTAGTCACGTGATTAAACAGACGCGTCGGGTTTAGCATGTATCCCCAATTCCGCATGTCATTTCGTACATACCGGCAGAACTGACCGACAACAATACCGTCATCTACTCTGCGTTCAAGGCTCCAGAAGAAGTCTATCCTGAGTATTTCACTGCGAGGTGGGAACGTATAAGAAGAGCAGAAGGTATACCTTTTCAAATTCTTCCTGGTTGAACGTTCGTTTAAATATTCAACTACAATAGTTCCCTCTTTTTATGTCGAAGGCAAGTTTTGTTCCACAACATAACGTCCACATTCAATAATTTAACTAAATAAATAAACAGTTGAAATGTCTGCGGCACTGACAGCGCACCCGGATCACTCTGTGCAATCAAATGGGACACACCCAGACCTGTCCTTAGGATCATTAACATCTGGATTTTCTACACCCGGAAGACCTCTAAGAGTGCCATCGGCATCATCAAGAACAACTGCGCAATCGTCTGCGCCTGTGGCCACACCCTCGCCGCCGAATACGTCAGCGTTTTCACGACGGAAGGATGAACATTCGCTTTCAACAAGATTAGGCATGATGACACACGATGAAGATGGCGAAGAGGATGAAGGAGACCTTTTGGACACCCCTGCTGTGGAGAAGAAAAGATGGGGGGACGGTGGGCCCGATACACCTGTTGCCACTCGCGCAGGGAAACGCACTCGCTCAAGTACTGGCACGAAAGGCGTCACCTTGACTCTCAGAGACCAGGAAAAGGTGCGTGTTTTATAACATACAATAATACTGTTTATAACGTTACTACAGCATATAGACAACCTGAAGAAAGAAAACTTCAATATCAAACTGCGCGTACACTTCCTCGAAGAGCGTCTTGCACAGCTCGCACCTGATCAGATCGACGCCGCATTGAAACAGAATATCAACCTGAAGATCGAAGTGCAGCAACGAGGGATGGAGATTAAGAAGTTGAAGAAACTTGTATTGTCGCTGGAGCATGAACTGGAACGGCAACAGAGAGGGGCTGGAGGGTCTCGAGGGCGAGAACGGGAGTTAGAGGAAAAGTTAGAAGAAAGGGAGCGTGAGCTGCGGGAACTACGGCGGCGTAAATCAGGGCATGGAGAAGACGAGGACGCTCTGCGGGAAATGGAGTTGCGGAATGCGGAGCTGGAGGATGAGTTGGAGAATGCGCGTGGACTACTGGAGGACAACATGGATGAGATCGAGCGGCTGAAGGAGATGGTGGAGAGAAGAGGAGATAACTCGATGAACGAGAGCGGAAGCGGTGAAGGTAGACGAGAGAGATTGAAGCGACGGATAGAGGAGCTCGAGGCAGAGAACGAAGATCTACGGGTGAAGCTAGACGAGCACTTGGAGGTACTTTCGCATCGAGAAGACGAGAAGGAAGACCTGGCAGATGAGGTGGATGCTCTACGTCTCGAGCTCGAAGACCTTCAGCGTAGAAGGGAGGCAGAAGCCGTGGAGCGAAGTGAGAGTCGTGCTCAGATTCTGGAAGAGAGGGAAGAACGGGAAGCGGTGGAGGATGATCTAAATGCACTGAGGGACAAGTTGGCAGCATTAATGATTGAGCTACAGCAGAAGGAGGACGAGATTGAGATGAAGAACAAGGAGATCGATGACTTGGTGTCGGATCATGAGCGGATTGTCCAGGTTGTCGAGGATGAGTGGCGAGGGGAGGTGGAGGAGGCAAGAGGACAAGTGGAGGAGTTGCGTGATGTGAGTCTGGCTACATACACTTCGAATTTCCGCTTACCGTATCTCATTCCTTCAGGTTCTCGCTGAACGCGAAACAGAACAGAAGGAATTGCGGCTCAATATTTCGGAGCTCGAAGCCAACACTGACGATCTCCACACCAAGTTCGAGGCAGCATTAGCTCATTTGGAACATGATACTGAGCAGAAGGATGCCGAGATTGAGTCCATGCAAGAGACGATCGACAAGCTTGGAGAGCAGATTTATATCCTCGAAGATGAGAATGACCGGCTTAAGGAAGAGAGCGACAGGCTGAGGGAGGATGAGACTGCTGAACGGGAAAGGCTCGAAGCACTTTCTAATGCTCTCAAAGAAGTGCGCATCTTTAACTACATCGTCATTTCTTAAGACTAATGGTATCTCCTTATAGAAAGTTGCCGATCTTAAAGCCCAGTTACAGGAGGCTACAGACCTGTACGAAGCCTGCAAGGAGGAAATCCATGCTCATCGCTCCCGACAAGAAGAGCTCGCACAGCACGTCGATGACCTTGTTGAGGAGCTGCGTCATGAACGTGAAGCCCGCGAGCAGGCAGAAACTGATTTGGATGCTGCAGACAAGGAGCATGACTCTGAGCTACGACGCGAACGACGCAACCTGGAGGGCAAGGAGTCTGCACTTCAGAGTGCCTTAAGCGACCTTGCCCGTACGCAAAGTCTCCTCACTCAGCGCGAATCGGATCTTCAGGCCGTACAGAGTGCACTCCAGACTATCGAAGCTGAATCGAAGAGACTTGGAGAGACACATACTACTGCCCGCTTCTCCCTCCAGCTGGAGGTGGATAGACTCAAGCGCGACCTAGAACGCACAGAGAGTGATTTAGCTCGTGCACGTAAGGAGCTAGACGACAGGGAGAGCAAAGGCAGGGACCGCGACTCGGTTCTTGACAAGCTTCATGCGGAGAACAGAGACCTTGCCAGTCAGCTGGCAGCACAAACCCAGGCGAGGTTGAACCTGTCTGAGAAGTTGGATGGTGTCCAGGGAAGCCTGAAGAGTTCTGAAAGTGATCTAGCAGCTGCAAAGGCCAAGGTTTTGGAGCTGGAGCAGAGGTTGTCGAAAGATCAACGAGCCCTACTGAATGCCGAAAGCCAATACCGCGATCAGCTTACAGAGCGCAATACGCTTCTTCTGACCATCTACCAATACATGGACAAGATCCTTGGAGTGGATAAAACTCCTGTACGTTTCTTCCGTTCTTTCTATGCCCTTGTAATTTCAATAATTGATTCGTTGGCTTGCAGAAGAAGGGCGGTCAGGCAGAGACAAAGCCATTCACCAACTTCAGCGTCTTCCATGATAACCTAATCACCCGTCTGAAGCAGCTCAGCCAGATTCAACTCGACTTTGACAAACGATGCAAGGAGGTCGAAGCCAGGTTCACTGAGAAGCTTGTAGACATGAGAAAGCAACTCGACAATCGATGGAAACAAATCGATAAATTCGAAGCAAGTGTCAAAACATATGCTGAGACGAAGGCTGCGTGGAGGCGCAAATTTAGCGCAAAGGAAGGCGAGTTGGAGGCAATTAAGGTACGTGACTATCGCGCTATGGCTGTCAAAATTCGTATCACTGACAAATCTGTCTCCCAATGTCTGATAGGCTACCAATGCGGAGATGACTGCCCAATTAGCTTCAATAAAACGCCCTGGAGGACCAGAAACCATGGAAGTTAGGGCACTCGCTGCTCGGGCCGCCAATGCGGAACGCCGACTAAACAACATGCAGAATCAGCTGGCTGCATCAGAAGAGAAGGTTGCAGCAATGAGTCAGAAGAGCACGGTTGCTGATACGAAATGGGACGCGAGAGTCAAGGAATATGAGAATCGCCTTAGATCCGCCGAGGAGAAATATAAACGCGAGAGGCAGGGAGGTAAGGAAAGGGCAGCGGAGTTGGAGAATAGCCTCAAGTCAGTTCATCTTCTTACTTTTCAGTGGGTTTTTCCCTTACTATTTGAGATATAGGAGTCTTCAGCGACAGCTAGAACTCGCGCAGAAACGGAACCAACAGCTAGCAGACGTTGTTGATACGAATAAGACTTCAGGCTCCAACTCACCTCGATAGGCACGGGATGGATATGGATGGGTTTTGTTATGCTTGTGCTTTGGTTTTTTTTTTGTTTTCGCATCGCAATACTCTCTGTACATTGTCACGCTACTATAGCTGTATTAACTATTTCCACGCCTATAATCTTTAATCTGGTTCACGGTATATAGATGCTAGTTCACCGTGAGCACATAACGTTCAAATGATGGTATACAACTATGAAGAAGGGTAAATGGAGGATGGTCATGTTTCAGGCGGATAGTAAGTGACTTGTGAATACACTGGGACTAAGTTCGCTTTCTTTGAACATCCTATCGACGTTGCTATCTTTGCATATATGGGCTTGTAGTAATTCTCTACTATTCGAATAGTGTGACGGTCAAGTCACTACTATCCACCTCGGCCGAATCTCTGTGCCACATTCATCATACTTACAAAATGTTTACTTATTTACATTCTTCTTTCTGCCACCTTCGTCATATTATTCTTTCTCATATATACTTGTAGTTTACATTGTAGCACCCCGTCGAATCAACGCGCACTCTTGTTTCATACCATCATCTAGTCTAGCGCGCTTAAGTTCCCAATTCCTGACCTTGACCGTGACAAATAGCTATTTGATTTATCATTTATTCTATCTCATACCTCATATCTTCTGTTAAAATAAGCGACGTAAAATTTTGGCTTCGGTGAGCTCGTGATGCAAACGGGTAGTGTACAGGCTCGTATGTACACTGCTTAAATACGAGATATCCACATAGTAATTATATACATATCAAAACGATGAACAGCCACAAAAATGCAAATACGTCTGCGAGCGAAGTCCGCATTGCGCTCGCTAGTAAATCTTATCTCCAATATTTCAACATCTTATTTTCTTCTTGTAAATTCACATCAGAGTTGGCAGAGAGATGGAAGCTGGAAAGATTGAAGAGTCTAGGGCTGCTTCGGCGCTTGCTTTATGTACTCTAGAGTTCTAATAATAGCACGATCGACTCTATCTACTGTACTGGTGTTAAAAGAATGATATTCTTTTCGAGACATTTTCCAACTGAGCAGCATACAAGTCCAAAATGGTGGACAGTCCTATAGTACTGCTTACCTGCTCTATCTTCCTCACACTGGTTTCTCTGGAAGTATTTAATAATGGCATTGATCATAGTCGCTTGTAAAGTTATTGCTATCAATTTGTCGTTGCAAAGTTCGGGGGGCGCTAACACACGGCGCTAAACCCAATACTGTCATGCTTAAGTACCAGGTCTTGAAGCGGATCGTATAGTCGTATTCTCTTGCGTTGTTTGTCATTTCGTGAGGATACCTAGTGGCTTCAGTAAGTAAATTGCTAGTACCCAACTTCCGAAAGTTTGCTGTAAGCTGACTAGCGTGCTCATTCACTGCGAAGATGGAGTCCGTGTTCAGCAGCAAACTACATACCAACTATGTTCCATCAGACGCTGAACTAGAAGAGATTCGTCTCCTTCTCGTAGCACCAGAAGAAAGAGTCGCTAGCATGGACCGGAAGATGGAAGAGATGCGAACTGCTATGAAGACGCTAGAGCGTCAGAGATGGGAGCTATCTGAAGTCATAGAAGCCCACCGAGCCCTCATGTCACCAATTCGTCGGTTACCTCAAGATATTCTGCGCGAAATATTCATCTACTGTCTCCCCACCACCCATAATGCGGTAATGAGTAACGAGGAAGCGCCAGTGCTGCTGACTCAGGTCTGTAGCCACTGGAGATTAACAGCCCTAACCACCCCACGCCTTTGGTCGAGTGTTCATCTCCCCATCGCCATACCGCCACGTAATCAAGCAGATGAATTCGATGTAGAGGCATTTGACAAGGCCCGTGTCGAGGGTTTACGCACTTGGTTGCAGCTTTCTGGTGCCTGCCCTCTCTCTATATCCGTGTCTTCAGGCCACGCACAAACCATCACTCCTTCGTCCGTTCGATCACTTATGGACACACTGATTGCACATTCTTCACGATGGGAGAATATTAAAATCGTGCTCCCTGCTGGGAGTCCTGTCTGGCCTCTCATCATGGAAATATCTGCAGCAGACCTCCCAAAATTGAGAAATATTGCTATGGAAGTGCGGCATGATGGGTGGGGAATTGCAGCCGGACACCTCGAGCTATGGAACAACGGTTGCACCTCCGTTGGGCTGCTAGAAGCTCAAAGCTTGCAAGAGATTGATCTTTTAGATGCCCACGCTAATCTCGTCAGCATGTCCGTGCCATGGCATCAAATAACCACGTTAAAAATACAATTCTCCGATTTTCGAACAACAGGAATTTCTATGGAATCTGCGCTTCAAATCTTGCGTCATTCTCCCAATTTGAAGACTTGCGCTCTTCAGTTGAATGAAACTGTATGGCAAGTTGGAGTGGACTCTGATTCGCCTGCACATCTCCCAGCTTTAACGGATTTATCTATATCAGAGGGTACGCGTGCTGACGCAAGCTTATTCTTCCGACGTTTGGACGTCCCAGCCCTTCGTCATGTAGCATACCAGAAGCTCAAAGTTTCGACGCAGCCTGGGGATGGTGCTACGCCTTCACCAACTGCTCTACCAACACTTCTCGCGAGGGCCCATAATGTCGAATCCCTGCTTCTTGACACATCGTCGTTAACATCCACGGACGTCCTCCAATATCTAAGTATGACTCCCCAACTCAAACGTCTTTCTTTCGATGTTAATGACCATCCCTCGTGGCCACGATCTCGTACCTCATGGATATATGGAATGTATTCTCCTAGATTGAACCGGGATACAGCTGTTCTCACCGATACCCTCCTCCGTGGCCTAATGCCAAATGAAGACAATGCAAGTTTCCTCTGTCCTCTTCTCGAAGTGTTTGAAAGTGCCGAAGGATATCTATCTGAGAATGAGTTACTGAACTTCGTTCGTGCAAGAACAGACTCTAATACGCCGACTTTCGTTCCGCTTGAGCAGCGGTGTAGGCTGAAGCGTGTAGACGTGTGGTTTTCTGAACCTGCTCAAATTAATCTTAAGGAACTATTGGCAACTCAGATTGTGGGAGGAAAGTTGATATTGAACGCCAACTATCCCATCGAAACTCCGCTTCATAAATCGTATTCAGCTTGGGATGGATTACCTCGAATTGCTACGGTAGGTCGGGGACATACTGAAGTTCGACCAGCTGCAAGGAGGATTTCCGCTCGTCGCGGCGGCGGGTATTGGTAAATGTAGTTATTTCGTAGTGCGATTAACTTTTTGGTTTAATGGACTGTATATAGGATGTTTTGGGATACCCAATGGCTACACTGTAGGAATAGGAGACACGCTGTACCTATGAATGTTCAAGTGCTGAATCGACATCAATCGGACTTCAGAGTCTCCGGAAAGACGGGCCTGCGAATTACTTGTCACAGGCACGAGAATAACTAATAACTGAGGGTGTTTACAGGGGTTCATTATGTTTACCGGGCCTTTCGGTATGTGTAATGATAGGAGAGTAAAAGGCTTACAGCTCTCGTACTCAATTTAGTGCACTTCATTCTGGGCTCAATAGATTCTCGTATATTTAACCTGTTGTGTGAAAAGAAGAGGCGTGAATAGGTCATATATTACTCTTGCTTCTTTTCGCATTTAGCCTTCCCTCGACTCGGAAACTGCTTGGAAAATGCGAAGACGCATTCCCACGGCAAGCAAGCGGGCCTGTTGTCCGCTCGGGCCGCCACTCGGCTGTTCCGTCGCTGGGCTTGACAGCCTTTGACCACATTGCTTGCAGACTATTGCATATGCATGAAGAGGAACAACATCGGAGCCCAACGCGTCCTGCAACCTACAAACTACCGCACATCACCTCCGGACCGTGCTCAGCTGACTTTTGCGCATGATGGCTTGCCAAGTACTGTTCAGCTAGCGTTCAGCGCTCCCATACTCCATTTGCTGTGGTCCATAACAAGCTTCTCTTGAATAAATTGGCTGGGTTTATGGACAGTGTTCATGTGGTTTTGAATTCCACTCACCCCAACTTCACGACCTCAACGACTGTGACGATGTCTCTTACTTCCAAGGCACTTTTGCTGCTCAGTGCTTTGTGGTTGCTCAGCGTAGCCTACGCGGCCGAATGTAGTGTTGAGCACGCTGATGATGCGACGAAGGACGACTCTTCATCTATTTTGAAGGCTTTCAAAGACTGTGCGCAGGATTCTACAATCACATTCGCACAGGCGAATTACAGCGCGTACACGCCAATAACACTGGCAGGGCTTAGTGGGTCTTCTCCAACATCCGCTTGTGTTATTAATCTAAATTACTCGCTTCAGAGAACGTTACTGTCTTGTTGAATGGAAACCTCAACCTTCCAAACAACATATCCCGCATCCAACACGAGATAAACATTACGCAAAACCAGGCTAGCGTTAGTGGCGATCACCCACTTAAACTGTATAGAATCTCACGCTCTTTCTTCCTTATTAGACCTACGCAACGCCATGGTTCTATATCGAAGGTACAGATGTTCGAATTATAGGCTCTGAAGATTTCGAATGGGGTCGCTTCCACGGCTTTGGCCAGCAGTGGTGGGACATTGGCAATAGAGTACGTTGTTCTATCTTCCCTGTGCATCATCTTCTAATTGCATTTATTATTAGACTCTCCGTCCACAACTCGCGACATTCAACGTGACAAATGGCTTCCTTCGTAGTCTTAAAGTGATCAAACCCGTTGCTTGGGGTTGGAACTTGCCAGGAAAGAACATTCGCGTGGAGAACCACTTCGTGGACGCGAAGCCAGACAATGGCACCCGTGATAGCACAATTGTAAGCATATTACCCCGATTTCAGCTGTAAAAAGCTAATTTGTCTGATTGATATCTTTTAGAGCTTCCCTTTCAACACGTGAGCTGTGTTAGTTTCGCTCTGTTACATACCATATACTAACCGCGACTCCCTTCTTCAGCGACGGTGAATAAACTGTATAGCAATTTCTCTGATTTCTTTCACTGACCCGTGCTGTAATTCTATCTCTAGGTTTCAACCTGTCCGGCCAAAACATCACTGTCGATGGGTACGTTTGCTGTTATTTTCCTTTCATACGCCATCCTAAATTCCACTATCACAGATACTACGGACATAACGGTGATGACTGTATCTCAGTAATCAATGGTGCACGCGACATCGTCGTACAGAACGGTTTCTGTGGTTTCTCATCGCATGGTCTCTCCATTGGCTCCCTGGGTCGCAACGGTGCCAATCACACAGTTAAGAACGTGCTATTCAAGAACTGGACTATGGAGGGTGCCGTCTACGGTGCTCGCGTGAGTTCTATTCTCATCCACCCAATTGTCGGATCGTCTGTCTGATGCAGCGCTGGATAGTTCAAGAGTTGGACTGGTGGCCAAGGATGGGCAGACAATGTCACATGGCAAGATATCCACCTCGTAAATGTCTCTACCGGTATCTTTATCACACAAAAGTATGTTGAATCCCCATCTACTATCTCTAACATGGAACTAAAGACATCCATAGCTATTATGATCAGGTAAAGGCTACGAACGAAACCGCGCAAGATTTCATATACTGATTTCATTTCTTAGGATAAAGGAGCCCGCCCTGACAATGTGAATGAAACTAGCACCAAGATCACCAACTTCTTTTACAAGAACTTTACGGGCAGCCTCGGAACAAACTGGAGTAAGCTCTTTCCTTGAACCTTTCTTTCCAGCTGAGTTTAACAAGTTAATAGCGGACGGCACATGCATAAGCAACCCGTGCTGGAATTTCATCGAGGGCGGCGATGCCACTCAGTCCATCATCTTCGATCTATTCCCTGCCACCGCATTAAACATCTCGCTGGAGAACATTGACATCCATCCTGCCAATAAGTCCGCGAACGCTACCGTCATCTGTGACCCTAACGCCCTTGCGGATGGCGAGCAAGACACACTTGGATTCAAGTGCGAGGATGGGCCGTTCCAAGTTACTGTAATCAGGCCAGGAAATTCTGGCTCCAATTCCGCTTCGAGAGTCGCTAGTGCTGGGATGGTTCTTTTGATGGGTGCGGTTGTTGGTATCCTTGCTTTGCTATGACTCTAAAAGCACGATGATGCTAAAATGGGCTGAGGGCTCCCCTTTCTTGTACTCAGAATCCGTAGGCACAGTGTAGCTATTTTCTCTCTCATGCTTACCAAAAGCCATACCATTGCTTGCAGTTTGCCAGGTGGTGGTCTGTGCACTACTGGTCATCTCCATCGATTTGCACGTGAGCTTACTGCGTCGCGGGTGGTACACAGAAGGTCAGTGAAGGCACTGCGATGTCGTCTTTGACGCAATATACATGTATGTTGTGCAGGAACCTAGTAGTATCACTGGCCACCCACACCCACATTAGCTATAGTAATCATTCCATTATGCGGCAAGCGTATAAAGCAGCTACTACCAGCTCTGAGGTCCCGGCGTTACTAACATTACCTCTATTCTAATCCGAAGCACAATAATAACCACTTGATTCTTCTCTACTACGATGTCACAGAATAGGCCTACTTTGAAACATGCATCAGTTCAGGGAGCTTCTCACACTGTGTATGTTCCTTCTTTTGTCTGCCATGTATTTTTTATGACGGGATTCACCACAGAGCCGATCACTCAGGTGCTGTCAATCTTTCTAGTTTGAGTGAAGGTATATATGATCCAGTTCCTGAGAGCTCCTTTGTAGTCAGTCCAAGCGCGCAAAATAATATCAGAAGTGTTGGAATATTTGTTGGAAATAAAAACCGTCCGACGTATTGCCCGTCCCTTGAGTATCCACTTCGTTCTCCTACTATTCGACTCGCTTATTATTTAGAGAACTAACTTAGAAACAAGTGATTTGTATGCCATTTAAGTCTACTTCTAGTAGATACTCCTTTGATTATTTCTTCTAGTATATAAGACTCGTAGATAACGTAGAAACACCTCAGTCAATTTCTATTCTGACTGAGGTGAGTTATAAAGTACTTACTTATTTCATTTCACCTTACTGACTATTCTCGTAGCGTTACTTATTTTATTCCGTTAATTTTGTAAATAAGATTTACAAGTGAGTGCGATCCGGACTACGCCCGCAGTCGTATTTGCATTTTTGTGGCTGAATATCATTTTGATATGTATCTAATTACGTAGATACTAGTATTTGTATGTAAGTAGCATACTTTCGAGATTGTGCACCATCCGTTTGCCTCACGAGCTTACCGAGGCCAAACGTTGTCGTCGCTTATTTTAACAAGAAGAACCCAAAGCACTCGAGCATTGCCCCCTTTCTGATTCTCTCGCAAGTGCTACACAGACATCCACTTCAAAGCATGGGGAGCATACTCCTGTCAAAGGATTGTTGTGGCCTGCTTATTTTAGACGCCGTTACAGAGCTTTATCAAACGCAACCAAACCTTGCGACTGATTCATCACCATGATCACCTTGATTTCAGAACACGTTGTACTTATCTCCATCTGCTATTAATCTCTTAGACTCTTCTGTCAGGGCTTGGAACGGGAGGGAAATTCGGATTGTCTTGAAGAGTCTCGATTCTGCGGAAGCTTTCCGTGCTTCTAGTCCTCATGGCATCTAAGTCGTCGACTTGTCACGTCGATGAACATGCGGTCATTGAACTACCAAGTACCACAGTAATTTTCTGACCGGTGGCTATGTTCATTCATCTACAAGGACCGTAATAGATAGCTTACACGTTGACGATCTCTGTGGCCTCGAGGCACCTTTTAGTAACAATTTATACGGTTCTTGTTACTCGATGGATATAACGATAAGTCGCATGGAACTTGACACTTACATTTCCGTAGGGATTTAATTTTCTGATGCCATCACCAATTATCGAGAGATATTGCGACCCCAAACAGCAGGACCGTATAATGTCCTTTACGCTGAGCTCGAGACGCTAGTCGACTCCCCGCGCCAATCGTCTTTTCCCAGAAAGATAAATAATGGAACGCTCGAAGATTAAAGCAATACATGGGGTATAACGTTAGCGTCCCTGAACAGCTCCCTTCGCGGGATGCAGCGTTAAGATCGTTACACCAGTATAGTGGATAAGGATAAAAGCTTTCCTCTCGACCATTTCCACACTGCACCAGACCATCAAGCGTATCACCACCGCCTGCTGAGGTGCTGGCCTACTCATCTTAATGGATTTGGAAACGCTCGTCGAGCAAGGCACGGCGGTGAATCTGGTAGCAGGTATGTAGAATTCCCGAATATATTCATACGTTTACCATACTGATAACGTTACTAATAGCTTCCTGCCTTACATGTCTTCTATATGATCATGCTATTACACTTGATCAAGAGGTTCGTTGCCTTTTTATTCTGTATTTCGATGCATTTAGCCTGATGCTCAATCCCAGGTTGCACGAATGTGGCCGTGAGTGCCCATTGATGTTGCACCTTGTACAGGCTAAATAATTGTGAACTTCACACTATAGTGCGCGACTTTCGGCAGGGAAGCTTCTATTCTTCATTAATCGTTATGTGGTAGAGGGAGTGCTGTTGTGAGTTCGTCCAATTTGACTGACTCGTGATGTTAGCTCACTCGATTAGATTCAACTGTATATGTAAATATCATGTCTTCCGACGCGAATATATACTAAAGCTCCATCTAGCTGCGGCACAACGCTATCGTTCTTCACCTGTAAGATTTCAGTCCACGTTACTTTTTAAACGATTTTACTCACTTTATATGCAGTTGTTAGTGCTTAAATGCGACTATTCATAACCAGCGTACTTATCAATGCCATTAGCTGTGTGTTCTATCTACGCTGGTTAACAGTGTACGCTTTTTCTCGCCGTATATGACTTGGGGCAACTCACAGTTACCACTAGTACCACTACGATATCTACATCCGTCGTGCAAGGTTCGATCCCGAATTGACGTGTTGAAATATGCACATGCTTATAGTAATTTTCAGGCATCCTCATGTTGAGAGTATGGGCTCTTCGTACGTCCGACCGCTAATTGTGCCTGACCCATGTGAGCTAAAATTAACACCTAGACCGTCGAAATAAGGTTCAGTCAACCGTATAACGGTATAATCGTCTGGTCTATTAAAACATATTGTATTTCACGACAGGCTGCTCTTTACGTAGGGTACTTCTTCTACTTCGGTCAGTTTTTATTGTGATCCACGAAAGTATACAATGCTCACATTTCCGCAGGTGGCGTCGCAACTCTCATCGGCTTAGTGGTCAAAGACTACATCGGAGAAGACGTCATCAGTATGCACAGTCTTACGTTTACATACTCCAAGACTTACGAAAGACAACAGTCAATGACGCCCTTTCAAGTCTTCCTGGGTGCTACGCCACCACTGTGCCTTCAATTATTGCTGGCTTCTGGTAAGCTCCATTTCGTAACTGACCTTACATAAACACACTAACCATTGCCAAGGATTGCACCACTCATCGTTGAAAGTACGTTGTACATATCAACACTTCTGACATTAACCAAATAAGCCATCTCCAGGCGTTCTATTCATCCTCGTAGTCTCACGAGCATTCATCTGGTGGAAGAATGGTTCCTCAACACCTCGCATCCTATCCATACTCGCTAGAGATTCAACAATCTATTTCGCTGTGTTCGTGCACTTTGTTTGCTATCCATCAGATCCCCAAGCTAATCGGAATGTGATGCTGTAGCGTTTTTGGTTCGTCTGATTCAATAGAATCGCCGAGGCATAACTAATGTCATTCTGTAGCTCTCTTACTGGCCAACTATCTAATGTTCGAACTTGGTCCGCCATTCCTTTCAAGTCTCCTTGTGTCGTATGTGATCTCGCTTCTACAACGTTCTTCATGCATTTATTTATCTTTCTACAGACCATCTACCACAGCTGGATGTATCTTAGTACGTCCAACCTCGTCCCATCACTCCATGTACTTTTACTGACAGAAAGTACAGGGTTCGCATATGCTTCTCAACCTTCGTGAACTCGCAAATCCCGACGACGACCCCATTGGATCAGCCAAGACACACGTCGTATTCGCCCTCCCCAGTAGGAGGGTATGGGAGACCAGTGCCATGGGCTTGACTGTTGGATCCGGGACGCGATATATCCCTTCGAAAACTCGAGGAGCAGCAATGTTTTCATAGATTATTTGTTGTAGAATAATCGTACATACCGCCATCATTTACTTAGCCATTGTTATCGTTATTAGCTTTCATTACAATATCATTCGATTCATCGTCCATAAGCAAAGCAGTATATAATTCTCCCAGTTCTTTTATAACGCCTATGCATGATCCATAATAGAGTCATAAATAATATTGATACAGGTAACAACTACATACAAAACCCGAAGCATGAACAAGAAAGGAATGGAATATCGTTTTCCAACCGCACCTTTCTATCTATCTATACACGCATCCTAATCCGCTCCGTCCCCAAATGCAAAGCTTCGAACTTGAGGAAGGTACGCACACGCTGCCAGATCCAGCACATGCACGTCGTCAAAAGCTGTTGTCCCATTGTACCCACCGAATAAAAAGAGTCTTGAATCTGCAAGGACGGTTGAATGGTGTCCTCTCTTGGAGGGAAGTGTTCCGAAAACAGAACGCGTTTCGTACTGTAGCGAGACTAAGGTAGGATTAATAAAAGCACGATTGGAATATGTAGACGAACATACCAAGGTTGAAGAGAAGCAGGTCGTTCCTGTATTCAGAGCCGTGTGTTGCATCATGGCCGCCCCAGATAAACAGGTATGAGCCGACTTGCGTGGACGAGTGGGCTAGTCTGCGATGTTGCTCTTCGGCCAACATCGTCGTCCAAGTAAGGCGGTCTATTTCTAATCAGCGTTCCATTCTGTAAGATAGTTGGTAGGGCTGCTCACCCAAATCCAAGCACGAAACATCCTTGAAGCTGTCCTTTCCATCACTCCCGCCAATCACAACCATAACGTTCCCAACTAAAGTTGCAGTATGGTACCCTCTTCCCCTTGGTGTCCTCCCCGTCGTCTCCATAAGTTGCCACTTTAATGGCTTCCCACTCGCCAGTCCCGACACATCCAGGCACCAAAGGTCATTTAACGCGCGCATCCCACTACCTCCCCCAAATACCCAAATCTTCCCTTGATAGAGCACTGCAGAATGCGCACGTCTGGCCGTTGGTTTAGCAGAGCCTGGGGCCATGGTAGGCCGAGTCCAGCGTCGTGTCATAGTATCGAGGATGAAGATACTGTCGAAATACTGCCCGGCTAGTCCACCACCGATAACTACTATCTTCCGGTCTACGATAGTTGCTGAATGAGCGCGACACGGTGGTGGAATGTCCCCAGTAGTTTCCGGACGCGTCCATTGCATAGTTTCTAGATTACAATTAGCTCGTTCGATAACAGCGTGAAGCAATCAACATGCCTGTGTCAAAGCAATATACGTCCTTCGCCATCTCCCTATCCTCATTGCCGCCTATCACCCACACGGCCGAATCAACAAGCGTAAGACTATGTGCACGCATCGTACGCATAGGCAGATGGCCCCATACAGGTGCCCGACTCCAGTACATCATCGTACTAGGTGCGGGCTCCGCATCTTTATCGTGCGGTAGACGCGGTATGGTTCTTATCCGAGGCAAAGACGGGCCTGGGGGTGCATTGGAGCGCGTTTGGGCGGGCGGGGCACGTGCAGAAGATGTCGACGACATCGAAGTAGATCGTTTGACACTTCCAGTAGCACTAGAAGACGAAGATGATGATGGCTGTCCAAGCGTACGAAGGCTAGCAGGTTTTCGGACTGTTGAGGAGGATGACGAGGAAGATGGGCGATTCGAACCTCCTCCAAAAGTAGAGGCTGAAGAGCTGGCAGCAGGGTTTTGATATACTGAGTTGGGGACTACAGGTGTGAATGACGCTAGGGAGGCCGTTGGGCTTGCTAGGGATGCTGAATCCTCCTCTGGAACATCTGTAAGGCTTCTGGAGCCCATTTCCAGCGGGATTGAGATGGTGAGAGTGTCAGATGTATCGTCGTCGAAAGGTGTCGCTGAGGTGCGCGGCAAGGAGGAGGAGGGGCGCCCGTAGCTCATGGCGGGCTTATATGGGCGTTCTGGCGTTGTTGTGAAGATTATTGGAGTGTGCTAAACGCGCAGAGTAAGTATGGGTTCCGTGGGAAAATACTGGTGTCGCGTCCTCATCGCGTCAATGCCGATCCATCCTCTCCTCAGGCCCATCGTACTCGTCCTCCTCGTCCTCTCATCGTCATCGTTCCATAAGTTCCGAGCCATATCTCATCAGCAGCCCTAACCTAAAGTTCATGCTGTGCTCTACCCGCCAACTCTATTCAAATCAAAGACATTGCGAAGAGTATTTAGAATGTTCAGTCAAACGAGAGACATTCCTACGCCAATTTCTCCTCTCCCTCCATCATAGCCTCCTCCTCTAAAAAATGGCCTCCTTCGTCCCCCAAATCACCAGGCCACTCCCCCCCATCCCTAACCTCTCTATCCACCCTTGCTTCTGTGCAGACGCAGCGGACGTCCTTAGACCCCATGAAAAAATGACCTCCCTCGTCCCTAAAATCACCAGGCCACTCCCCTCCATCCCTAACCTCTCTATTGGCCCCTTCCCTAAAACCACCAGGCCGCTCCCCTCCATCCCTAACCTCCCTATCGAGCCCTTCTGTGTAGATGCAGCAGGCGTCCGTAGACCCTTTAAAAATACAACCTCTTTCGTCCCCAAAATCACAAGGCCGCTCCCCCCCATTCCTAACCTCTCTATTGACCCCTTCTGTGCAGATGCAGCGGGCGTCCATAGACACTCTAAAAATACTACCTCCTTCGTCCTCAAATCACCAGGCCGCTCCCCCCCCTCCCTGAAAATACGGCTTCCTTCGTCCCCAAAATCATCAGGCCACTCCCACCCATCCCCAACCTCTCTATCGACTCCTGTGCAGACGCGGCAAGCATCCCTAGATGCTCTAAGAATACGATATCCTTCGTCCTCAAAATCACTAGGCCACTCCCTCCCATCCCTAACTTCTCTATCGACCCCTCCTGTACAGACGCAGCGGGAATCCGTAGACCCTCCTCTGAACAAATGACCTCCCTCGCCCCCACAAAGCCCTTCAAAATTATTAAGCCCATCCCATTTGACAAGGAGAAGCCGCTCCCCCCCATCCCTAACCTCTCTATTGAACCCTCCTTCTATGCAGACGCAGCGGGTGTCCCTAAACTCTCCTCTAAAAAAATGATCTCTATCGCCCCCACAAAATCCCTCAAAATCCTCAAGAAGAGGGTCCATTGGCACCCCACTCCATTCTTCCTCGATCAGGAGAAGTCCGCGGCCTCTTCCCACTCGGTTCATGACAATGGTTCTTCCGAGGTGGCTTTCTCCTCTTTCTCTTCTGGTGGTGAAAGTCATCCCCACAAAGAGGAGGAGGAGGGTACCTTGATGCTGGCGAAGTTTGAGCGGATAACTGACTGGCTCTCAGACATCAAGGACCTCGAATGGGACTTTGTGGAGAATTACGAGACCGAGTTTACATCAGACTCGAGCTCAGAATCAGACTCAGGCGGAGAAGAGCCCTTCGAGCTGGTCGAGTACGAGGGGGAGGGCATCGTGTTTCGCGCGGCTGTTGCTGAGAGGGTCAAGAAGGTTGTAGTTGACGATGGGAAGACGCTTATGAAAAAAATGAAGACGAAAAGCAAGCATGCCTTGAAGCGGATGAAGAACGCAGTGAAGTAAACGACGAGATGAACAACAACAACAAAATTTTAACTGCGAAGTATTCGTGAAGACGCTAGACCGGGGAACCGAAGAAAGTGATGACGGACGTGACGCGGTGTACTGAAGTTCTTCAAGCTCCCAAGATTATCAAGTGGCAAGTTGCTGATATGTCCGAAAGCGTGTGCTTGATTTCACTGCTTTGCATTGGTTGCTTGATTTGATTTGGATTTGCTGGATTGGACCGTGCTCTTGGTTCGAGTTGCTTTGAATGAATTGTATCGCTGGATGGTACCGTTTCTTGATCGAATCGTTGGACCGTATTGCTTGGAACGAATCGCTGGGTGCTTAGACGCGATGCTGGACGCCGGACTACAATTACCGTTGTGCACTGATCGTTTGGGTGTTCTCTTCTTTCTCTTCTAGGGATCACTCAAGTCTTCAAGAACAAGACCACGACCGACTTCAAGACTCAGAGCCTATCAGAAGTGCCAACTTCAAGATCCTAGAGCGCCGCTCGAGTGCCAACCTGAAGGTCCGACTTCAAGACGACAGCGTCGACCGGACCTAGACCTGGGGTAATTTCTTCATCTCTACAGGTGCTCCGCCCTGATCAGACGGAGGTGACTGACACACAGGTATAGCGTGGTTCTCTGTGGTGTGTTGTGTGTTATGCGTTTCGAGATATGGGATGCCATGTGTATGTTACAATGTACTGGCATGCGGATGAAGAAGAAGGTATTGTATTTCGCAAAAAAAAAAAGTTGAATGAAAGCTGAAGCTGGCTCTTTCGTTGTTGCTTTTTTGACTCTTTCATTGTTGCTTTTCTACCAGATTGCTTGTCGAAGGTTGGTCGTTTCCTCTCTCCCTATTAGGTGACAATGTTGCTTACTACTGGTCGCATCTAGATCCTCTTCTGTACATGTGCTGTTTTGCTAATCTCTGTGGTTGGAGGACGTGATATGTTTGGCGATGAAGGTACGTACATAGTCTTCTCTTCACCCATCTCTTCCCTCCAACGATCTTTCTTCTCTTTAGATACCCATTATGCCCATTTTGATTCCACATTTTGTACTTTCATGCCTCGTTTTCTGTAACATTGATTCGTTCTGCGCTCTCCGCCTTGCTTCTCCTTCTATCGCGTACCCTTATAAGATCGTTATCTATCCACCTACGGTACAAGTGGTTTCTTTATATCTCTGTATCTCTGTTCAGATTCCAGATACACATACAGCTCTCCAGTGCGTACCTGAGCTTCTTCATAGCAGAGCGTCCTAATTGCATGCGGGCTTATGGCCGCCCCGATCGTCCTATCTAACCATCTTTTTCGATAACATCCCATAGCTCTCCGTTCCATTCTACAGCTGAACCTTCTTGCCACTCTGGTATGTTCTTTGGGAGGAATTTCACTGTTGTGCGATCCACACCCGGCGTTGCATAAAGGAGAGTCCATTCATCTTCAGCCTCATTTGAACTTCCTTCGACCTTGTTCCGTCGAGCCTGCCACGCCCAGAACGCGTTATCTTTCGGCATCCGTCCCATAGCAAGCTGCCATCTCCCAACGCGAGCATACCACGCGGAGCCTATTGCGTTCTTAATAAATAAGGCTCGGGCATCTTCCTCCAAGTCTTCCTCTTCCCAGATCTCTTCGTACGGTGTTATCTTCCCTGTCTCTGGATTAATCATCTCTCCGATTTCGAGCGTCGCACCGTCTGGTAGCTGGGTGCAGGTGCCTTGATCAAGGACCTCTGAAGCATTCTGTAGCACCACCCCTGGGTCCAGCATTTGCAGCAGAACTAGTGGCACCTCCAGCGCCGCCCTAACCACCAAGACCCATGAAGCCTTGCATGCCATCTTGACCAGCACTTCCGTATAGCTGCTTGCCGTACTCGCCAGAGCCGATACCAATGTTACCTTGGCCGAGACCTAGACCGTGCGAGTGCTGGTGTTGTTATTGCTGATGGTGGAGAGACTGCTGAGGGTGCTGGTAATCATCGTAGCCACCCTGCTGGTACAGTCCTTGGCTGTATGGGTTACCTTAGGGCTGCACCCCGTTGACACTCACCTTTTCCTGATGCTAAGGAAAAACGCAGCTATGCTGGAGGTGAGGAACATGTACGGATGTACTAGAGTATAAGGGTATGGCTTATTATGGCTTATATTGGAGTCTCTGAATATTATGAACCACATTACTGAGTGAACCGAGAAGGTATAAAGTGACAGTACTATGCATAGATATATGTATATTAGGCGGCATTCGGTAGGTGTGTAATGCTCGAGTAAGTACATGCGTTGTAGTAATTCGAGCGCATCATCACCATGGACAGTCGGACTTCATTCTAAGATTGGCTGTTCAAGTGACTTGATGACGGATAAAAGCCATTATAAGCTATTGGGCCGATAGCGATAGTTCAAGATCGAATATTTCAGTTTAGCTCCGCCAGCTTGATTGTCGTCCTCGTTAGCAAGTATCGATGGAAGAGCATCCGACTTCAACGTGAAGACCTTTCGGAGGCCGATGCAAAACACCAACGGCCACTTGGTAGCTGAAGCATATTTCACCTAATGTTTCCTCCGTTCCGAGCCCAAGAATATGATCCTTGAGGCTCATTGGCTTGTGTCTGCCTCAGCGGAGACACCACATGACTGGCTTGATTGAAAATACGCAAGACTCAAAGCCTTGAGCCATGTCATGATGATGCTTATTGTCCACACGATAGAAGCCGCAGCAAAAGCGCGTACTCGTATACGATATGTTCCTCAATGATGCGCGTTGTCTCTCGAGTCGGAACAAAGCTCGAGGGGGCAACAGTAGGCAACCATCAACGCTGAAGAGTTCGGGGCCATTCCGCGTCGCCTGGAAGATTTATCTTATATCTGCAGCGCTGGCAGTGACGTCGCCTACAGTGCGGATGGATGAACCCATACCGTCGGATGAATTTGCCGTAACATCCATTATGCATCACGTAACACGTTATCGGTCGGGCATTTCTGAAGGGAAGTCAAGTTTCATCTTTCGGCGACATGTCATCTATAAATAGTGTGAGTATGGCGCTTTTCAGCATGCCAACAGTTCTTCGAATTGGCGAGTAGAAGGACGGAACACCGAGGAACATCGTTCAGCGAAGCCCAAGCCAGAGGTAAAATGGAATTACTCTACGCACATGCTATAGATGACTTCCGCGCATACTACTGCGCACATAGCCTTTGTTGGATATCGGGTTAGTCGTCAAGATGAATAGCTAGCAAGTCATAGCACAATTTTATCAATCTCCGATTTTATTTTGCGACGTAGCCGGGCTGAATTTGCCGCTGAAAAGAGCTTTAGAGCGTTCATATCAGGTTTAATTATCCCTGTACTTGTGGGGACATCGGGAAAGAATTGCAAAGATATAAGACTCCATTCAGGGAAAACAGTCGTGTTTGAGGTTTCGAATATCATGCCTGAAGGATACCAGGGACATCTTCGTGGCGCCACATCGCTGTGGAATGTACGGAAAGACCGTAAAAGACCAGTAAAAGACTGACAGTTCTATATTTATACACCATGGGGGTAAAAGCGCGTACGTACTGTGTAATGGCAGGTAGACGAATGATGACCAGGAGCATGATGCGCGCCCATTGAGCCTATACTGATACCCAAGTCACAGAATATCATGCACAGCGAAAATGAGAGACGGACACGGTGACGAACTTCATCAGTATCAGTTCTGCCATCGAGGAAAAACTAATTTTATACCTGTAGATCACGGTACGTGAGAGTGTATTTCGGGCAGATGATCTACCTTTCCTTGATTTCCTATAGGCTATGCCCTAATCAGATGGGAAATGAGGTGGACGCATGAGAGGCAGATATAAATAGATTCGAGATCATTCTGGTTGGCAACGCACGCAGGTCCATTTTAAGCAGCAGTGGAAAGAAAAAGTAGACGCCAGTGGAGTAGCTATTGTCGAGAGAATAAGTCGAACTAATTGTGGCTTGAAGAGTCGAACAAAGCAAGCAGGAGTAGCGGGCGAGAAAGGGAGAGCGGGGGGGTGCAGGGGACGGAGGAGGAGAAGACAGCCGTGTCGGCATTGCAACAGAAGGTAGAGTGACAAAGGCTGATGTCCGAAATAGGCAAGGGCAACATATGGCAAGCAAGGCACAAGCAGCCAAAGCGTTATAAGGCACGACGCGGGATTGATTGCCCAGTTTTCCCTTCGACATCCCCCTTTCTCCGAATCTGCTCTCTTGCTAAAGGCCGTCGCCTAGTGCGCCCCCAAAGACTACGAACGCCCGACACTGGTGTCGTTTTCTTCTTCTCTTCAGCGCTGAAATTTCAACTTTGATAGTCACAAGCTCTCAACGCACTCCCACTCCTTCTAATCTTCAACTTTCTTTACTTTAATCTTTACACTTCAGACAAAATGTTCAACAGCAAGCTTTTTGTGACTTTCTTGACCCTCTCCTTGGTGGCTTTCACTGTTGAGGCTGCCCCTACGATCGAGGCCAGGCAGAACCAGAAGCAAGCGGCAGCGGCGTGTCCGGTGAGTGTTCAACTTATGGTTTATTTATAGATGCCTTACCGATCGCACCACAATTAGGCCCCTATTGTAAAGACAGTGACAGTTACTGCTCGTGCGGCTGCTCCTACTCTCAATAATGGAAGCAACAACGGTATGTCTCGCAGAGATCTCATTCTATATTTTATTCAATAAATTCATTTTTTCTCTAGGTGCTGTTACTTCTGCTATTGCAGTCACTGCCAAAGGTGGCAAGACCACAGCGGTAGCAGCCACTGCGACTGCCAAAAACAATAACGGTGGCAAGGGGAACACTAAGACTACTTCCACAGCTGCAGCTGCAGCCACAACTGCCAAAGGTGGAAAGGGTAACACCAAGACCACCAGCTCAGTGGCAGCAGCGGCCACTACGGCAAAGACGAACCAGACGAATAACAACGGGGGGAAGAACAACACCAAGACGACCTCCAGCGCTGCTGCTGCCGCTACTTCAGCTGCTGCTGGCAGCACCGGTGACCCGCAGAAGTCTTTGAGTACGTATCTCGTCGATTTTATCCCATCAACTTTCTAACGATCTCCTACAGCCCTTGATCCTAAAGTGATCGCATCCGGATTCGCCAACGATGGTCAAGATGTGCCCACCGCCGGCCAGGTCGCTTCTCTCACCTCGACGAACAACTTCATCAACTTCTGCTTGACCGTACCCAACCTCCCTATCACCAACGGCAAGCAGATCACGACCGGATCATGCAACCCCGCGCCCATTGGTGTCATCCCCTCTACCGACAACATGCCCTCGTCCAAGTTTACCTTCCCCGCCAACTTCGGTACCGTCAAGGCTGACACGCCCTTCACCATCTCCATGGCCATTCAGAACATGCAGACCGGCTTCTTCGTCAACGCTCAGGAGAACTACTTTGCTGCTCCCCAGTTCTTGAACGCCCAAGGCCAGATCCAGGGTCACTCCCATGTCGTTGTCGAGCAGTTATCATCGATTACCCAGACCACCCCCACTGACCCTAAGAAGTTCGCCTTCTTCAAGGGTCTAAACGCTGCTGCTTCGAACGGTGTCCTCACTGCCGATGTCACCGCCGGTCTCCCTGCTGGCTTCTACAAGCTTTCGTCGATTAACTCAGCCGCTAACCATCAGCCCGTTATCGTTCCCGTCGCCCAGCACGGTTCCCTCGACGATGCCATCTATGTTGGTCACTCCCTCTCTTTATCGATAATATTTACTCACTGCCTTGCAATATTTAGTTCACTGTGACTGCTGACGGTAAGGCTGCTGCTGGTGCTGGTGCAGCTGCCGGCGGAGCTGCCGCTTCCTCTGTTGTCGCCTCTGCATCTGCTATCAAGACTTCCTCTGCTGCCGCTGTCAAGTCCTCTGCAGCAGCCGTCACTGCACCTCCTGCCGCTGCTACCACCTCTCTTCGCAGAATCTCCAAGGGTGTGACCCTCAATGCCCCCCCTGCAGCAGCCACAGCCGCTCCCGCTGTTACCTCACAAGCATCAGGCCGAGGAGGAAAGGGGAACTGATCTCATCATCTATTTTCTTTCTGACAGGGGAGATCCTGGCAGGATGATCATTGCATGATCAGCTGATTGATCTCTTCCTCTATTCCTCTTGATTGTTATACCCACACCTCGCAATGCAGATGGTTTCCGGAACACGTTCTCTCCGGGGGCAGTATTATTTATTCGCATGTAATGCCTGGTAGACGAGTCACGCCTTTCTTTATTCATCTTGTTTCACTCTCTTCCTGATTTGTTGCGAGGCTTGCTTGCTTTTTGATCATTTTTTACCATAGTTTTGTGCGTTCCTGTAGTCTTTCGTTTATCATTCTCGCACCGCGGGCAGAGCTAATTCATTGGGATTGTTGAAACTCCATATACATGTGTGACATAAGAAATGGAACGCCTACTCAGTGCACCATTATTTAATTGTAGACACTGGATGGGGTTCTGAAATTTTTGTGTCTGAGTGAGCTAGATAGTGTCGAACTACGAACGACTTGTGGCTCGGACAAGTTGCTGTGATAATAGTAATCACGAACCTCTCAGGCCCATGTCTTTAACAGACATCCCACCCAATAGATTATAATGACTAAAGTGAGGGGAGCTATAAACACCTAAAGAATATAATTGGATCAATGTCGGCACCCTCTAAGATTGATATAAAAGATGTCGGAAGTGGGAGTTCAGGGATCCCATTAGAGAATTGCAAGACTAGAACATTGTTGCAAAATGTGAGAGCCCCTGGGATAGAAAGGGCGAATCCGCACCATTCTTCAAAATTAATTTCGAGGTCCATAATCTGAGACTGCGACCACCGTACGGGAAGTTGTAATGTAGACAAACTAATATCAAGACGGCGTAGTTTCTGCAGTCGGGGAGCGCTGAGAAAGCCGAACTGTTCTCAGCCTACCTAACAGCTGGAAATCATTGATCGTATTGCGGCGCAATGGTCCATAAGTATAACATGGGGACATCTTCTAGTTTAATGCCAGTGAGTAGACGTAAATCAACGTCTGGAATAACCATTGTAACATTTTAACCACTGCATAGGAGAGCAATAAGAAAACCTTCAATAGCGATTCAGGCCGTAAGTAACTAATAAAGGATCCCGGGTGAATAAAACACAATAGGTGAAGGTTCAATCGGTGACTACTAACACTTGGAATCAGGCGTTCTTGCAATATTTCGAGAAGCTATATTGAAAGTGCCGACCTATCTAATATATTAAAAAATATAAGAAGTGTTTACGGATACAAGATTTTAGAGTACAACGCTTCGTATGATCCTTGATACGGGTTTTCAACGAGGTCTTCTATCGATGACCGTCCAGACATTGATAGTCAGCTAGGCGGATCTACTCCAGAGACTGTCGTAGTAGCTGCTTGTTGGTGGAAAGCTGCTATAATCATGTACAGGTGAGAATCGTCTCCGTGTGTTATTCCGTAATCCATCCCAGGGAGTGTAGGATCTGATTCTGGCAAGTGGGAAGGGAGGTGAATAGTAGAGTTCCAATGCCAAATCCCTCATACGGTTACTACCAACCTCAGATCGTACATCGATAGCTTGCTCGCGTGTAAAGGAGGCTGAGAAATGTTCTAGCTGGGCTTTGTCTTGGGAAGCGGATTCCGTTCTGCTTCGAATAAAAGCTAGGATGGCAGCATCTGAGAAGTACGATGTTCCGCATTCAAAGAACGTCAGTAGTGGGCATATATCACCTGCAGTGAGAGAGTGAAGAAGGGAGTCTCCAAGGACCAACTGCGGCATGTCATCGGGCGGTGGATAATATGGAGCATAGATCCATGAGCTTTTCGTCCACGTTTGATCATCTTTAACATCAAAAGAGAGGCGTTTGAGATGCGGTGTTAACCGCAAACACTCCATTATGCTGTCAAAAGTGAAAGACCCTGAGCTGAGAAGAAGACTCTCGATATCGCTAGTTGTGCTTGCCAATAGACTGAGCAATGCCACGGTATCATCTGGGGGCAAGTGTACGGTCGGAGTAGGTGGGCTAGGAGGTGTCATTTGCCTTTGATATGCAATGTGGCGGAGAGAAGGAACATGGAGACGCTTAAAAAGCTCCTTTCCCTTTGCATGCATCCCTTCCATAACCGATAGAGACGTTAAGAACGGAAGTTCGATACGGTCGCGTATATCATCACCCAAGGTACCGAAATCTGATATTTGCACCCTACACGTTGTTAAATGTGGACAGCGCTGCATAGTTCGAAGAACATCTGCAGTAGAAAGGTTAAACCCTCGCCAATCTTCAAAGTCGATTCTCAATTCGGTGATCTGAGGGCACTGAATGAAATAGAGGGATTGAGGGTCAACATCGAACAAAGTAAGATTCTGCAGTCGAGGAGCATTGAGGAATTTGAAGTTTGCCGCACCCCATGCATACGCAGACCCAATCTGAGGTGATCCCCACGAGTCATGGCGCACCTCAAGCACAACACTTTTCAACATTGGAACTGAGTCGGGAGAAAGCTGAGCAAGAACTGGACAAGCGGAGGTACAGATGATAAATTTCATGTCGCTCCAGCGATCCGAGACAGATATTAGAGTCTCCAATATAGGTGCAACGATTTCGGCCGTGATCATGGAGGAAGAGGGCGATGCAACTGATATCGAGAGCGGACATGCTCCAGAACGCGCTAACCATTGTCGAAGGCCTTCAATGCGGGGTTTATCCAGGTTACGAGTTGTCACAGGGTCATTATGCGGAGAGGGGATCGGTATATGAACCGATGACCATAGTTTGGGAGTAGTTAACGCAATCTCTCGCCAGAGACTGCAGATATGAGTTAACAACAATGGAGCTTCTCGTACACTCATCACCGCATCGTGACCAACAGGAAGGCATTGTACAAACATTGCTCGAAGGATATCGTGCGGTAACTGACGAACAGGAGTCAGCAGTGCCGTATGCGCTTCAATGTCGTTATACAGCTCCTCTCGTGTACGCGACAAGTCCTGGATTGCAATATACATCTGCTCCAACTTCTCGTCCAGAGCCTCTAATTCCTTTCTAGGCTCTAAAATAGCCTCCCTAATTTCCTTCATTTCAGCATCCGAGGGAACATAGTTGGTATACAGTCTGTCAGAGAAAATGGTTTTCATCTTGATCCCGTGTTCTGTCATGTTTGTCGCGTTTCGACTCGTGTTGTGCCCTATATCCTACAGCACAAGTCAAAATCAAAGTTCACAATGAGCAACTGTGAAGACGTAATCTGACGCACCTTGGAATCTCCTGGTAGTTAAGAAGTGAGCCGAGTAGGTTGAGGCGTGCACAGCAAGGCCCACGCATGTACCCCAAACTTGCACATGATCAACACCCAGATGAAGAGGATTCTACGTCCTAGATCATTGTAATCATTCCGATATATTGGTAACTACGAGTGTCTGAATAAGAAGATATTCCTGAGGGCAAGGTAAAACAGACATTTTGAGAGTGCGCGCAAAGCATAGAAAGTAATACAAAAAATACGTAGGCAATCAAATGGGGTTCGGCCCGTATCCGGTGTTGTCACCATCCGTCTGCACTTAACAGTCCACTCCACCAGAGACCCACCCACCCTCTGCTTTCTTTACCTCTATAACGCAACTATGCACGATCTTCGACGCTTTTATTCACAATAATGCTACAAATTTTTTGAAGAATTCAGCCAGAGATCATCTACTGCGTGACCGCAACTATTTAATATGCCGTTTGACATTCAAGATGCTATCGAAATAGCAACAATACCTTCAACCCAAACCCTTCGACATGTACACCTCCGCGCAAATAACTCTTACATGGTACCTCCGGCCGGGCTCCAGCAACGACAATGAACATAACTTATCGGGGAATCCTCACCTCAATCCGAGGTGTAGAACATCGAAGGATCAACGTTCGGAGGTAGGAATTAGAGCATGGATGGGTGTACCTTATGACCACAAAAAGTGGCATCAATACTAGATAATGGGGAATGCGTGTGAATTTTCAAGATAAGTAGTCATCCTCCTAGCTACCTTTTTGTGTATCCTGAATTCATATCTCATTCGACACGCGAAGCATGCCTCGCGAGTAATAGGAGATGCTTGGGGATAAACTTAGATTTGTCCTCGATACGCTATATGGTGTTGCATACTGGTACAATCTGATTGAAACGAGGTACTGACATATCCTTTGGATATTGGTGCTTGCGGACATGCATTATTCTACGGTGGCTCTTAACATACCAAATACGAATCATTCACGCCTAGCGGCAAGCAATGGCAGTGCTGATGCCATATTGTGTCTATTTTTGCTCGCAGTTCGATTTGGGACGCGTAGTTCTCCCGCTCTTTCTCCCCCAACTCAGAATCGTTGGCTATGAAACTCGTCCTCTGTAGTGACTACGGGCCCTTGGACTTCCAGAGCTCATGTGTGAGAGCAACCTGGGGCGCTGTACTACCCGCTGCGTTTGTATTCGTGATTTGCTTCTATTCGATCCCCATACCCGGACCAGCACGCAAGTTATCTAGGAAAATCAAGACGCCTTTCCTACCATTTCTGACTCTGCATGAAGCGGAAGCTCTTGATCTATACGCGGCTTCTGGTGACAAAGTTCTGGGAGACGAGGATGCAGGTGCAGCTGTCGACGTGCCCAATGTAGTGCCCCTATGGCGGACGGTCGTGTTCGTGTTTGCGGGCCTTTTCGAAACACTCTATTGGATCGCTAGCGGATCTTATGTCCTATACAGTGATCCTACCGACCTTTGGCCCGCCATTCGCGCATATCTTCTCGCCGTTACTTGGCTCTACACCGTCATTCGACCCATCGCGTACCCTACTGCAACCCCGCCCTACGACTTGTTTTCAATTTATCTTGTTCTTTTATCAACTGCGATTCTTCAGTTCGGAGGTGCTCTTTTTGATCACAACGTTTCGGGCTTCCCTTTACCACCGACGACGATCGTTGTTGCGCTGTCCGCGAATATAGGTATTATTAGTGGGCTATTGTTCGTTGTCTTGGGTATGCCCCTGGCGATACCGAGCAGTCATGTAAAGAGGGAGGAAATAGTACGTATTAATCGCAGTCAATGGGATAATATTGATGTCTGCCATCAGGGGAAAACTGTCTCCCTCGAGGACTACACTTCGCTATGGGGTTGGATTTCGTTCAGCTGGGTGCGGCCTCTCATACAATTGGTAAAGCTTTATCTTCTCTTGAGAATTCCTCGTTCATGTCTCTCTAGGGACGAAACACAACGTTGAATGAAAATGATGTACCAAGTATTAGCCCAACCATGCAATCACGACCCGTCTTTATTAAGTTCAGCTCAATATAGTGAGCGTTCTGTCTTTCCACTCTATTTCCATCACTGATCGAGACAGTCGCTCCACTCTCCTTCGAAAGTTATGGGCTGCGAATTCTCTGGATCTTTTGTACACATTGTTCATTCATATAGTTCAACTCTTATCTGACTCTTTTATCCATCAAGACTTGACTTCATCCTGACTTACATCGCTATTATCTTTACCTACTCCGGACCGTTCTTCCTCAAGTATGTTACGCTGTACTTCTACGCTAATCGTCTGCTGACTATGATTAGACTCATCCTCGATGCTATTGACACGAAGAACCCCACTCCCGAGTCGCGTGGGCGTGCTTACATTTACGCATTCCTGGCGTTCGTATGTTCTCTGATAAAGGTGAGGTATATTAAAGTCAATATAGTACTCGTGCTGACCTTATACAGTCCCAAGTTGAACTCCAGCATCTCTGGTTCAGTCGACGTGCGGCAACGCACGTCCGCACTGAGCTAATGGCGGCAATCTACGACAAAGCTCTGAAAAGAAAGGACTACTCCGGTATTATCAGCAAGGATAAGCAGAACGAAGCCGCCGAGAAGAAGGCTGCCGATGCTGAAGCTGCTGAGGGTGTGAGCGGTAATGAAGCGCAGAACAAGAAGGGCAGCGGTACGATAGCTATTATTTCTGTGATGTGGGTCATACTAAGAGATTGGCGTTATGTAGAGAAGAGCAAGGCTGCGAATAAAGAGGACAAGAACAAGGCTGCGAAAGCCGACGACCCCGAAGCCGGAGCTGATGTTGGAAAGATTGTCAATTTAATGGCTGGTGACGCTAACAGGGTGTGTCTAATCTTTATCCAGTTCATTCCACGATCTAATGCATGGCAGATCTCCCTAGTGATATCCGCAGCATTCTATATCTATGGAGGTTTGTGTATCGTTTATGACCTAGTGATATAAACTAACTTCTGCCCCAAAGCTCCCTTCGAAATTATCATTGCTGGAGTCTTTTTATACAAGTTCGTAACTTTTTTCGTCACATCCGTTAACACGAATTCTGAACAGGATATAGATTGCTGGGACTCAGTGCCTTCGCGGGCTTTATAGTTCTGATCGCAGGGTGGCCGCTGAATAACTTCATTACCAATCGAAGTATTAGGATCCAAAAGGGCGTTTTGGCTGCGAGAGACAAGCGCATGGGAGTCCTCAACGAACTCATCGGAGCTGTGAGTCTTCCCGCGTGTTGTAATATTCTACTGTTTATAGTAACATTTGTAACAGGTAAAGTTCATCAAATTTTTTGCATGGGAAGAGCGCTGGATCGGCCGTACCTTAGACGCTCGAGAGAACGAAATGAAATGGATGATCAAAGGTAATCCTAGAAATTTCGACCTTCGATGAAGTTTAGCTCATATCCTATCAGCTTACATCAACTCGATTATGTTCTCTCTTCTATGGAGCTGTGTGCCTATTTTAGTTTCCATCGTCTCTTTCTTTGCATATGTTATGCAAGGCAACGAATTGACGATTAGTGTTGCATTCACAGTTAGTGAGACGGGCCTTTATTTTCTTCCTAATGTTTAACATCCTCTTCGCAGGCCATCGCTCTTTTCAACATGATTCGGTATGCGAATAACCACGTTCATCTCTTTCTCGCTCACGACTCTATTTCAGTATTCCGCTGAATGTTGTCCCTACATGGATTATACAGATTGTGCAGGTACAATTTCACCCTTATACATCTTAATGGATGCATTTTCATTATATTCTACAGACTGGTGTTGCTATTAAGCGTATTGCAGTATATCTTGACGAGGAAGAAGTCACAGAGCAAGTGTCTTCTCTCAAGAAGGACCTTTCAGAGCCCTATCCACCAGGCTCGGATGATGACGGACTCGGACTCGCGGACGCATCCTTAAAGTGGAATGAGGTACCGGACGATAAGGCGAACGACAAGGGTAAAGATAAATCTCCTTCTCTGACTGCCCCTACCGACGTCAGTAGCACTGTCGCCAGCGAGGCTACCTCTCTTGCGGAACCAGGTGATCACAAGTTCGAGCTACGCGATCTCACTGTGCGATTCCCAGAGGGTGAATTGACAGTCATCACTGGGCCTACAGCCTCAGGAAAGACAGCTCTTCTGGCAAGCGATTTCTTAGTATTGTTTCCTCGTTGGCTTATATTTACAGCAGATGGCCTTACTTGGGGAGATGACCTTAACCTATGGTAGGATTATCATGTCGAAGAACCCTTCTAGAGTCGATGAAAATGGTCTCATGCAAGCAATCTCTTATGCTGCTCAATCACCGTGGCTTCGACATCAATCGATTAAGGACAACATTCTTTTTGGATACCCTTATGACAAAGACAGATATAACGCCGTAGTTAAGTCTTGTGCTCTCCAACCTGATCTCGAAATGTTAGAGGATGGGGATTCAACTGAAATTGGAGCTCGGTATGATTTCCATTAAAACTTGCCTACTAATATACAACCTTGACTCGATATTCTTTAGTGGTGTGAGTTTATCGGGTGGCCAAAAGGCGAGGTAGACGCTATCTGTTTCTCCGCTATGAGACCGAAACTGACGTGCCCTGTAGAGTGGCTCTTGCTCGTGCAATTTACGCTCGGACGAAGTATGTATTGCTCGATGATCCGCTGAGCGCAGTGGTAAGTGCAATAGAACCCTGGTAGATATAACTACCAATGCGCCTTTAGGATAGTCACACGTCTCGATTCCTCTACGAGGAGCTCTTGCGCGGCCCACTTCTGGCCAATCGTACTGTTGTGAGTGTAATCCACCTCCGTTTGCACACTCTGCTTTCTAACACCCGTTCGTAGATTTTGGTCACACACCACATCGGACTTGTCCTTCCTGGCGCCTATTACCTCGTACGGATGCTTGATGGGAGAATTGATACCCAAGGGACCGTGAAAGAACTTCGTGCCCAAGGGATTTTGGACGAAATTACCCATGACGCTGAAGCTGAAGTTCACAAGGAGGAGATTGTAGAAGCAGAGACTTTGGCGGTTGCAGAGGCCGACGAAACTCAGGAGCCAGCATCTGCTGAGACCAAGAAGCCGCGAAAACTTATCAAGGATGAGCATCGAGAGACTGGTGGCGTCAAGTGGTCTATTTACAAGAAGTATTTGAAAGCGTCGTCCTACTGGATTTGGGGATTCCTCTTATTTTTAGTCATGGTTAATCAGCTCTTGGGTATCACTGAGAAGCTGTGGATCAAGGTATGTATCTGCTTGCTGTTAGTATGACGCCGATACTCATGGTATGCTTCAGACTTGGGGAGAAGCATACGGCCAAAAGGAACACGCTCATAATATGTATGCATTCAAATCATTCGCGACTGGAGAACATGAAGTGCCAATGGACGGATATCTTGCACAACACCAACACGCCAGCTATCAGCCTATATCATCTACTAAGAGTTTATTTGGCATCAACTGGCCCAACGCCATTGAGCACCCTTTGTTCTATGTCGGTATTTACGCAGCAATCGGATTCGCGAATGCTCTGGTCAGTGTCCTCTCCGTGACAGCTCAATATACTGCTGCGCTCAGGGCTTCGCGCGCTCTTTTCAAGTAAGCATTAACATTTGCATTCCTTTGTACAAAATGCTCACTTTGTACAGACAACTACTTGTTACAGTCGTACGAGCTACGTTCAGATTCCACGACACCACACCCCAGGGTAAGTGGTCCCAACTGTCTTTTGAGATTTATATTGACCTCTCACCAGGTCGTATGCTCAATCGCTTCGGAAAAGTGAGTTACTTGAGCTGATAATCGGCTTTTAACTCATGATGTTACTTTAAAGGATATTGAGACCATAGATTCCTCTTTAGCAGGCTCGTTACAAGCAGTCAACTCTACCCTTGCGAGTTTCTTCGCTGCCATTTTGACCGTGGCGTGCGTTCTATCGATTTCTCTCCTTCAGGTTTTACTCAGTGTATTTTTACAGTGTTGTGTTTCCATATTTCTTGATACCCGCCCTGTTCATCGGTATTGCATATCGTGAACTCGCGATAGGTTATCTCAATACTGGGCGAGATCTTCGTCGAATGGAATCCAACACAAGGTCTCCAATTTTCTCTGACTTCAGTGAGCTACTAGAAGGTATTGTTACAGTCAGAGCATTCTCTGCCGAACGCCGCTTCCTCGACGGACTCCACGCAAAGATTGACTTAACTACGAAGGTTTGATATGTGTTTATTCCAACGCGTCAATATTTGACGCTCGTCAGATGTGGTACACGTTCTGGATGACAAGTCGATGGCTCCTTATCAACTTCGAAGCTCTCGGTGCATTGTCCGTACTAGTAACGATGCTTTTTTCCATTGCAAAGCTTAGCGACGGTGCCGGTCTTGCTGGTCTTTGTATCACAAGTGCTATGGCGTTCACGGACGCTGGTACGTTCCCATTTTATCTCTGACACCTGCAGATAATCATGTATATAGTGTATTGGTCTTGTCGATTCTGGACTGGTCAGTGAAATGTATTGAAATTTTTGGTAGGTTACTTACAAGCTTTTTTTCAGCTCTTGAATTGGACCTGAAGTGCGTCGAAAGGTATCATTTGTAATTTCTTTTTGCTAACCCTACTATAGCTCGGTGGAACGCATTGTCGAATAGTACGCGATATCTGTTTTTAGCCGATAGCAAACTTATATATCGGATCAGCCTTGATCTTCCACAGGAGCCTCCTGCTGTGATCGAATCTAACCGCACCCCTGCATACTGGCCATCCAGTTCCAACAACAATGCTCTCATTTCGGTCGAGAACTTGGTGATTAAATATGCCTCAGACTTGCCTGCCGTCCTCCAGGACGTTTCCTTCACGCTCAAGGCAGGCGAACGAGTAGGTCTCCTGGGTCGTACAGGTATGGTGGTTCAATCTGTATCTTTAGCACCCTATAACCCCAATTTCCTCCAGGTAGTGGGAAATCCACCCTTGCTATGAGTATTCTCCGCTTCGTGAGTTTCTCATTCGTCGGTTGGAGATGCGTGCGTACTTATATCTCTTTAGATGGACCCCATAAGCGGGCGTATTGTCATTGACGGTATTGATATCTCGACTATCGGACTGCATGATTTACGTTCAAGAATGGTGAGTACATCATTTGACGTTATCTCTTATACGGGTACTCATTACCATCTTCGAAGACATTCATCCCTCAAGTACAGATCATCATCGTTCGAATAGGACATCGTGAGACTGACGATCATTCCCAACAGGATGCTACACTATTCTCGGGCACAATCAGGGACAACTTGGATCCTTTCCGTGAGTGGAGCGTCTAAGTTTCATTCAACCTTATTGACAATAGAAATTCAGACGAGCATGAAGATAGCGAATGCTTAGACGTCTTATACCGCGTACAGATGATTACCCCAGATGCTAGCCCGCCAAGGACGCAAGAACATTCTGCAGCATCTTCAGCCGCTGCCACTCGGCCACCCTCTATCACTGGCGTTGAGCACAGTAGTACTATTAATACTCTTAGTGATGGCGCTTCTACCACAACTACCGAGGTTGATAAAAAGACCACCGTCTCGTTGGATACCCAGGTTTCTGCTGGAGGTGCTAACTTTTCGCAGGGACAGAGGCAGCTTATTGCAATGGCCCGCGCTCTCTTGAGGCGCAGCTCTATTATCATTCTGGATGAGGCTACAAGCAGTATCGACTTCGATACTGATGCAAAGATCCAGGCAACGATCCGTGAAGAGTTCGCCAATTCGCTCTTGTTGACTGGTTCGTTGTAGTTTGAATCCTTTAATTGCTTGAGATCATCTAAATGTCTTGGCTCCCTTAGTTGCCCATCGTCTTCGCACGATCATTGATTATGATAGGCTTATCGTTTTGGATAAGGGCCAGGTAAAGAACCGGCTCTGCACATTAGCCTCGCTTTGTGAATACTAATCGTTCTTTCGCAGATTGCGGAATTCGATACCCCATGGAACCTAATTCAAAGGGACGGAATATTCAGAAACATGTGCTTGAAGAGTGGATCTTTCAACGAACTCGAAGCAACTGCGAAGGCTAAGGCGGAACACAACAATCAGGCGCAGTAGAAACTGTGCTCGCGGGGCCTGACATCCTGGAGATGAAGCCTCGGATAATTTTATATATGTCTTGAATTTGTGGATCGGTAGCTGGAAGAAGGAAATATATCATGTCAAATATATACGCATACCTTCAGGAACAATGTCTGCTCGCTGGACCGGTTGTGTTTAGAGTTAAAGCCGCTTAGACGGGTTGAAGACATTTTCAACGCGTGGCGACGCGTTAAGTGCGGGGAAACACGCTTCGAACAACGAGATCAGGCATTTTACTATATAATGCTAATGATCACTCTGTCATACGGAAGTGTAGATACTATCCTGCAAGAAATTAAAAATATGAGAACAAACTGCTGAGTGCTTGGATTTATATCGATCCATAATTATGAGCCCCTACAGGCGTCGGAATAAAATGTAAATGAGCGTGGTAGTCTGCGCCTACGACTAAGGTAGAAATGATATGTTCCAAATAATGAAGTCCAAAACGCGGGGTGTCCAGCGTCCAATAAGTCTAATCAGAAGAAACCCATAAACATGGCCATCACCGCCGCAATGCCTGCAAACTGAATTGCACCATCCTTAGTAGCAGCGTTGGATGCAGGACTCGTTTGAGCAGCGCCGGAGGATCCTGGGGCGGTTCCGGTAGCAGATTCACTTGCATGCGATGAGTGATCTTCAGTCGTAGAGGGGGTAGCAGATGTGGCAGGGGTAGCAGGAGCCTTGGCAGCATTTTCTTTGAACCCAGCAGCGGTCTGCGTCTGAGAAGGGTTAACAGACAAAACGGCACCCTGGTTGCAAAGACCACCGGCTTCGTCGAAGAACCTAGATTGACACTCGTTAATGAGATCAAAACCATGGAAATACAGTTAATATCACCCACCAGAGGGGTTCGGTGCTGTTCACCGTAAGCTTAACAGATGGAAGGCCAGATGCGTCGACTGCAAGGTCGTCTGCAACCTATTGGCCAGGTTCTTTTTAGTAAACGGAATGGTGGGCCGAAAACACGACGTACGGTAATCACACCGCTATTAAAACCACCGTTACTCGTGCAAGGGTTCTCATACGACGATTCTATACACCGCAATCGAAGTATCAGAGCTGCAATATAGGTATACGCTAAGGCAACTCACGAACGACACTATGGCTCCCGCTTCTGAATTCAAAGTTGATAACATCTCCGGAAAGAGGGTGAATCGAAGAAGGATCAAATCCTAGGCCTTTCTTCCTTCATTGACGCGTTAATAACGCTAGCTGTTCATCATTTAACAGCACAAAGGACGCACCCAGTGGTTTCGTCCTTACCAACGCCAACAAGATATTCGGCCCCAAACGCCAGAGGGAGGAAGAGAGCAACGAGAGCGATGGACTTCATTACGATAGAATTAGACGTAGAAGGATAAGGAATTCAGGAGAAGAGAAGGACAACCAGCGGTGAAGTTGGCTCAACTGCAGCATGGCGATCTTGGCGAACACGTTGTTTACCTACTCATAAATGGAGCAGCCAAACAACGCGTCGTGTCAGTCACTCTTTCTGCGCAAGTGACCTTCATCCCCAACCCGCGGAACTTGAAGCACACTGTCCATGATGACGGGCACGCACATGGATGGCGAGTCGATGCATGCGACTATAGCATCTGCCGGACAAAAATAACAACATTCAGCCAAACTTTGAGTTCTTCCCATGGCGAATCCTAAAAATAACTGAAAATCATTGGAGCCGATACGTTCATAGATCTCCTTACCGGCACTCTTTTTTACTATCAGTGTCCCTAGTTCTTCCTCGTGGATGTTACTCATAATAAAGCAGGATGATTGTCCAAATTCTTCGTATTTTCAAACACGTTCGTTAGAATCCGACGCCACTCTACTTCGTCATCGTTGAGGCCAACCAGCGAACATCCAACCACATGCGCCGTCTATTTCGAAGCACTACCTAAGTTGTGGTCGTGTATAATATGTGATGAAAATGTCCCAGATCCAAGAGGATGGAAGGGACCGTTGACGTGGAGCGAGGTCAGTCCCCTCTCTCAACCACATGGACGATCCCGAACGTGTTTAAATGATACCGTGCCAGAATCAAAAGTATCTACAATGCATAAGGGTCCTCTAATAGGGTGAAATGCACACTTGATGTTCGAAAGAAGACGCACGTTCTTACATCGTCGCTATAAAACGAAGAACACGCCCACTATCACAATACTAGGCTACCACAGGATCTACCATGCGAACCACCATCTCTCTTCCTATCATCCTCACTCTCGCTCTCCGAGCAACTCATGCATTAAAAATTGTTCTGACGAACGATGATGGATGGGCCACTGCTCAGGTTCGCGCGGAGTTTGACGCACTCCAGGCAGCTGGTTTCCAGGTCAGTCTTTTTATTTGCATACGCGATAGTCTCAGGTTTTTACTTTTCACTCAGGTACTCTTGTCGGCACCTGCCATCAACAAGTCTGGCACTGGATCGTCAACCGCAACGCCTACCGTTTTGTCTGGCCCTTGCGAATTCAATACGTGCGCATCCGGCTCACCCGCAACTGGCTTCAATGCCAGCAATCGTGAGTTTTACAACCTTCTCCCATTTCAACAGTCGTTATAACGTTTTCTGTAGCCTTACTGAACTATGTCAACTCATTCCCGTACGTGTCCTTTGGATACATACCAGTGGAAAGTTCACACTTAACACTCCTTTATTTACAGTGTTGACAGTGTCCGCTTTGGTATCCAAACTTTGGCACCCAAATTGTTTGGGTCAGCCCCCGACCTCATTGTGAGCGGCTCTAACATTGGAAGTAAGCCACCTATTCTGTTCGAACTTTCCGACCTTCCTCTGATGACCTCGTTTAGCCAACCTCGGTTCAATTTCTGGTTCTGGCACAGTGTAAGCTCCTATTCATCTTTGTCTGTAGAACCATTTGACATTTCTTCTAGTGGTGCCGCTTCTGAAGCAGCTCTTGAAGGATTCCCATCGATCGCCTTCTCTGGCTCCACCGGAAGCCAAGTATCATATACCACCCTCCAGTCAGATCCCAACTCCTCATCTACCCTGGCGGCACACCTTTACACCTCTCTCATCATAAAATTCGTAAACGCTCTCGTTGCTACTCCCACTCCCTTCCTTCCCAAAGGCGTCAGCTTGAACGTCAACTTCGCTGCGACCACTAGCTGCCCCAGCGCGTCGAGCTTCAAGTTTATTCTTACTAGGGTAGCTGCCAGCTCATCTGCTACGGATGTGGCGACTTGCGGTGCTACTCGTCTGCCCGATGAAACTTCCACTGTGAAGGCTGGTTGCTTCGTTAGTGTCAGTGTGTTTAATGCGACCACGAAGATGGACGTCAGCGCAGCCACTCAGGCTGTGGTCCTCAACAAATTGAGCCCTATCCTGAGCTGCAGGACATAGGAAGATTAGATTAGATGCATCAATGTATATATACTTGTTGAAAAGTTATTAGGGTTTCAAGAGCGAATTTGAATTTAAAGTTACAAGGAGATGGTAGACTGTGTTCGGCCCGGCTCCCCGCCATATTTCCTCGATCCAAATTTGGATTCATGATCTCTGTTCATCTCGAGTCATCTTGTTTTACAACATTTCTGACTTCTCGCAAGTCATAACTTGAATGCTATAGTATATGAGACCGGGCATTCTCTGCTTCTCACCGCGATCAACTGCTATCTACCCACGAATCATGGCAACCTCTCCTTCAGATTCTTACGAAACTTGGACACGCGAGCAGCTAATAGACAGACTAAAACTTTTAGAGAGACCAAAAACACGACCGCCTTCGCCAAAACCTATCAAAGATTTCCACTTCGGCTCACATAGGCGACGGAAAATTGCCCTCAAGTTCTGCTACTCTGGCTGGGAATACAACGGTCTGGCATTCCAGACTAAACCGACGCCTCTTCCAACAGTCGAAGGCGTGATCTTCGACACGTTGGCCAAGTCACGGCTGATTGACAAGGAGGCGGGATTTGAAGGATGTGGATGGGAGAAATGTGGACGGACAGATCGAGGAGTTAGTGCCGGTGGCCAGGTCATTTCATTGTGGGTGAGAAGCGCGCTTTCACCTGAAGATTTGGCGAAGGTAGTGGGTGCGGAGGATGTTACTCAGGTAGCAGCTGTAAACGATGAAGTACGAGCGTCAAAGATAACAGAAGCTACCCTCGCGAACACAGATGTGCAGACAGAGGCCGATGATCTATTACCAGCTCTCGAAGATGACTTTGGAAAGCTTGACATAGAACCCACAAGCAACACGTCCCTTTCTGCTCCAAATTCAAAGACTTCGAAACCCCGCAGCGAACATGACTACCTAACAATCCTTAACCGCCTTCTCCCACCTACCATCCGCATCCTCGCCTGGTCCCCAGTATCCCCTACATTCTCCGCTCGATTCTCATGCACATACCGCCATTACAAGTACTTCTTCTCCCCACATGGTCTAAACATACCCCATATGCAGGATGCTGCTTCTCGACTACTAGGCGAGCACGATTTTCGAAATTTGTGTAAGCTAGACGCCCAGAAGCAGATCACCATGTTCAATCGGAAGGTGTTTAGAGCAGATATCGAGCCTCTGGAAGGTTTCGAGGACGGCCGAGGGTTACACGTCTTTAATCTCATTGGAACAGCGTTCTTGTATCACCAAGTACGACATATCATGGCTATACTCTTACTAGTTGGCACAGGACTCGAGGATCCCTCTGTCGTAACATCCTTACTTAACGTAACAGAGGGAGAACAAGCACAGAAGGAAGGGGATAAAATATTAGACGTTGTGGATAGGAAACCCGTATACCAGATGGCAGATGCCCTCCCACTCATGCTCTGGGAGTGTGGATATCCCGAGAGAGAAGTGGACTGGAGGACAATAGAGCGGCTGGATGATCCCTCGGCCGTCACCTCCAGCGAACTCTACCATCAGCTACATTCCATCCACGAGCGATCCCAGATATATACAGCGTTGAACCAGCATTTCCTTGCAGCTGCTTCGAAGCATCACGCTATTCCACCGAAACTGTTCCCTCTTCCTGAAGGTAACAAAGACACTTTGATGGGAGCGACGATGAACATCCCTCTTGGAGGAGGGACACATAAACGGATGACGAAGTATACTGATATTCTACGCCGTGAAAGGCTTGATACCGTCGATGTCATGAACGAAAGATGGAGGCTTGGGAAAGGTCTGAGAAAGGAGGAAAGGAAGAAGGAAGCTGAAGAGGGCGGTATCGATGAGGATGAATAAAGTAACTATCATTAGTCAAACGCTTAGATCTCTCTAAAATCTGTGAGCTAAAAGGGCACCTACAGACTTCACTGTGTTCCATGGACCAATTAGGCCTACACGTCTACCACTCATCTATGAATTTCGACATTTGCGGTGGTAGTGAAGCTCTGTCCGATGTAGGCTTCGGCTCAGCACAACCTCGGGATAGATTCCGTAGGCGATTGTTGGCGATACATGTATCGACCACGCTGCGCCGTTCGGACCAGGTTATGCGACCACGAACTCGATCTCAACAGGTCCGATTTCGATCATGAGAAGCAAGACTGAGTATTGCATACAAAGACCCTTTTATCATATAATACAATCAATTGTAGGTAATTACTAGTATTTGCTAGTTTGTATATCCGAAACGAAAGAGAATCAGTCCGTCATAAATCATAACCCTCCTGCATCCAAACGATTCGACATCACATCAGATCAAGTGCACTTTTATCAACTTACCAGGTAGTTATACATTATACACAGGCAGTAGAGGAATATCTAATCCTCTTGCTTGATGCGATCAACACAACAAGCATGGTACACTTCCCTTGAAATCCTGTTTTAAGAAGCTTTAGAATTGCCAAAATAGATACATGCCCTGAGGATCACTCACTCTGTATGATCAAAAGATGGGCCAGGGGGTCTCGCCACCGTAGCGCAGTCCATTCCACGGGGAATAGTTGGTAAAATCCCTGAAAGCTGGTCGGTAGTATATTTTAATCTTCATTCCTGCAGAAAACTCCAAGACAGCATTCTCGATATCGAGCTCTTTAGTACGAGGGAAGGAAACTGTGACTTTTGTTAATTTTGAGACACCTTCGTACGTACCTTCATTCTTCACACGAATGAAGGCGAGTAGCGCTGCGTCAGAGAAATCGCCTTGATTACATTCAAAGACTTCTAATAAGGGACAGAAACATCTCCCGTTATTCTCTCGACTCGGCGTGAGCAGTTCCAGAATTGAATTATTGACGGGAGATGTGCGGGCATCTGAAGTAGGGAAGTATGGATAGTCCCAGTAGTCTCCGGAACCGAGATAACCCTCGCGGTAAGCCAAAGCGTCGTAAGATGTAAAGGAAAGATGTTTAATAGAAGGTATTGTCCGTAGGCACTCTACTATATCTCCAGCAGGCATAGCATGGGCGTCGAGGACGAAACTCTCGATGTGTGGCACCCTCTGGAGGAGAGTTATGATAGAAGCGTGGACAGGATGTTCAGTCAAAGGAGTTGGAATTGTCGGCTGGGTATAGAATCTAATACAGCGAACACCAGGGAGGTCTAGACGACTGAAGAGCTCTAGCGCATCCCCGTAGGTACTTTCTGTAACTGATAGAGTTTCTAAATGAGGAAGTACAAGAGGAGGTTCTGTTGCAGCGTTCAACGGAATGTCAATTTCCAGTTTGATCATCTGTAAATTACACTTCCGAAGGTTCATGCATTTCTTCAAGACTTCCAGGGCAGCAGACGTAGATAGCCCAACCGTCCCCCATTCTTCGTCACCTTTCAAACATAGGTTTGTGAGTTGTGACCAGGAGACGGGGAGGTTGATTGGATCAGCTTCAACACGTGCTAGGAAAACCGAGCGTAAACCTTTTGCTGTAAAGAGTCCTGTTGATGTCCAATCGTTGTTGCTGACAAGTGGTACACCTCCTACGAAGGGACCATTGTAGCCATCGAGCGCTGCATACTCAAGTAACGGAACCGACTCCTTGGATATCTCCGAGAGCAGACTCCATGCTCGGGCAGGAATGAAGAGCTGTATATCCCTCCAGCGAGCCGAGTAGGATATCAATGTCCGGATTAGGAGATTAACTGTCTCGATGTCGGCACTACGAAACTTGGAACATGCAATTGATATCGAAAGAGGACAAATGCCGGATCGGGTTAACCAACCTTGTACAGCTTTGTTGAGCAAATGCGGGTCAGTGGCGGTCTCTACTTCGTGCGAAAGCGCGGGTACGGACACATGAAGACTGGCCCATAACGAGGGGGTAGAAAGGGTGATTGATCTCCACATACTACATATTTGGCCTAGGATCAGAGGCGCGGCATATTCGCTCATTACGGAATTGTGCGTGGTGGGTAGACAGTGAAGGAATATTTCTCGAAGAACATCTTCTGGTAGACGCCGAGCGGGGGACAAAAGAGCCCGATGGGCTGAGATGCTCTCTGTAAGGGTGTCGCGCTCATGAGACAATTTATCAAGGAGGGTCTGAACGCGACTGATCTCGCCATCCAAGAATGCTAGGCGCTCCGAAGGCGCAGCCAATAATTGTTTGATAGCTTTCACTTCGTTTTCGGATGGGATGTAGTTTGTACGAAGACGATCTTCAGAAAAGGATAGATCGATCATTTTGAAAGCTCTAGATCAAAAATCTGCGAGAAATAGACATAAATAAATGCACTCGTGCGTCGAAAGGCCATTCGACGCGAATACTCACCGGGAAAAAGATATCACGTCAAACTGGAGCGACTACAGAACGCGTATATAACTCTGGCCGGGCCCACTTTCAAGAGATAATTACGACTTGGCCACCGAGGTTGGTGGTTTTCTTTTGATGAGGAGGCTGTCCAAGTCTATAAGGCCCAGACCGGGGGCCTTTGAAAGTTCATATTTAGAATTGTCCGTAATTGTCGCCTTCGACATGGCACTCGTGAGTTATTGGAAGGCTCACTGGGCTAGATTCGAAGCTGTGAGGCACGAGGAGGTCACAAAGGACACATCGGAGGAGTTGCGGGAGAACAGCGGGAGGTAACGGCCAGCACAAAAGTTGTTTTGAGCGCGATGGACCTGTTGGTCAATAGCCGATAAGATAAGATGGGCGCTTCAGGATACCAAGACTATCCAATTACGGTGATCATCGATCATCGATCATGAGCGACTCACTGGCACCTTCATCCATGACACGACATGCGGCTCGCTTTGCCCTTACTTTGCCCATTGACATTCTTCGATACGCCTCGAGGCTCCCTCACCATGTTCTTTGAGCATCTAGACCGTTGTTGTCTATCACTATTAGCTATATTCAGACATACTACTCGGTACCGCAAAACGGTTTAGAACTTTGTAAAAATTTCGACGTGCAGGGTCTCTACAATCTACCACGATCACCATCGAAACCAAATCAAGACGAAGGCCACGAAGAATCCATCGATCGCAGCCCATCCCAGGGTATAAATTCTTCTTCGACACAACTGGAAGCGGGATGATCTGGGTATAATATCTTCACATCTAACCCCGCTACAACAAATGGTTCAAGGTCTGGCATGATGTCTATCACCTGATGTTGAGAAAATGCGACAGTGGTGCGCTTCAGCCTCGCAATATTCGTATACGAGCTGTCCATTCGCGCACGAATCATTTTCAGCAGTCCTGCTTCCGAGAAGTCACATTGATTACATTCGAATATTTCCAGAAGAGGGCAAAAGCATTCGCCGCCATTCTTGGAGGAAGGAGTCAGGAGCCCGAGCACAGTATCAGAAACAGCCCTTCTTGGTTGGCCACTATGAAAATTAGGGATCACCGGAGGAGGCCAGAAAGTTACCTCAGGTATTTGAAAACTGTCGTGCTCAACAAAAGAAAGTCGCGTGGCAGTTGGTATCAGTGGTAACACAGCAATCACATCCTCTTGCGTGAGCAAACTAGTGTCTAAAATGAGACTCTCCAGTCGAGTTGTATTCTTCAATAGCGTAGGAAGAGATGATATTTCCTCTCCTTCCTCGTCGATTCGTGTATACATCTTAAAGCTGACATGGCTAAGTGAAGGAGTGCTTATGCTTTCGAATAATCGCGTAGCGGCCGCGTGCACTCCTTCCACAACCGACAATCTCTCCAGTAACGGCAGAGACACCTTCTGCAGAGCCAAATTTTCAGCCAATGATGGATTAATATCCAACCCATTGATTTCCAAGCTGCATCGCAGAAGATTAGGGCATTTCATTAGGATATAGATAATGTCGTCTGTTGATAACTGGGGCTGGTCCCAGCTGGTGCTGCTCCTCAGACAGATATTCGTGAGCTGGGACCAATCAACGGGCAAGCGGGCGATGTCTGCTTCAATGCGTGATAGTACCAACGTCCGCAAATTTGATGATTTTAAGATCCCGGCCGTAGTCCACGAACTCTCGATCAATGGTATAAAGCCAGTACATGGACCGAAGAAGTTATCAAAGGCAATATTTTCGATTCTAGGCACATCCTCCGCTGTGAGCTGGGTAAGGAGTGGCCATGCAGCTGGTGGAAGGTAAAAGGCAACGTCTCGCCAACGACTCGAGAAGGAGATTAGAGTTTGAAGCAGAGGCATAAGCGAGTCGAGCAAGATGGTACGGAACATGGATGCAGAGATTGATATAGACAGCGAACATATGCCAGAGCGTCCAAGCCACATTTTAACCTTGTACACGAGCAATGATGACGATGATGATGGTTCAGCCAAGCTCTGCCAGAAGTTATGGGGAGCCACACTAGGAGTCGGAATGTGGATACGAGACCACATCCGTGGTGTTGAGAGCGAGATTTCTCTCCAGTTCCTACATATTTCGGTCAGAAGTAGAGGCGCTTCGAGGTTACTGATGACGGGATTGTGGTTGGCGGGAAGACACCACACAAAGATCTCTCGGAGGATATCGTCAGGCAACCGGCGCGCATGTGAGAGAAGAGCCTTGTGCCCCTCAACAGTTTCGGACAGGCTATCCCTTTCGCTGTACAACTTGCCCAAGATATCCTCAAGGCGAGTAATCTCAGTTTCCAGGTACAAGAGCCGTTCCATGGGTTTAGGGAGTAGACCTTGGATTTCCTTCATTTCTGCATCTGAAGGAATGAAGTTGGTCCGGATATGGCGGGTGAAAGGCGATTCCATCGTGCTTTTCTATAGCCTATTGAACTGAACAGAATGAATTGTCAGCGTATAGAGAACACTTGCAAACGTACATGGAGTGGATGGAAAGCGCTGACTAGCACAGCATAACGAAAGCTCAGACTACAAGTTTCACTTTTCATTAAGAACAGCATCGATGTAGCATTATAAATTTCTACAGTATCTCGATATACTGCTCCGTAAAAATGCTATATCTTGCGATAATTCATGTGGTCAGAGATGTTGAGTTAGTTAAGTTGAAGAGAAATAGTTTTAGCCATGGCTAAAACTATTTAAGGATTGGTCAAGCGCTTGGTCGGGCGCTTAGCTATGCAGTATATATCTGCCTCCAAACCTTGTCCTCACAAGTCCCGACCTTCTTCGCACCCGTAATTATAATGCGCGCCAGGGAAGCCAACGATAGCGTAAGAAAAAAAGAGTGTCATTAACAGTTGAAAGCAGGCAGAGAGAAGGGATAATGTCAATAGAATCGAGATTTCGGCCGTCCAAAATAAGGCTCCCGGGCTGATGTACTTTCTTCAGCAGAGTTATAAGGAGGTCCTTACCGTTAGCGCATGTACGCAGGGCCTCTGAGTGTGGTTTGAATCGAACGAATCCCAGCGCTGGATATCTAAACATTTTAGCATCGCTGTCAAGAAACTTCAAACCTGGGTTCCCAGTAACGATGTACTGGCATAAGATCTCTGGCATAAGCAACAAACGCGAGTCCTTTGAGAGTTAGAATCAAACGGAGGATAGCGACAACGTGGTTTAATGTCAGGTCCTCAGTATCCATAATTAGAGTATCCAGTTGATGCACCCTCTTAAGTAGAGAATTAAGAGAGGCTGATGCGACGGACGTGAAGGGTGAGCTATATATTGGATGCATCGTAGTGTTGGGAGATCGCCAACCAATATGTATTTAATAAATGAGACATCTAGTTCTTTGGCATATAAACTTACAGGATGTGGATACTGACTGGAAGGCTCTCTGTGGCAGCAGGCGCTGGTGACTGGATAACGCTGGAGAATTGGGGGAGAAGCGCGCAAGTATCAGCGACGACGAGAACACTCTCCCAAGGCTGCTAGCCTCATCATAAACTGTTCGTTGTTATAGCCAACCAAAGCCGTCCAGATTCCAGATACTGACGATGAGAGAGTGTATATATGTAGCAAAGTCTAGAAAAGTGTAAGGTACAACCTTCGCTGATAAGTTCATCTTATCTTATCCCACTCGGCTAATTTACTTTTCATTCTGCTTTCTCATTGCACTACTGTAGATAAGATAATGACATGACTCGATCAGATCATCAGTGATTCGGGCATCTTTGCTTCAAAAAAAGTTGAGGTAGAATACTTAGCACTTCTACTCCACCCCTAACCATGGCTGACGAACGCCTCACTCGCGTACTGTCGAGGCTTCAAAACCTGCCTTCCATCTCCCTGCCTACCGACTACCCTCGTCCAGCAGGCTCCAACAAGGTTATTGAAGCAGCCCACCTCGCACAGCTCCCCGAACAGACCTCACTCAGCCTCCTCAAGCTCGTGCTGTACAACGAAAATGAAGACGAGGATGAAGACGAGGAAGATCTTACCGTGAAGAGACCCTCAGCGTTCCATCTACTCCTAGCTGCGTTTACGGTGCTGCTGCACCGCTACACAGGCGACACGGACATCGTGATCGGCTCTTCATCTGCGGCAGCGCGGGATCCATTGGTACTGAGGATTTCTGTGGATCCCGCGGATCCATACTGGGCTATCGTTCGGCGCGTTCAGCAGGTAGAGAGAGAGGCCGAGGGGGACGCGTTGCCTTTTGATGTGATCACACGTGAGCTTGCGCATGAAGGCCCACTCTTTCGCGTTCGGTTCTTCGACGAGACGGATGAGCCTGAGGGCAACTTCATCCACTCTACGAGCTTGACTTCCGACATTACAGTCTTTGTTACTCCTCAACCTACAACTACGCGTGCGTCGCTAGCACCTCATATATCCCTGAGGATCCTGTACAATACCCTCTTCACGCCCACATGTATCTCCTCCATCATCGACCAGCTTTCTGTTCTTCTGCGTAAAGTTGCCTCAAACCCCCTTGCACCCGTGGGCTCTGTCCCGCTGCTCACCCCCGCGCAAAAGGCTAAGCTCCCCGACCCCACTGGCGATCTCAACTGGTGTGGCTGGAAAGGCGCTATCACAGACGTCTTCTCGCGTAACGCGCGTTTCCATCCTGACAGACCATGTGTCGTGCAAAGTCTCCCCACCGACCCCCAGGAAACGAAAACATACAGCTACCGTATGATCCTACATGCATCCAACATCCTCGCGCACCAACTCATCGCCGGGGGCGTACAGCGCGAGGAAGTGGTCATGGTCTATGCACATCGTAGCGTCGATCTTGTTGTGGCAGTCATGGCTGTGCTCAAAGCAGGTGCGACGTTCTCTGTCATCGACCCCGCCTATCCAGCTTCACGGCAGATTATCTACCTACGCGTTGCCCAGCCCCGTGGACTTGTCGTTCTCAAAGGTGCAGGGAGCATCAGCCCCTCTGTGCGTGAATTCCTGAACACCGAGCTCAAGATCCGCGTGGAGGTGCCTGCGCTGGAGATACTGCCTTCTGGTGAGCTCTCAGGCGGTCCTGGCCCAGATGGCGTGGATATGCTGAAACACCACGCGCATCTGGGGGATACCGACCCGAATGTCGTACTGGGCCCGGATAGTGTCGGAACCCTTTCGTTCACGAGTGGTAGCACAGGTATACCGAAGGGTGTAAGGGGCAGGCATTTCAGTTTGACGCACTTTTTCCCGTGGATGGGAGAGAGGTTTGGGCTTGGAGCAGAATCAAAGTTTACTATGCTTAGTGGGATTGCACATGATCCTATTCAGCGTGATAGTGAGTATTTCTTTCGTCTTTTTCTCCTTTGTTTCTTGTATCTAACATACTTCGAACAGTGTTTACGCCCCTCTTCTTTGGTGCCCAACTGCACGTTCCCACTGCAGACGACATCGGCACACCCGGACGTCTCGCCGAATGGATGGCCAACAGCGAAGTAACTGTCACCCATCTCACTCCGGCCATGGGTCAACTCCTCTCCGCCCAAGCAACGCGCCAAATCCCGTCCCTCCGCAACGCCTTCTTCGTCGGTGACGTCCTTACCAAACGCGACTGTCTCCGTCTCCAAGCCCTTGCAGCGAACGTGCGCATCATCAACATGTATGGTACCACAGAAACACAGCGCGCCGTCTCGTACTTCGCCATCCCTCCGGTATCGGAGGACTCAACCTTCCTCGCGATGCAGAAGGACATCATGCCGGCTGGAGAAGGCATGATTGATGTGCAGCTGCTTGTGGTGAATCGGAACGATAGGAATGTACCCTGTGCAGTCGGTGAGGTGGGAGAGATCTACGTCCGTTCCGGAGGACTGGCGGAGGGGTATCTAGATGGGGAGGCTTCAAAGGAGAAGTTTGTCAGTAACTGGTTCTCGGCGAACGCGCCCCCAAGGAAGGATACCATCCTGCACCCCGAGAATGGCCTTGCAGGTCCAGAGGCGAGATACTGGAAGGGAATTCGAGATCGGATGTATCGTTCTGGCGACCTGGGACGCTACCTCCCCGATGGTATTGTTGAATGCACAGGGCGCGCTGACGACCAAGTCAAGATTCGTGGGTTCCGTATCGAGCTCGGAGAGATTGACATTCATCTCAGCCAGCACCCCCTGGTGAGGGAGAACGTCACTCTGGTGAGGAGAGATAAAGACGAGGAGAAAATACTAGTTAGCTATTTCGTCCCTCTGGATAGCTCAAATTTGGACCAGTACGCTAGTGAGGTTACCGAGGATGAGGATGGGAAGGGACTGGTTAAGGGTATTAAGAAGTATCGGAGGTTGATTAAAGATATTAGGGAGCATTTAAAGAAGAAATTGCCCAGTTATAGCGTACCTACTCGTATGCTTTTCTCCTTCTTTCTTTTCTTTGATAACGAATATTTTGTTACAGTCTTTGTACCCCTCAACCGCATGCCCTTAAATCCCAACGGCAAGGTCGACAAGCCCGCTCTTCCTTTCCCCGATACTGCACAAGCCTCATACGCCGCTCCCTCCGCCTCCCCTCACAAGGCCAGCTCAACAGAAGAGATTATGCGCACTCTTTGGTCCAGCATCCTGCCCAATGCACCCCAGCCTATCCCTCTAGACGAGAGTTTCTTCGATCTCGGTGGTCACTCCATTCTCGCCACACGTCTCATCTTCGAGATCCGCAAGGTATTCGTTGTCAATGCCCCCCTGGGTTTGATCTTCGAACAGCCCACTATTACTGGCCTTGTGCAGGCTGTTGATACTTTAAGGAATGGAGATCTTGGATTGGCTGCTACGCCTACTTCTGCACCTTCTGGTGGGTTGTTGAATGCTCCAGGCACTCGGGAACTCCAGAAGGGTGCACCTGCTTCATTGGAGTACAGCCAGGACTACGAAGCTCTCCTCCAAACGCTCCAACCTTCATACCCATCGATACCTGCTGATTTCAACGACCATCCTATCACCGTGTTCCTCACTGGTGCTACTGGATTCCTCGGTGCGTTCGTGTTAAAGGATTTGCTTTCTCGTGAGGAAAGAGTAAAGAAGGTGATCTGCCTTGTTCGTGATTTAAGTATCGAGAAGGGTCTGGCTCGTTTGAAAGAGGGCTCTACAGATCGTGCTGTGTGGGATGATGCGTGGGTGGCCAGTGGGCGTTTGGGAAGTTGTTAGTGATCTAGAATTGAAACTATTTGGGGTTGGCGAGGATGGGTGGACGAGAATCGCCAACGAAGCTGATGCGGTACTTTACAATGGTGCTTTGGTTAGCGATTTCTCTTTTTTACTTGCCAATTAGGTGCTGATGAATTGATATAGGTCCACTGGGTGTATCCCTACGAGAAGCTGCGCGCAGCCAACGTCATTTCCACCATTGCCGTCATCAACCTTGCCTCGGCTAGAAAGCACAAGTCTCTCGTCTTTGTCTCGTCGACTTCCGTTATCGATACGGAACATTACGTTTATCTCACGGAGAACGTGGCTCACAATCAATCAGACTATCACGGTGTTCCTGAAAGCGATGACCCCGAAGGTGCAAGGTCAACTCCCCAGACTGGGTACAGTTAAACCAAGTGGGTTTCTGATAAGCTCTGGCCGCCGAGGTTTGCGGGGATATATTGTTCGCCCTGGATATGTTGTTGGAGACTCCCAAGCTGCTGGTTAGTATTTATGTCAAAAGCTTTCTTTCATATGCTGACTACAATACCTAGTCACTAACACGGACGACTTCATCTGGCATATGGTCAAGGGCTGCGTCCAACTCGGACTAGTTCCCGACATCAATAACACCATCAACATGGTCCCTGTCGACCATGTTGCTCTCTGCACATCTCTGGCAGCAGTCTCACCTCTTCCCGAGGCTCCTCTCTCTGTCCTTCACGTCACCGCTCATCCACTGCCCACATTCAACGGCATGCTCTCGACTCTCGTACAGTACGGCTTCCCAACAGAGCCATGTGAATACGTTGTCTGGCGCAGAAAGCTCGAACAGCACGTCATGGAGGTGGGAGACAATGCTCTCTTCCCTCTACTGCATTTCGTCTTGGATGATCTACCAACGAGTACCAAGGCACCAGACTTGGATGATTCGAATACTACTGCTTTGTTAAGGCAGCATATCGGAGAGACGAAGGCTACTGTCGACGATCCGCTTATGGGTCTTTACCTCGCATGGCTAGTGGCTGCTGGATTCCTGCCTGCACCATCATTGCCTTCGCCACAAAAGGCATTGCCGCAACTTGTGAATACAGGGTCGATCAAGGCTGCTGGGCGTAGTGGGGTGTAATTCGAACTTGCGGTGCCATCAAAATATCACGTAGAGAAGAAAAAGGAATTGGATACTGGAAGCAAAATATTGTGTATTTTTATCACCATGTATAAAAAGGCGATATTTAAAAATCATGCGTGTGTTCTATTGGCTGTTATATCCTGTAATATAAATTGGATTCATTATTCACAGATAACTGCAAGCGTGTAACTATGTTGAGTGTCTCGGGCCGTCTTGTAATGATTGTGTCCTGTATCCCACTCACTATTCACACACCACTTTCTATGATCTACGACAGCTATTGTGGCTATACAAGCTATAGTAGTTATTATTATAGTGGTGTTGATATCTGGATTGGATGAATGCACTGGCCGTGCGAGAAATGCATTCGAACTTTCGAATGAAGATAGTGTTATGTGAGAACAGGTCCAAAGCCTGTGTTAGGACTTCTGTGCCCTTGTAAGGTTGCCCATTGCTGGGGGCATCATGGAAGTAGCCACGCATGCCGAGGAACTGGTGTGCTCATCAGAATCTGTGGCCGCATTGCCTGGTGGGGCGTTTGAGGAAGGGGTGGAAGATACCGGGTAAGAGGCAACGGGCTAAAGAGACCAGCTGCTTCTCAAGGCACTTGGCTTCTTGTTCAATGCTGTTGACAGCTGCCTGCTTGAAGTCGAAGTTGGGATTTGCGGAGGTGATATGGAGACCAGCCCAAGGTGAGAATGAATGACCGGGTCGCGCCTGTAGCAAAAGCTAGCATGGTTCTTTGAGACAGAGGGATGCTTACCTCACAAACGGAGCCGTACGGTGCCAGTTTTACCTATAATATGCATCAGTAAACCGTCAGGATATGTGATGCTGCAGGAAGTCGCATTGAATTGTGCTTATATGCCGCCAACGTCTTTCCGTGCCCGAATATTTGTCTCGATCATAAAGCATAGGCCTCCGTTGGGAAATCAAAAATTGTTTAAAACTCACCTCAAACTCTGGCTGCCAGAGAGGAATCAATAAGGTCAAATAACACCAAATCAACACGCACATGCATCCAATCACCTTACAAGACAATTTTGCCACAGATTCTCTTCGACATACTGTACTATTACAACCAAGTGTTCAGTGACGCGTCACATTGACTTTTGAAATGAACACTTGGCGAAAATGTCACGCATCACAGGCCTCAAAAATTGTCAATCTGAGCTATTTTTAGATTTATCTCATCAATAACATCCAAAAAAGGGAATTTTGATCCTAGTGAACACTTTGCGTAACGCGTAACAATCCATGAACACTTGGTTGTAATAGTACAGTATTCTTACTCTCCTTTCCTCTCTAGGCTCACATCCATTTCCGTGCAAGGCTGACTATCTACTTCGATCCCAACAGCAAAGTCAGTTGATAGTGACCAGAATCATTTCGATGAAGTATGAATCATTGTAATTAACTGAGTCTAGCAATATTTGGTGGTGGTACAGGTGGTATATATTTAATTGCCAATGGCGCTACAGCTTATGCCCTCGTCGTCGTCAACGCTGGCAGAGTTCAATTTAGACGGGCATCGTTCTGAACGGCCTCCTTGCCAGCGGTTGCTCTCAACTCTCCCTTCTCTTGCATCTCAGGCTTATGCGACATCTTGCCGATGACCTATGGTGCATGAGGAATTATGAGCGTTTATAATATTAACCGTTAACAGAAATAAACGCACCTTCTGGGTCTTCCCGATAAGTTTATCACCAAAGCCTGCCTTTCGTTCTGGATGTTCATCACCGACAGAGATACCAGTGCCTGCAAAGAGATCAGTCGATGAAACCACAATCAACCAAACCCTGCTTACCTTGTGGTTTTGACTGGGAGTGCATGGGGCGCTCAGCTCCAAACTCGTGATTATCGCCCTTGGCTGCATCACCGAGTTCATAGCGTTCGGTGAATGGCGTTGTCTTCGAGTCAAACTCCGTGTTCGCGAACTCCTCCCGAGTGGCAGATGAGCCCGTCCATTTACCCTGGGCTGGCGCCCCAGTGTGATGATGCTGGTGGTGGTCTGTGCCAGTAGTAGTGGTATTGGGCGGGAGCTTCGAATGCTCAAGAGTCTCTGCGCTATAGTCGACGGTTGGAGAAGCACCCTTTGTGCCGGGGAGGGGATCAGAGGTGTTGTGGATATGGTGCGATGGGCGGGTGTCGGGGATGGTGTTATTGGTTGAATCCATTACGTTATAAGTATTCGTGAGGATAGTTGATGAGGTTGGTCAATGAGTTGAGATCGTGAAATGCTTTGAATGAGCTAGGGTAGTAGGGAGCAGTCCTCTTATATACCTAATTTGCAAAACCATTAATGACGTCATGACTGTAAGTGCACGATTTGTAGCATGTCCAAGGCACCAGAAACAGCCCCACAATGCTGTCAGTAAGCCAGATTGTCTACAGTGGAGGCTAAGGCTGGAGTAGCCCCGCCTAGTCAATCAATGACGCCATGAAGTCTCGAGTGTAAAAATAGGAGAACCATGGGATGTGCCATAAAATAATCGAAATTGCAGTGCAATCTAGCAAATAATAATAACATGTCGTAAGTGTGCATAAACTCTACAGTGAAAAAAAAAATACTAAGAAAATGGCGCAACTGTATTTTTCTATGAAAAATATCGCGCCTCTGAGCGTGCGGTTGCATGGTCATCGGACCCTGGCATTGGCCATATCCTCCTGCTGGGAAGAGCGAAGACCACATTCGAGCGATTGGACTCGAACTGTTCGTCGTCGGGATCAGAAAGTTCACGAAGGTTGAGAAGCATATGTGAACCCTGAGTTTCTCCGTCAGCACACGCGTTGTGTACCATGGTTGAACGACGTACCAAAATACATCCAGCGACAGCTGATGGACTATATGATAATATGCATGAGACAGGTTGGATATCATGAAGCTGATTAACGTACGTCACAAGTAAACTGGAAAGGAACGGTGGGCCGAGTTGGAATACAAGGTAACTGGCAAGTAGGAAAGCTACAGGAGATAATCTCAACACTCTGGTTATGAACCAATATTTGACAGGACGTACCAAAGGCACTATTAACAAACTAGATAAGCACTTTGCAACTTGTCCAGAAAGCTGTAGTACTTACATAGCAAAATAAAGCGTCGAATCCCTAGTGAGGAGGGATAGAATACGAGGAGCTGACGAGCCGTTCCTCCACCACGTAAATGCTCGCGATATCACTAGGAAGAACAGAACACTTTCTACGATAAGAGGCGCAATCCTAAGAGCTCCTTCAGTTTCAGCTATCCGGGTGCATTCATAAAGAAATACATACCAGGTTCCTGCGATAATTGCGGGTACTGTGGTAGGGTAACATCCTGGAAGACTTCCCAGAGCACGATTGACTGAGGACGTACGTCAGACTTTCTTTCGATAATTATACAGGTCAGACTCTACTTACTGACGACGCCTTCACCGACATAATCCTGAATCACCAGGCCTATGAGAGTGATGGAACCGCCTGAAACGTGTATTAGGATCCGACATAATACTTATTGAAAGGACATAGTGCTAACCAAAGTAGAAGAACGATCCGAAGGCAAGAGCAACCTTATTCTGCTTGTCTATTGGTGGACGTGATTTGTAAGAAACCTATATGAGTAGACATGGTGGACGTACGAATTGCCCAAACCCGCAACATGAGGATACCTAAACCAAGAATCCCATGAACATCATACGACCAATCCTTGACCAATGACTAACCTTGCACAATGCAAGTCGATATCATGCCAGAACTGATGAGTATACATGAGTCTGACGAGGAATTGATAATAAACAAATGCGACATACAGTGCTAGCCATCGCAGATAAAATACACAGCTGGTGATAACTACTGAGTACGGGGTGTTAATACGAGAACAGAGCGACCTACAACTGTTTATAAGTTAGGTATGTAATCGAAAGAGGAGAAGAGAGGACATACGTCTGCTGTTTGATACTGTGCCGCCGCTGCGAGAATTAAGGTTAATATCGCCGGCCTTGATAAACGATGAGGGGTAATTACATATGCAGTTGAATCTACGAACGGTTAATAAACGAAATTGCATCTAAACAATGGACTATAAGACTCACAAGAGTATCCCTTCCACTAAATATCGATTAATGAAAAAAATGGCCTTGGCTATCGAGAATCGCGACCTGTAGGAACGTTAAAGCTCCAATATAATGAAGTGTGACAACAATACTTACGGCCACATTCGTTTAATCTATAATGAAATTGAGCTCCATTGTGGTTGCATGGATTATAATCAACAACTCACCTCCTGGTCGAGTGTGAGGACATGGTCGTAAAGAAGGCAGGTTAAGCATGCCGCTATTCATAGGTCAGCTTCGATTATCGCGTATAGTATAAGAGGACACATACCCGCAACCAAATTAACTGCTGTCCCTTGCTCTGCAAGAATCTCGATGCCCTCCATGACAAAAGAGCAGGGCCAATGCCCGAGTGCGAGTGCGACGATGACCTAGATATCACAGCGGGGAGGTGTGTGGTGGAGGTAATCAGCAAGGAGGGGCATATTCGTTCGACGGTCTTGGTTAAGGGGTGTATTTGGGCGCGACCAAGTTAAACCAATTACCAACAGCTCTCAGGAACCGCTCGGGTTGCAGCAAGATTGCATATACAAGTCCCGGTGTCAATCCGATTCGAGAGATTACAAAAAATACGTGAATCTCGAACTTTGTGTTTGCTGCTTTGCTCGCTGCCACCATTTTGCCCACCACGATATGATCGGTAATCAGATTATACTCTGGGTACTGCGTCCTTGGATATATCTGGATGTAATCGGGGTGGAAAGCTCTAGAAAGCCGGGTATGCCATGCGACAGCTTATCTTGGTGCCTCTACTGGTGCCTAATTCTCTTGGGTTGCTTAGCCAACATAAGCCGACATATCGCTCCTGGACCCGATGCAAGAAGATTTCCTATCTTTTCCACTTGATTTGCCATGTTCAAAGGCACCAGCTTCCATTTCATGTGCACTGACATCATTTAGAGTTGATTTATGCTGCAAGGTCTGCGTCTGTTCACTCGTGTACAACAATTTGCGGAAGTCGTCGCCGATTGGTGAGGCTGGACTCGATAAATATCTAGAGCTTCTAAGCGTGAAGATCGGACTCGCATGGGCAGGCCGAAATCTTAATGAGGAACTGGCTAAATGAAGTGGGCGAAACTCAAGACTTTGGCCGGAGCTGGACGGGAGGCACTATTCAAATGCAATCTTGGCGGCGAGGGGATTATTTGGGCAAGCAATGTCTTCCGAAATAAACACAATACCACACACCAGGTTCCCGAGCGGTCTACCTCTCTACAAAAGGTAGCCTAAAACGTTTCTGCGATGTACATCGAAAAGTCATCGTAAGTCAGAAGTCATCGTGATGTCCAACCACAAGATTTGGATGGACCCACGTCAATCTCTTATCTCAATTTCATATCTTTGCGCCATATTGCTCACTTGAACGACACTGAACATAGAGTCTTCTTTGCTACTGAAGCTTCGGACGGATCCTTAGTTGCGTCTATCAACCACCTGCGCGTGTGTAATCGAGAAGTAGAAGATTCAACCCTGGTGGTGTCGTTCTCCATATTCACGAAAGAAGCATTGGCCTATGATAGTATGGAGGTCGGCTATTGAGCGTCGAATGCACCATGATATGTCTGTCAGCTCGCGCTACTACAGTATCCACAACCATCGTGAATGAATCACAAGGTCCCTACTTGACGGGTTATGTTCAATTGTGGTCACTGAGCTGAGCGAGTAACATCCATACCTCTTCAGATGTACCGTCCTAAAGACTTAATGCTTGGCAGTGGGATTCAAAGCATGGGAAATATTATGGAGCTACTCGCTTTGAATAGAGCAACAAGGCCTAAATCATGGACATTATCCATGGCCTCAGGCAGACGTCTTCAAGTAGAGCTGAACATACTCTTCGGTCAACCGGTCCGACCTGTTGAACTCAATCGTCGATCATCAATGAAGTCATTCACGCACAGACCAGAAGCGTCGAGGCCTTGGATGTCCTCCACGTTAACGCCCTCGAAGAATCTCTAGGCTGGTCTATACGGACTAGGCAGCGAACCGAGGGGTGAGTAGTCTCTCAAATGGTTTACTATTAAGATAAGGAGGAGGCGGTGGTAGAATGAACGATATACCATTGCATAGCCTCGTACTTGGCGACAAGGGCAGTGTTTACGGTCACTAGCGGCGTCGAGCTCGTGTACATGTTCTTCCAATGAGGTAGTAGGGAGAGGTAGGCAATGTGAGTAAGTAAGAAAGAAGTGGAGGAATATTACATGGTAGGTTGACGCGATTGCTTGACACCACATACTTGCGCCGCAGTCGATTTGAGTACGAACAAGAGGCTCAACAAAATTCGTATTTGCCTGATTCTCGTTGGGTTGAGATGAAGAGAAGGCTGAAATTGCGTGTACATTATTGGCGGGGCACTCCGCTTTATAACACAAGCTGTACATAGCGACTCCTCTGCTCTGGCTCTGCAGCCGACCATAGATAAGAATAGGCCCTATAACATATTGTCAGATAGTGAAGAGAAAGCGAGGAAGAGAGAACATACGAGTGGCTCGTTATGCGAAGTTTAATCCTTCTTCTTTTCGAGCTCGGAGTGTTGCTTCTGCAGATCCTCCTGCAATGAGTGTATTGTCAGTTCTTTGATAGTAAATTTTTAACTTTGGAAGGAGAACCCACCAATTCAGCCTGCTTTTTTGCGATCTACAAGGCGGAGGTCAGCAAGTACTAATAAAAGCACAGAAGATACGACATACATCGGCCTTCATCTTCTGGATGAGCTGCTGCTCGTGCTGACGGACGTATTGGTCTACTCGAGAATAAGCGAATGAAAGTATTCAAAAATAAATATCTTTACCCTCATGAGCCTTCTCCTTCTTGCTAGAGTCGAGTAGCGCATCAGCAAGCGTTCGGGTGAACACGCGTGGTCGAACTCACTTGAATCCCTGGGACTGGGCAACGCTGCCCTCTGAGCGGCCTGTCGAGTAGCCGCGGGCAGCGAACAATGAGGGAAGTCGCCTAGCGACGGAGATTCTGGTAGCGAGCATAATGGTATGTGGTCGTGGATGGGGTAGATACAACGAACAGGCGTGAGCCGGGATGTGTGCGTGTCTCAAACAGCGCCGCCCAGATTCCGGAGCCATTGTCACACGTCGTGATCAGTACTGTCACGTCACATCCTTGCTTTTGCACCATCATGTCCAGTTTCCTCAGGCAGGCATCCACTATCGTGCGTACCCCATATTTCTACTGGAAACGCGCATATACTTACCTGGAATTACCAGGCTCGTCAGGCATCGCGCTCCCGTGCATTTGGTTCCTCCGCCGTCGCGCGCAAGGGTACGTTCCGTCGCTCTGCGTTGGCAGCAAGTCCTAATCCCGAGTATCCCCGCAGACCTCGTCCAGGATATCTATGTCCGCGAAATAAAATCATACAAGCCTCCAGTCCAGGTGCGTTGTTTTGTGTGGTTGAAGGAGGCGTTCCAAACTCACGCAAAACTACAGGCTAAGGATGCCCATGTTGGCGTTGTCAAGCAATACTCGCTTCCTCCTTCCCCCAAGGCCCCTGCTCTTCCCTCCGATCTCGCATCCGAGCTCTCAGCGTACAAGTCCAGCGAGCCTTCCGTAGCTGCCCAGGCTAAGCCCACCGAAGCTGCTGCTGCTGAGCCAGGTGCTGGCGGAGCTGAGGATTTCCTTAACTTCCTCGAGCAGGATATTCCCAAGCCCGAACACCACCATTAGAAGTATACCTGTCGTTCACGTATAATTATGGAGATGTCTAGAAGCCATGGAAGTTATATAAACTGAAATGTGGCGATTTTCACAAAAGTGTGATTCGGAATGTGAGTAGACGCGTCAGAAATAGTTGTGTCAATGAAATGGTTGATCGCCTCGAAAACATTTTATCTCTCCTTACCCTGCTCCAACTCTTCTCTAACCCGTAACATTCGAATTCACCTCAGAGCTCACTCGCACACAAAAGTATAGCCTATCCAGATGTTATTTATCTATATGTTTATAAACTGTAGGATACATATTATTCATGCTATGCAGTGTGTAGACGGGAAGAACCAGTGAATATGTAGTAAATAATTATGCGAGAAATGCAAAGGAAAATGAACGAAAGCAAAGCTAGTAACGGAGATGTGGGTGAAGTGGGGTAGCGGTAGGGGGTTAGAGGTAAGTGCAAAAAGGATGACTGCACAGGGTGTCCGAAGAACCACTTGTCTATGAGAAGAAATACTGCGAGCTCTTGATATCCTCGACCTTGAAATTGCCTTTCGCAGGCAGAGGCGGGAAAATATCCGTCAAGTTCACAAACTTGCCCATCAGCTCCAGCTTGGCCCTCTCTTCCTCAGCCTTACGTGCCCGGGCATTGCGCATCTGAGGAGAAATATACTCCTCCTCTTCCTCGCTCTCTTCAGAGATAAGTTCATCAAGCATCTCCTTCGTCTCTTCAGCCTCGTTTGCCGGCTCGGCTTCGATATCCTTAAGCAGCTCCTCGAGCTCATCGGGGCTCTTGGCGACATCAGTCTGCTCGATGGTGGGTTGTTCCGTTTCTGAAATCTCCAGAAGGTCCGTGATGGTAGAGAGGGTCTTGGCTTGTTCGGGGGTGACGACGATACGAGAGCCAGCAGCACGCAGGCTTTTGGTGAATTGGCCGGTAGAGAGGTTGACGAGGGGGACCTTGTAGCCCTTATAGCGCTCCAAGAACTACACAAAAGCTCATCAGTGGCAGTCGAAACAAATCACAAAAGGATCCTCACCTCTTCTTGGAGCTTAGTGAGAACATCGGACGAATGCAGAGCAATGAATGTGTCACGGATGATCTCTGACATTTTGTCAATGCTGGAAGCATGTGTCCAGTACGAGTCGTGCACAGAGGCGAAGGTCAAGTTTTGGTTCTACAGCACAACGTCAATGAGCAAACAAACACTAAAAACCAAGGGGGGATCCACATACCCTACATTCCAATGCAGTCAACATCATATGTGTAGCATCCAAGCTATGGATAAAGTTCGGTGGGAACGCTGATGCTTGCTTCATCGAGTTGACCTCCGCAGGGGAATTAGGATCCGATATGAACACCGTCTGTAGCGTCGTCATAACCTGCTTGCGTGCATTCTTCCTGTACGGCTGAACAATTGGCAGACCAAGCGGAGTAGTCCAAATAACAGAAGTCATCTGCTCCTTCTTCAACCTGTGCATCGGGATACTCTTGCGCTTCGCTCCCCGGACAGGGCCCTTATTCCTGCTGATCACCTCATCAGCCATGGCTTCAGGCAGACGTTCCTCCGGTATGGACTTCGAGATGAGCCGTGCGCAGAGATTGAGCCATGTCTGGATTGACTTGGCACCACTGAACAAATCACCGATACAAGCCAGCACCAACTTCGCAAGATACGAAGCAGCAGGCCAGCAATCTTCCTCAGCGATATCCTTCCTGTCCTTCAACTGCCTCTCAATCTGGTCACGGGCACCAACAAAGGTCACACCGTACACAGTGGTCATGACAGTCTGCTTGACGACTTTGCGCGTAATCTTGCCTTTCAGCAAGATCGCCCACTTCTCGCCACGCTCAGCATCCTTGTCGATCATCTGCTCCACCATGTTTCCGACATGGGAGTACACGTCGGAGGGACGATCAGCAGCAGCGAGATTGACTTGCTGGGCACCACGAGCATCACCACCGAGAGCAGCATAGTGCTGCAGACCATTACACGTTCCATCCTGATGCACCGGGAGGCACGACATGTAACTATGCGGATCACCCGACTCCAACGCGGCGTGCAACTCCATGCACGTCGAGAGACACTGCCAGGGGTCACCAGCCTGCGTCCACCAGCGTCGTCCATCAAGTGGGTTCGTGGCACTATCGTATATGTCGTCGATACGCTCCATAACCCACGCCACGCGCTCGTCGAAGCTGGCCTTGTCGAAACCATACAAATTAGCTAGATGGATCTTGAGCCAGCGCAGACCGCGCTCGCCTAGAGGCTTGGATTCGTCGAATACTAGTAGACCACGGCAGAGATCGTCACCGATGTGGTTGAGATGGGGAGGAATAGGGTAGGCACGTCCGCGGAAATCCAAGTTATGAGGGAGGTATATCGTATCACCAAGGAACTATACTCTCAATTAGCATGCAAAGGAGCCAGAAAAATCGAGAAATACGTACAGCACGAGCAATCTCAATCTTATAATTCACGCTACACCTATCCGAATGGTTATTCGCCTTTCCCTGGATAAACGAGCGCTGTCTCTGCGCATAGATACTCTTTGCCTTCATATCCGTCGCAATATTCTCTGGTATTTGCGGCTCCGACCGGTCGTACGAAACAGGCGGGATTTTACCCATCCGTTCACCGGAATTCCACACCTTGAGAACGACATCAAAGAGCTTCTTATTGACCTTCCACGGTGTGCTACCAAGAACATCAAGACCTGCATAGACGAGCTCGACATTACCCAGTTCCGAGGCTTGTTTGAGGTAGAGCTGTTGTTCTACGGAGTCTTTGAAACGCATGGCGAAACCTGAGGATACGGACATCATCGGTATAAGTTTTCAGAAAACAATCGAGGTACTTACTCTTGTTGTAGAGATATCCACCCTGGTCGTAGTTCACCCATGGCTTCGGTTTCACCAGCATAGGCAAATGACGAGGATGGAGTGTCTCTCCAACACTGTCCTTTGCCAAACGCTCAGCCACGACTGGGTTCAGTCGAATAACACCAAGCTTCTGGCCGCGGAGGTATTCATACGAGTGCACGAAAGCAGGCTGCGTCTCAGACCTAAGTATAAAAAACCGGTATCAATATCCTCTTCCTGAGCAGAAAAAAAGGCAAACAAGACATACACAGTCTCTTTCGTCCTTTTATCAATGGCCGTCCGTTCCACAGTCGCCACATCCATCAAACACTCCACCAAAATCCCGCCCACCTTCGACCTCACCGACTGAGACCAACTCGCCGTCCATGCCTCCCCATCAATCATATGCTTCGCCGCCGCAACCCTCCGCTCCTGCAAATTCCTATACCCCATATTCGAGAAGAAATTCTCCCCCATACGAGACGATGCAGGGATCGGGATGTTATTCTGCCTGCACATCTGCGCCTTGTACTCGATCTCGACAGCCTTGCCAACAGCGATCAGCGCACGCGTAGTTTTCATCCCGTCAGCAATACCGCCCGCGCCATGCAGACGCATCACCTCGAGGATAGTGAGTAACGAGAGTCGCTCAGCTTTCACTAGCGAAAGGTAAGGCGAAAGCAGCTGATGCTCGCGGTTCGCTGCCTGTCTCTTCGTACTCTCCGTATGCGCGATATTCCGAATCTCCTTCTCCAGCCTGTCTTTCAGCTTCAAATGCCAACTCCACATCCACTTTTGCAGATCTGGCTGGCGGAGGCTCCCGCTGCCCAACCCAAGCTCAGCGAACATGTCCGCTTGGTGTTTCAGTCGCTCGACAGCGACGTCGTACACGGATTCTTCGAGCAACTTCTGGCGCGCTGCGACGTCCTCCGGGAGAACGCGGCGTGCGAGGGTGACGTCTGCGAGATGGCGCCGAAGGTTGTCGAGGTTGAATGGGATAACTTCGGCGGGGGTGACGGCGTCGATTTCCTCGTCGCTTGCTACTTTGGCGTCGGCTTTCTGTAATTGAAATGAATATTTTATCCATTGTGTACACAAAAAGAGATAATTACAGCGGGAACGCGAACGGGCATGACTTCTGGAACATCAGAGAGGGGGTCGAAGGCTTGAGATCCCATAGCCTCTGCTTGTCCGAGTTCCATGAGGACCTTGGAGAGGTTGAGAGTGACGGCTGCTTTTGAAAGCAGTAGGATGATTTCTGATGCTTCTTCTGAAGACTCATAACAGCGATCTGCAACAATTTGAGTGACGGGAATATTGTGGTCCATTATGTTCAACAAGAGCTCTTGTGGTGATTGTGCTTCTGAAGTTGCTACTGGATTTGCTGATGTTTCGGGATTAAATCTGAAAGTTCCCATTAAACGTGCATGTAAGAATAATAATTAACTAGCATGCTCACCGGTACCAGAAGGTCAACATCATCGCATACGTGCTCGCAGTTGGCGTGACCTTTTCCTTGCCGCTTTCCATAGCATGATAAAGCTCCCATGCATTTGATATCCAGAACCGTTTCCCTTTAGCATCCTTCGTAGTTGCTGTCTCTAGATACGCTTCTATAAACGCATTGTACACCCGCGCGTCGAGAAAGCCGGTATTGGCTTTTAGACGTAGGCGCTCAAAGATGCCCATGGCGCGTGGCACGTCGTAGAGGTTGTGCAGACACGCATCCATGACCGCAGCGAGATCCTGAGTGACGGTATCAGCATACCAGTGTTCGTGCTGCTCGGATGTCCTGTCATGGGGTAGGGGAGTGGGTATGATGGTGTATGGCATTGGGCGGTTGAGGAAGGATTCAAGCTCGTTGTAAAAGCCTGCTGGTGATTTCTGCTGTTGTTGACCATACTGCTCGCTGGAGGAGGGGGTGAGGAAGGCGGGATAGTCTGGACGGGGGACTTGTGCGGTGGCGAGGGCGGGTGCATCGCGCTTTTTGGAGGGAGTAGAGTAGAGACGTGCGGGACGGGGGAGACTCTGGCGAGACGACAACAAAGTGGTCTCGAATCTGCGCGCTGCACGGGAGATCATTTTGGGTAGAAGAGGTTAGAGGAAGAGGAGGAAGAGGAGAACGAATGCAACGGCGACCTCAAACTGCTTCCGCCGAGCCGTTCAATTTTTGCTCAAATTTTCAAATTACCGCGTCTCCCTGGCTCTCCTTTTCCCACCACGTGACAGAACGCGTCGCATCCCGATTCCTCTGCAGCAGCTGGCGTGTCTGTGCTCTCTATGAACAGGCTTTATTGGCTAGAAATTAGCAGTAAATTAGAAGTAGCTTATTATAAAAATATTTTAACTAAAAGTTTATAGAAAGCTGTATAAGTTCCTTCTAGCCGACTTGAACGACTGACCTCGTCATGACATAATAATAATACTAGTGACGCGCTCTACCAACTGAGCTAAGAAGGATATGTTAAAGACTTCCTAGGTTGCTATTTAATAGCGTTCTTTAAATTTGGGAAACAACTACCGATGTCATTGACAAGAAAACATCAGTGAATCGCTGTTCTTGAGTTCATTCCATCCGTTGTGCCTCCAGACCTACAGCCCACGACAAGCACCGAATGTATTCAAAGTAGAGTAGCTAACATAAAGCATTCCCTTGTCATCATCGTTTTTATATATCATACGGCGGTTTCTGGTCTTGAAAATGCTGTTTCAAATATTCAGAAGAGCTGTAAGCCTCGATACTATGGCGCTATAATTTGAAGAGTCGTTCAAGGTCATAGCTCTTCGCTTGGATAGTTTATAAGTTGAACGGAAGCAGGGCGAGAATTTTTCGGAAGCGCTTTAGACGTTGGAGGTTCTAAATCCCTTCGGCATTGGTTGGGGCTACGAATAAATAAATAACATAGCGCGACAGAGATACTGTTATGTAGTTTCAACATGGATGATCTTGCGGCTATCACATAGATGTGTCTTTAGATTTCTTTTGAGCTTGCCGTAATGTAGATCGTGAAATTTGAGGCCTTGAGATAGTTACGCAGTAGATCATTATTGGTTGGTTGAGGTGTCAATTAGCAACTCTTTAGTGGGTTCAGTGTAGCAGCAGCTTCATAAGGAGAGTTATATAGGTATTCGCGGATGTGAGCAAAGCAGTTGGACTGTGGACGTTGCGGTGAAAGACGCGCCGGTCCCATCAAATCACGATTGCTGCTTCCGCACAACAACGTCAATCTCTCCTCACTCTCCTCCATACCTATCCCAATGAGCGTGCGGGGTCCACGAAAGGGCGAAAACTATGAGCTCAGCGTCGACCTCAACAGCGAGTATCGCGAAAAGCGCAAGGATGCGATCAAGCGGGTGATCGCGTCCATGACCGTTGGCAAAGGTGCGCAGCCTCTCTGTATGAATCGATTCACTGCAAACTTACCAATCCCCCTACCAAAGATGTCAGCGGCCTCTTTCCCGACGTGCTCAAAAATATGCAGACGGATGATCTCGAGCAGAAGAAGCTAGTCTATCTCTATCTAATGAACTACGCAAAGACGCAACCAGAGCTCGTCATCCTCGCAGTCAACACCTTCGTAAAGGACACGGACGACCCGAATCCGCTCGTAAGGGCTCTGGCGATAAGGACCATGGGGTGCTTGAGGGCAGAGAAGATCATCGACTACCTCTGCGATCCGTTGCAGAAGTGCCTCCGGGATGAGAACCCGTACGTCCGTAAGACCGCTGCCCTATGCGTCGCGAAACTGTACGACCTGAAGCCGGAACTGGTCATTGATAACGGGTTCTTGGAGCAGTTGCAAGAGATGATCGCAGATAGTAATCCTATGGTGAGTCGGTACATTGGGCTTGGCGGAACGTATGCTAATTAAGAGCGGTGCGTTAGGTCGTTGCTAACACGGTAGCAGCACTAACTGACATCCATGTCGCTGCGACTTCACAACCGTCCACATCTTCATCTGACCCCGGGATCTTCATCATCACTACTTCCATTCTGAACAAACTCCTGATCGCCTTGAACGAATGTTCGGAGTGGGGCAGAGTTGCCGTACTCAACGCTCTCGCCCGCTATGTTGCTCAAGATGAGAAGGAGAGCGAGCACATCTGCGAACGCGTTGTCCCCCAATTCCAACATGTTAACGGAAGCGTGGTCCTAGCTGCTGTCAAGGTTTGTCAACCCTTCTACTAACCTAACGAGCACACCCTCATTCCACATCCAGGTCATCATGATCCACATGCGGGGAGTCCGACGCGAAGAGCTCATCAAACAGCTCGTTCGTAAGATGGCCCCACCACTTGTGACCCTCCTCTCCTCCCCACCCGAGGTCCAATGGGTAGCCCTCCGGAACATCAATCTTCTCCTCCAGAAACGTCCCGACCTCCTCTCTAACGAGATGCGCGTCTTCTTCTGCAAGTATAATGACCCGCTCTACGTCAAGGTGGAGAAACTAGACATCATGGTCCGCCTTGCATCAGAGAATAACCTCGACGCTCTCCTGAGCGAACTGAAGGAGTGAGTGTCGCCTTTCCGAAAATAATACCACCTCGATGATTTATCCGTCGAACTACTAGGTACGCATCAGAAGTTGACGTCGACTTTGTCCGCAAGAGCATCAAAGCGATTGGTCAGACGGCAGTGAAGATTGACGCCGCTGCCGAACGGTGCGTCAACGTGCTTCTGGACTTGATCGGGACACGCGTGAGCTACGTCGTGCAAGAGGCTGTGGTAGTTATGAAGGTCCGCTTCTTCTTTCTCCCTACTACCCCATATCTCCTTTACTTTGCCGGTGATACGGGGTCAATGTGATACGGGTCAGCTAACAGATTCTTCATTTGGCAGGACATCTTCCGAAAATACCCATCAACATATGAAGGTGTCATACCCACATTGTGCGCTAACCTCGATGAGCTGGATGAGCCCGAGGCAAAAGCTTCGCTCATTTGGATAATCGGAGAGTATGCGAACAAGATTGATAACGCCGATGAGCTTCTTGGTATCTTCGTGGATACATTCACAGAAGAGTCTTACCCCGTAAGTCATTCTCTGGCTGCTACCATGTCTTCGCTTTCCCCCGACATATTGACCAGAATGTCGCATGTACTTCCTCTTGCTTATAACTATCTCCTCGTAACCGTCGATATGTCACTGACATTAAGAATTTCATGATCATAGGTTCAACTGCAAACATTGACCGCAGTTGTAAAGCTCTTCCTAAAGAAACCCGATTCGTCACAAGGCGTCGTCCAGCGCGTGCTTACGACAGCTACCAAAGACTGCGACTCACCAGATGTTCGTGACCGCGCGTACATTTATTGGCGTCTACTATCCACGGATCCCGGCGCGGCCAAGGTATGTTCCGTTCCATTTCCCGCCGTATGACCATGTTCTCCATTATACGAACATTTGCTCTTGTGCATGTCAAAGGACAAAGAGACTAATGACCATCTACATTTCTCTATTCCAGGCCGTCGTTCTTGCGCACCGTCCACCCATCTCCATCCCCCGCACAACAGTATCACCTGCTCTGCTAGAAGAACTACTTGGAGAAATTGGTAGTCTCGCAAGCGTTTATCATAAACCAGCAGAAACATTTGTTGGTAGAGGACGCGTGGGCGCGGATAGCGTGCAGCGCAAAGGAGCAGAGTAAGGATATCAGATGTACCAATTTATGAACCGGTTTGCTGACGTTGAGTTTAGGTTTGCTGATGATGCGCTATCGACGCAAAAGGCATTGCAGACCGTGGTTGCTGGTCAACAGGCTGAAAATCTGCTGTATGGCTACAAATTCTGATTTTCACTCTGCTCATTCCAAGCTAATAATTATTTTTATTTTTCCAGGGATTTCGATGACGAACCCGCCACAGAGGGACAGCCTTCTGGTCTTGCGGCCACAGAAGTGCTCTCGCAGACTCCAGCAGCTGCCAATCTTCTCGCTGGCACGTCAAGTAATCCGCTCGACGACTTGGTTTCCATTTTCGGTGGAGCCGGAGGAGGTTTGCAGGCATCTGCAGCACCGCAAAGCTCATTCGGTGGACTTGCGCCCTTTGGTAGCGGGTTTGGATCAAACCCAATGTCACCTGCTCCACCTCAAGCAACATCGCCAGGTGTTCCGATGGGCGGTGCGAGCAAATCACCTGCTCCGCCTCAGCAGCCGCAGGACGATCTTCTGGGATTATTTTAGAGCATTTCTTTCGTGGTTACACTTTGCATCTATCTTTCATGGAATTTCTTGTTCTCAGTCCAAGCCTCCGGGCATTATGAGATATCCGAGGAGCGAGTCTACGATTCTGAAAAGTCTTGTGAATGTGCGCATGCTGCGTCATGAGTACCTGCGCCCCTTCTAATCGAGCCTTAGCGGCAGATGTAAGAGAAGTATAATTAGATGTTTACTGATCTTCTCAGCACCTGATCTTCACTACTTCCTTCCTCTTCCACGCTGCGGCTACTCACTATGTCATTGATACGCTAAATGTGTATTTCTCTTTGCTATATCAGTCTTGTTGTGATGGTGATATGAAAAATGTATGGGTTGTTCTGAATGTTTCTTTCGCCTTTCGCATCTACTAATCTGGTTCCGTCGTGATAGGAGCAAGTGATCATTCTTCCATTTTACCGAGGAAACACGACCATGTGAGTGAGACAAAGCCCATGACCATACGTCAGAACAAACGCACAACTGAGCAAAAACGGGTTCTTGTTCGGGTATATGCAATATGTTCTCGTGCACTCCTCTTTTGAAGATCATAAGAGGGCTGCTGTCCAGAGAAGAAGCGCATCCTTCCTCTCAAACGTACATACCACTCTATTTCAGCCACGATACCCTGGAACCATGAAGTGGCTTCTAATCTTCACTTCCTTCCTCTTCTACGACCGTATTGCCTCCCAACAAATCTGGGATATCGTGAGTCTCGTTGACGGCTCTTCTCAACTGAAATTAACTTTAGGATCGTTTTTAGTGGCAGACTACATGGGACCGTTCAAAGCTCTTCACATCGTTGAACCCATCGGCTCCGATAAACTTCACAACACCGAGTGTTATCGGCAGTGCTGACATCGTAGTCAATGATGCCTCGACGTTTCAGTCGGTCTGGGGATTCGGAGGGTCACTCAGTCGGTGATATTCTTTATGGCCATTAAATCTTCACTAAATCGTGCACAGCTGATTCTTCTGCTCTAACTTTGAATAATCTTAAGGTATGTATGAATTTCTAGTAGGTTCGATGAAATGTTAACGAAATGTGTCCAGTCAAAGAATTCAGACAACTATTGGAAATTATTAAATTATATGTTTTCTCCTACGGACGGAGCCAATGCAGCAGGGCTGAACTATATCCGTGTTCCTTTGGGCGCGTCGGATTTCTCTGCCAAAGGTGTGGACACTGCTTTCGGTTGAGATAACCGTTTCTCATATTCCTGCAGATTACAGTTTTGATGATGTCAATGGCGATACCGCTCTTAATAACTTTAACATCAACAATACGCCCTCGTATTTGTTTTCCGTTCTGAAAGATATCCAGTCCGTCAACAACAGTGAGGAATATTTTATCAATCCTCTCCGCTTAATATTTAAAAAAAATCTATCCAGTTCTAAAGATTCACGTTATACCCTGGTCCCCAGTTAGTTTACCCTCGTAATCCCTGAATCAAAGTAAGGTGTTTAATACGTGTTCATACAGCCTGGATGGATGAAAGATAGTGGGACTATGAATGGAGGATCGCTGAAATCAAGTCTTGTGAACAACTGTAGGTTTATCCAGACTTACCAATTAACACGGTATTTTATATTTATTAACTTGTTTAAAGACGCAAACTACCTTCTGAAAGCCCTCCAAGGCTTCAAAAGCCAAGGACTCACTGCATATGCCATTTCTATTCAGAACGAGCCCCAGAATAGCAACCCAACCTATCCCACTTCAACTTTAACACCAGCTCTTGAAGGGCAAATCGGCACAGCACTGCGCACTCTGATGAATAACAACGGATTTTCAGGAACGAAGCTAATTGGTGAATATTTTCATTGAATATTTCTACTTTAATTCCTAACGCGTTTGATAGGATTTGATCACAATTGGGACAGTGCAGCCTCATACCCTGTTCAACTCATGCAAGCAGCAGGAAATTCATTTGCAGGAGTTGCCTTTCACTGCTACTCGGTAAGTTTCGCCATGAACTCTCGAACTATGAACTAACCTCGCTCTTCGTAGGGATCCGTTGATGACCAAGACGACTTCCACACCAAATATCCTGACAAAGTGAGTACTATGGTTTTGCTAATGAAGCACTTAATTGACACTCCTGGATTACCAGGAAATATATTTCACTGGTAATCATTTCTCTTTGAAAGTATGTATCCTGGCTGATGATTTATTCGTTTACAGAGTGTTCAGGAACCAATGGAAGTGATTGGTGGAGTGATATTAAGGTTGGTTCTATGACGATTTATTTCGAATCTACACTAATTGAAACTCAACAGTGGTACCTCACTAACATGTGGGTTATAATAATATCGTCCTCAAATAATGAATTTTCATGCCTTGGATTTGCTATAGATTCATCGGTTAGTTAATTAATTCGCCAGTTATGATTTGTAAAATCTGAGGGAACATTTAGGTTCAATTACACACAACTCCCATTCCGGCCTGATGTGGAATATTGCCCTTGATGGTAATGGGAACCCGAAACTTCCTGGTACAAATAGCTGTGGCGGTCCTGGTTGCCGAGCGATCGTGACAGTCAATAGCGACGGTTCTTACAGCGTTAACCAAGAATGTGCGTCCCCAGGATATTGTTCTTCGAATTTCCGTACTTATCTGTCCGCGTAGTTTATGCCATGGCTCAGGCTTCGAAAGCCATTATTCCTCGCGACGTAGGCGGAGCATGGGGGAAACGAATTGGTGTGACCGTTGGCGGATCCCTGAATTGGGCCCTCCAAGTCGGCGCCTATGTGACTACGCGAGTCTCTTCAAGCGACTGGAATAGGTATTCTTTGGTCGTGTTAAATTGTGAGTATTCGTCATAATGAAGTGAATACTTTTGACGACTTTAAAAAGCAAACGACAACCAAGGAGGATGGAATCCAACACCTGTTCAGACAACCATTGAATTCCGGGGTTTGCAGGTAAGGATTTCCTCAAAGTTTGTATCATCATACTGTGCTATTGCTAACTGATCTCAAGGCCACTTACACCTTCCCTGTGGGTGTAACGACGTTATGGTGGTATGGTAAGTATTCCAGTATTTATTTTACTGAAAATTCTGTCACTGATTATGAAACAGCTCCTGTAACATCCTCCAAAGTGAACGTGACCGAAGTATATGTTGAATATGGAAGCGCCCAGCAGAAGCTTTCAGTTTAAGATTCAGAAACACAGCTTATCTCCTTTTTAAAAAAATTTATTCCCGGATATCTTCATCCATGAGCAACGATAACGACGCCTTAATGAACTCGTGTGTATTATTTAATACCACACACCTATTTATTATTCTTCTCAGTCATGAAATACGAGAGATTCTCAGACAGCAGGTGATGCAGACGGATGGTATCTAAGTATAAAAGTCCTACTGTGTGATTACCCTGGTGACCAACTGCATAAAATTATGTAAAATTGTAAAACATTTCCGCTTGCAGCTTTATAATATAAATGGGTATATTGGTTGGGGACCTATATACCCTACCGATGACAGCGCGCATCGCAAATTTATACTCTGGATAATCGATGCAGTGCTAAATTTAGAGCTCATCATCAACTAGCAGTAGGCCCCGATCCAGGGATAACCAGGTGTTAGATCGGGGGGCTGTTTGACATCGGGCCCCGTTTGCCAGTGGTTCTCGGCATCAAGTGAACGTTTTATCGTTCTCCCACTTGGTGTTCGTTAACTATTCGCCCCAGGTCCGTAATGTCCGGCCAAATCGCAGTTTTCAAACAGCTCTCTCAGACAAACTTTCTCACATATAAACAATCATTCAATCCTACGCAATTTCACATACACCGTCGTATTGCGATGTCCCTTGAACATTTCTGTTGAAGTCTAATCTTGCCTCGCTTTGCCAATACTTATTCTGCATCCGGTGAAAGCCGCGAAACCCCTTGGCATTGTGTACTGTAGTCAGGTATGTGATTCGTAGTTAAAATTATAAAATATGAAAGGGATACCTCCCTGCGGTCTGGGCGGTGATGACGTGAATGAAGAATTCCCCATTGGCGACGCTGGCCACCAACGAGTAGTAAGTTTAAGCGACAGCTGACTCAAGAGAGATGCACACGAATGTTCGCGGAATGGTAAGAACACACATCTCTTAATTGTATTCTCAGCGGTTGTACGTAAAGCCTTCAAAATACCTTTCAAGTCAATCTTCTCACATGCGCTTCCTCAAACGAGGCTACAGATACCGATATCATGGCGATGGAACTTGGTGTACTGGCTGTTTATACATAGTGAATCTAGGTTCAAAGTTGGGTGCGTTTATGCTAAATTACCATGCGTGAGGCTTTTCATTCACCCTATTGAGAATAATCTCTATAATCTACAACTACATTGCCGCTGTGACTCCTCGTAGCTGGGGAAGAATCCTAGGCGCAGGTTCGAGCCGCCCAAGGTTCATTCCACGCTGCGCCTCCAATATTTTATCGATTTCCACCCTGGGATGAACTCCATCTGGATGATCACGCGAAATATCAGGGGACGCTCTAATACTAAGTGTTTGGTTCTTATTGTCATTCTTTTCAGGTCACCAACATGTCGCGATAGTGCATGCCCAGTCACATACAATTCCATGTATGAATTCCTGACAGGTATGTATCGCACTCGCACTTAATATAGGATCCGGAACTTCCCCGGTTTATCTATGGATGCAGGGCCACTTTCAACGATATAAGAGTATAAAAGAAGGCGTCTCTCTCTCTCATTATTGTCGGCGATTAAGGCCCACTTCACCATGGACTCCTCCTTCGTCTTTGTAGAATTGGCGCTCGCAGTGGTCCTTCTCATAACATCTTACTGTATCTATCGATCTTTAACTGCCTCTCATCCTCATTATCCTCCTGGACCGCGACCTCATCCTTTTATTGGAAATGTTTTTCAGATGCCCACGGAGAGTCCAGAGAAAGTATTTGCCCAATGGGGTGCTGAATATGGTGAGTAGCGGATTATCGAACTTGTGGTGGATATAAATAACCCATGCATTGCAGGCGATGTCGTGCATGTCAATGTCCTCGGACAACCTATGATTATCCTTAACAGCTTGCGCTCTGTTCGGGACTTGTTAGACAAACGCGGTTCCATTTACTCTGATCGACCAAGATTTGTTTTATTATCGGAACTGTATGTATGAGTCCGTTAAATAATCTTCACTTGAGAATGCAACTTGACCTAGGATGGGATGGAAACACGCCTCCACACATACACGATAGTAGATATTATTCTTAAGCTCTCGGTATCAGCTATTTACACCAATATTTCTTTATAGTGGACCTCGCTTCAGGAAACACCGACGATTTTTCAACAGTATTTTCAATCAGCGCGACGTTGTCAACTTGCGGCCCCTCCAAGACAAAGAAACACTCACCCTTCTTCGCGGTATGATTGAAGAGCCTGATCACTTCATGGATCATTTCAGACGGTGAATAAAATCCGAACAATCAGTCATAGTATTAATTTAAGCCTTCCATATAGATACGCCGCTGCTACGATTTTGAAAATCACGTATGGATATGATATTAATTCTGCAGACGACCTGTTTGTGCGTTTAGCCGAACGGGCTGGTACGCTTACTGTGGCGTCTGGCTCACCAGCTGCAACGTTGGTAGATTTCTTCCCATCGATGAGGTGTGATGGACAGTCATAATTAACATTCGTTCGTTTTCTGACGCGTAATTCTTTAGGCATATTCCAACATGGGCCCCATTCGCATCATTTAAACGTGATGCGTTGGAAGTTTGTAAAGCTGTCGATGAGATGATGGATATTCCCTTTGAGCGCGTCAAGGCCGACCTTGTTCGTATATTGTTCTAATTACGCTGTGGGGCACTAGTTGACGATTTCCATTTCGCAGAAATTAGGAAATGCGGTCCCTTCGTATACGTCCACTCTTCTGGGTTTGCATAATTTGGATGGATCCATATCCCCCGAAGATGAAGAAGATATTAAAGGATCCGCTGGAACATTGTTTGTTGGTCAGTGATCTGCGTCACTCCTGAGTTCACTGATGCTGACTTTATCTTTTATAGCGGCGGAGGATACTGTAAGTTTATAATTCAACCACATGGTTTACCCTGTACTGAGCGTATGATATAGACAACAGCTGTTCTAAAATCCTTCATGCTAGCTATGGTTTTGCATCCGGAAGTCTTCCGTGAAGTGCAAAACGAAATGGATACAGTCGTTGGAAATCAGCGTTTACCGGTCATCGACGACCGCTCTTCGCTTCCTTACTTGGACTGTGTATTGAAGGAAGTAGTTAGGTAAGTTAACTTAGAACGTGTCATCTGAAAAATAGGCTGACAAGTGTACTGTGAAAGATGGAATCCCCCTGTACCATTGGGGATACCTCATCGACTTATGGAGGACGATACATACCGAGATTACCTCCTACCTGGTGGAAGTACGGTGATTGCCAATATCTAGTTAAGTATCTCCGGAGCTTAATTCAGTATTTCACTAATATCCTCTCAGCGCTATACTACAGGATTTTACCGAACCGGATTCATTCCGCCCAGAGAGGTTCTTAGACAATCCTGATTTATTAGATCCTCGCGATGTCATATTCGGGTTTGGAAGAAGGTATGTTGATATACAGCATCTTGGAAACCGCGACCCATTGGGAACAAATTGTAGACTCTGTCCAGGACGGCATTTCGCAGATTCAAGTATATGGTCAATCTCTGCAAATATTGTCGCGACTATGGACATAGGAAAAGCAATCGACGAGAAAGGAAACGAAGTAACTCCCCCAGCGGAATATACCAGCGGCTTCGTTCGGTACGTGCAGCTCAGGACGAAGATTTCTAATTCACTTTCTTATCGATACTCCTAGGCACCCCAAAGAATTCAAATGCTCTATTAAACCTCGTTCTGATAAAGCAGTTCTCGATTTAATATTCAGCAAGCAATCTTCTATTAATGGAATCCGGAACTAATAATGATGTGATCAAGTCTTCATTTGTCCTCGGGTGCATCTAGTTAACATTGTAATGCTATTATTGTACTTTTGTAAATCCTGTGGTAGTTTGTATCCAATGCGAGCATAGTGAACGTTCTAGAATGTTCTGTACCTTTCGAAATCTGATCCGCATTTACTTATAAGCCGTCAACAAAACATTGCCTCACGTTCATACACAACTGTCCTCACCTTGCGATTAGCAACTAAAGTTTATTCTCCATGGCAGAAGAGGACCAATCCAAACGTCAGATGCTTATTGGCCCTGGACTCGAGTCCTCGAGCAACAATACTGAAAAACTTGATGCCACAACGCTCAACGTAGTCGTAAAACTTGACGAGCTTGGTCCGCTGGTAGTTAACAGTGACGGGGTACGGCTTACGGCTAATTTATTCGGGCATAATACTAATTACTGTGTCTGTTTCATGAATTATTCAGACTTTATCGAGGATTAGCAATTGGTCAAGTATGGCTGAGGCTGAAAGACAACGAACACTAAGGGTTCTATCCAAACGCAATCAGTAAGTCGCTAAAAATGACTTCGTGTTTCATATCTGATATGAGGTATTTTCATGCAGAATACGACTAGAGAATGAGGCAAAGAAGCAAGAGAAAGTTATGAGAGACACGGGATCGTCTCTCAGCCGGTGTGATTCGGATCCTATGCTACCATCCTCCGCGCTATCAAAAGAGAAATCATGATATCCAGCGAGAGAGAACCCCAATCTTCGAGCATGATTAATATCGCACCATTTCAAGCTTTGATAATAGGAATTTGTATGGTCAGGTCCTCTCCCAAGGAGCTTTTGGACGTTTTATCTCTTGCACAAGGAATTGAATGTCGGATGTCTCCGTCAAAATCCAAGTGCCCTAATAATAGGTTAAGAAACGAATATATAACGACTAGGACAAAAATACGCACTTCCCACTCAACACCATTTACTGCAAGTCTTCGTAAGGACCGTGGACCCGACCTCATGATGTCAGCCGCCGCATTGCTGCCTAAGTTTCGATAAGAGCGTCGTTTGGTATTTCGAATTTCAAACGAAACCGAATAAAGTTCCGTGAGGCCAGCTGAGTAATCAGAGAATATTCCCTTAAAAAGGATAAATTGGTAAGGGACGATTTCAAGCAAGAATAAGGGTTCACCAGCGAATCCTTCCCAGCACATAAGTAGAGCTCTTCCAAAGCTGTACATTTCGCTAATAAACTCTTCAAAGTTTCTGCCTTTATAAATGCTAGTCTCAAGTCCAAAACTCTCAATGTTTGGGTATGGCGGCTAGTAAGATGATCGATAAGGCTTTCCCAAGACGGATGAGCTCCAGTAACCCGAAAAAGGTCATCGTCATCTTCGTCCTGGATCACACGTAGCTCCTCGATCGGAGACCAGGTAATTGCGCGTCGAATCCACTTACAAATAGCATTGACTTCGAACTTTGATAGCAAGCGCCGACTGTTCACGGTAAGTGTCCGCAAATTAGGAAGTGGAGGTTGCCGAGGAGGGGCTTTCATTTGCTGATACCACATTTATTATTATTCGCAATACAATCTAATCAAGGGAAGAGAAAACTTACCCAGTAGTATTTTAGTTCTGCCATTTCAAGCTTTGGAAGTTGTCCTAAGAAATTGAAAACGTCTTCATCTGTAAGTGAATACGACAACCCAAGCGTAAAGGCACGAAGCCGATTGCGTACATGAGGAAGAAACGACTTTAGAACCCCCGGCGTTACTGATCCGCAGTTATCCTATTGTGCACAATGATTTTTCAGAGCGTGTCGTACGTACGGTGCCTCAACTTACTTTGAGATGAAGCTCCATAATTTTGTTGGACAAGCGTTCGAGCCAATCCGGAAGCAGTTGAAGGATTGCCCTCGTCGGATCATGGAGTGTGAGCTTCTCAATTCCGTCGATCTTTGCAAGAAGTGGCGCTCGAAGATCATCCATACAGCATGCGTTGACCGCTAGCTCGTGGAGTGATTTTGCCTCTTTTAATACCCCCAATGTCTCCGTGAATGTATCTTCATGATAGATAATAGGCGTTAATTCAATGCGATTCAGATTTACAAAAGCTCTGATGGAATTTGTTAAGGTCACGGGCAGAGTATTTCGCGGTGGTGGACGAGAGGACAGGAAGCCTGAGGAGCATTTGGGATCAGATATCAATTATACCTTGTACATGTAGAATTTAGCCACAATACCGCCTATTTCTACATTCAAAACATATGGTGCATTCCTAGGCAAAGAAGCTGGCCCAAGGTTGGAGTTTTGCTAAGTGGCCCGTACCAGAAGATCAGAAGACTGCTAACTAAACGTCAATCCGAGGGACACGAAGTACTCACGGGTAAGGCACCACTGTCCTTTAGGTCAAGAACGGGTCGGAAGGGTGGTATAAGTGCCACCTTTGAGTACAAAAATCGAGAAGCCACTCGATTAAATTCCCAGTTGACTAGCGAACATAGAAAGAGCGTCTGATAATCGTCACGGAAGAGGTCAAGCGCGAGTAGGAGCACATCGTAGACCAAGTGTACAGCCTTGTCACCGATTGTTGTCATTTCAGTTGAAGAGTTCTTAAGATAGGTTTGCAAAGTCCGATGCTTGCCGTCACTACTCACGGTGGTGGTTGTTCAGGTCGAATGAAATTAAGCACTGGTGAGCGATGATGACACGTTCGGATGCATCGGACCGTCGTTCCGGTAGGAACCAGTAGCCGCATAGTCCACACATGACAAAATGGTTGAACTTGAACTTCTACGGTACCAACAGTCAGCTCCAAAAGGCCTGCTTATCAAGAGTGCATATTCTACAACATTTCTATTGAATATAGTCGGCCTGTCTTCCACATAATAGTCAACGACCCACCTAGAATGTCAGCGCGGTCTTGTCAGCATGTTCATATTGGGTGCTAGATTCGTCATCCCAGTCTGCGCTGAGTCCGCGGGCGTTCACACTTAGCAATCATTCCCACTGTTGCGCTACCTGTCCACATTAGCACCGAACATCTGTCTATCACTTGCGATTATTGCTACCAATTGACGAATCTGCACCACTCTTTCATCATTAAACGCCTGCTTACTGAGCTCGTTGTATACTTCCTCAGATGACCTCTTCTCGCCGCCCACCCTGGTCCCATTCGGTTACAGACAGAGATAATCAGAATGAAGGGCAAACTTCCAAGAACCAAGTGCTGTATCGGGCCCTGATGTGGCCCCAGGTGCTATTATAAAAAGGTTTGTGCTCGACGCGTCTTTACAGCACTCAACGCATCCTCTTCCTATACCTCACCCTACAAACCTACCATGTCTTCTCTCGTCGCGTTCATCATCGGTGCTGGATCTCGCGTTAGTACTGCTGTGGGTACCAGCCTCAAGGAGAATGGCTACTCGGTTGCATTCGGTTCACGCAACCCGAATGTAGAGGCAGTTAAAGCCCAAGGTTTCTACCCCATCACTGTCGACGCCGGCAAAGTCGAAAGCATTAAATCTGCTTTCGCAAAGGTGAAGGCTGAGCTTGGCACGCCAAACGTCGTTATTTACAATGGTACGAAGTTCATCACACCCATATGAACATGCATTTCATTAACCTAACCATTAGCTGCATCTTTCGTCCCTCCCAGTGAACCCGGGTCCCCACTCAGTCTTCCAGCTGATGGGTTCGAGTCATCAGCTACTATTGGGTTGAATGTTTTCTACGCAGCACAAGAGGCTTTGACCGGATTCCGTTCATTAAAAAGCGGTCCTAAAGCATTCATTGTGACAGGAAACCTCCTTCCCTTTATTCCTGCGACCAACCCGCTCTACTTTGGTCTTGGAACGCAGAAAACTATCTCAGCCAAGCTGGTCGAAAACTTTGCGCATGCTTACAAGGCCGAGGGAATCCAGTATGTGTAGAGTTCTGCAAGTTAGTCGAAGTGGACTGCTCACCTAGTTTTTAGATTCTACTTTGCATCTCTGGTTGCGTCCGACGGTGGGATTCCACCCTTCCCCGATTTTGATAAGAGCGGTCCGACTCACGCACAAGTGTACTGGGAACTTATCTCAAATAAGGAGCAGGTCAACTGGGATCACCGGTATGTATTGAAAATACAGATGATGTGCACCTCAGTCTGATGCCTTCTTCGACAGCTTCACTTTAGACGGTAAGAAGCTGCCGAACTACGATTAAAAATAGACGTTCGAGGATTAAATTGGGATGTGTAGCAATGATCAAGAGTGTTTAATTAATTGTGTCTATGGCTATCTGACTAGAAGTTCGTTATAGAAGAGGGCTCTTGTGAAGCAGCGTAAAAAGCCGCGCTTCCATGCGTAGATCGACTCCTGAGTTATACCTTTTTTCTCCCATACCGTTATCAACATCGCTCGTACATGGATACTAAAATTAACCTCAAAATATCGCAAGTGTAACACAATGCGAAAAAGAGGCGGTAGCAGCCCTCGAAAACCTCTCACCGAAAAACGGCGGACAGCCTCCAAACAGACCGCACAAGACCCTTCAGCGCGTGTTCGACCTACTCACAACTAAGTCATGGAATTTGGACAAATACTCTATGTTTGCGTTTCCAATGCCGTTCAACGGCACTCTTCTTGCACTAAAGAATTATAGGCTGATAAAGTGCATGCGAGGCTTCAAATACTAAAAGTACTCATTATGAGTGGCGGTGCCTCGTATAGATTCCTTTCAGAAAAGATGACGGCTTAAGTCAAAGCACTATAACAAGAAGGTAGATGCAAAGACGTACCCAGGCGCGAACTACGTATCAGAGGATCTAATCACATCGGAAAGTACAGATTTTCAGGTGACCTGAAAATTAGCGATAAGCTTAAAGCTTATATAATATCTTCGGACTGACTAACAACTAAACTTAAATTTACCAATTTTGTTGTACCTATACTTTGATCGAAAAATTTGTATTTAGTCATGTTTTATTGTTCACTGGAACAATTAGCTTAAACTTCAGTTTCGGTTGGACTGAAATCTTTATTTAATTCGTGAGTTTTTGTCAAAGTTTAATAATGGCCGAAAATAGACATTTCAATTGTCCTGAAAACCGTTCCAAATCTAGAATTTTCAACAATGATTTCGGTCAGCCCTAAGTTTCATTATGCTACCATATTTTTTGTCTACCTGAAATTAGTATGAAACGCATAAGTTTCAGGAGACATGAATCTTGGTGTACACTCAGTGTACACTCAAAATTAATGGAAGCATCAGGTTTCAGACAGCCTCAAATTTATGATTTTCACACTAATTTCAGGTAGACAAAAAACATGGTAACATAATGAAACTTAGGGCTGACCGAAATCATCGTTGAAAATTCTAGATTTGGAACGGTTTTCAGGACAATTGAAATGTCTATTTTCGGCCATTATTAAACTTTGACAAAAACTCATGAATTAAGCAAAGATTTCAGTCCAACCGAAACAGAAGTTTAAACTTATTGTTCCAGTAAACAATATAACATGACTAAATACAAAAATTTTGATCAAAGTATAGGTAAAATCCCCAGAATATATTATTAATACAAATTGTAATACATTTCATTATACTTTCCAGGTATATCCGTCGATCATTTTTTAAATACATTCTTGGATTGTATGTTGATATTTTTCAAAATACGCTCTGAGAATGTATTTTAATTTGATCGAGATTAGTCGGGCTTAAATGCCTGATAAGGCAATAGGCTCAAGATCAATCTAGATCTGAAGTACCAATATTGGTCAACGTCGATTGATCTCGAAAGAATTGCCTTATTCGAAATTTAAATCCGATTAATCTCGATTGAATTAAAATACATTCTTAGAGTGTATTTTGAAAAACATCAGCATACAATCCAAGAATGTATTCAAAAAATAATCGATGGATATATCTAGAAGGTATAATAAAATGTATAATAAAATGTATAATAAAATGTATTGATCATATATTCTGGGAATGTATTTGTATTTTATAATGAAATATATTGAGAACGTATTTTAAAAACATCTACCAGATGTATAAGCCAGCTCCCACAGTGTGTACTTTCCGATATGAATGGTATGCGTCACTTCCCATCCTTCAGAAACTCCACACCTGCTGACATTCCGTCTACAGTTAGGTCCACATTCGTATATCTCGAGCTTTTGTTTCCAACACGAAGACAGAGTCTTCGAGATTGAGTTCTAGGAAGCACACCTGATACCCCTATGATGGACAGAGTGCAGTATGTGGGTGATTGGAAAACAGGAGAGAGTAGGCCGAGCGCTAAGGAAGAGAACGTGATGCTATTTATTGTCCGGGCCGCACAATCCGCTGACTTTAAATTACATTGTCCGTCGAATTTCGTCTCCATGACTATCACTCGCAGAGGCATGTCTTTGCGAATCCTCTTCAATTGTTCTTTCATGGGCCCTACACAATAAGTAATGGCAAGGTATATATACACTGTTCAACTTTGCTGTACGCCTAAACGTTCTAGTACACTCTTTCTCCTACAGGTATGAACATAAGCCACTTCGTTCCTTTTCTTAGCGCTGATTCTACCTAGCATACAATTTTACATTGTATATGCCATGCGCTATCCTCAAGTATTACAGCGCGCCTTTTCTGGAATCAATAGTCCTGCTAAGCACCTAAAGCATCTATCAAATACTACCCCAGAAATATACACATTCGCTGCCTCTACGATTTCTAGCTCCGCATCCATCCATACACTCCCGAACGAGTTATTGGAGGAAATATTCCTCCATTGTTGTTCCTACACATCGGATAATCATTTCGTGAGACCAAATTCACGAGAAGCGCCTCTACTTCTCTGCCAAATATCCAGTCATTGGCGACAGTTAGCGCAATCCATGCCCGCCCTTTGGTCGTCACTCACACTGAAACATCTCTCTGGACTTGGGTTTGACCTCTCTATAGGAAGACAATGGCTCAATATGTCTAAAGATACCTCCCTATCTCTGGAAGCTGCATCTGGATATGTGCCCGATGTCTATAAATCGCTTCGATATGAAGTATACGTTGAGGATGCATTCTCTTTGGTGCTGGAAAATGTACATCGCTGGAAGATTCTCAGCGTTCAATTGAACGATAGTCTTGCAGCTCGTTTTCTAGGTGTCCCGGATAGGAGCTCTCCGCAGTTAGAGGGCATAAAAATCAGCATACCACGGTCAATCTCAAAGGACAGCATGGAAGCGCTTCCCTCTAAATTGTCATCATTTAAACGCCTACGCCGCCTAACTTGGTCAACCAGATCCACACCTTCGTCATTTCTCTCAGTCCCGTGGTCACAGTTGACCCACATCGAAATCCTTTGCCCTCTTTCCCCAAGCACGTGCCTCGCGATTTTAAAGCAAAGTCTACAAGCTGTGGATATTTATATCAGCTGCATCAAAGAGGCCGATTCTTCCGCAATAGAGCAAACCATTGTTCTTCCAAATGTGAAATACTTCAGACTTCACAGCCGCTCAGATGCTGGTGAGGTCTTGCGCCACCTCACGCTTCCAGCTCTCCATACTCTCCAATTATTCAACAAAAGAGAAAGACGGCTTACGTGTGACTACCAAGCGCTTGAAGACTTTTTGGTGCGCTCTCAATGTAGCTTGCAACAATTGATCTTCACCGATCTTGAGGGCACGGACGAGGACATCTACCATTATTTACAGCTACCGATATTACTCTCCATCCCTCTGGTCATTTTTACGACGATGCCGCTGACAGGGCGTATATCCGACCTTTTGAGATCATCTAGTGTTCGAGAGTTGCAATCTCGTGTACAAGTGCATGATCGTCAAGTAGGATGGAGCCCAAATTCCGACGACAATATCGTCCTACATCACCTGAAATTCATCACGTTATTCCGCAATGTTTATTGTAATCAGTCTTGGCAGTACTAATACGTTACAATGTGACGTTTTCATTGCTTTAATAATCGTATAAATTTACATACTTATACTCGCGCCCACCAAAAGTGTTGGCATTTGGACATTTTCCCACAGTTCACATTTCTTTCTTCTCCATGTTTGTCGCGACATACAGAAACGGGAAATACATATTTATCTATGAGACTTAGGATAATGGTAGATGTACTACTTATGTATATTTATGTAAAATTAAAAGCTGGCATTCCCATCCGTTGTTGTCAAAAGCTCCGAAAAATAATCTGTCATCCTTGCAATATATACATTCGCTTATTCCACTGGTACCTTCCCCTATATAACCATAACAGTCTTGAAAAACTCTTGAGTGCTTAAAGGAGGATATAATAAATGATTTACAATAGTTTTTAAATCATGCCAATGTGAACTGATTGTTGAAACACTAAGGGATTTTGCAGGATGAGGGAAAGTTAGATGTTAAGAAAGTACAATGATTGCATTGCTGGTATGGCTGGGTTCCCCACCGGGCTGGAACTTTACATAACTCCTCTCAGGATCCATAACTCTATTAAACATTTAAAATTGCCTTTGAGAATCTATTATTATTATTTTACCAGAAAAGCTATGAAGGATTGGTTGCACTCTGCTAACTGTTTCCCATGCTGCAAAATCTCTTAATATTTCCACAACCAACTCACATTATCATGATTTAAAAATTATTGTAAATCATTTATTATATCCTCCTTTAAGTATTCAAGAGTTTTTCAAGGCTGTTGTGGTTGTATAGGAGGAAGTACCAGTGGAATAAGCGAATGTATATATTGCGGGGATAACAGATTATTTTTCGGAGCTTTTGACAACAACGGATGGGAATACTAGCTTATAATTTGCTTAAATATGTATTTCCCGCTACCGTATGTTGCGACAAAGACGGAGAAGGAAATAGAAGCCGTGGGAAAATATCCAAACGCCAACACTTTTGGTGAGCGCAAATAAATACAATGACCTAATATTACAGCAACGTCCTGAACTTTGGCATAGTATCAATACAAAGAAGAAAGAAATGTAAACCGTGGGAAATGTCCAAACGCCAACACTTTTGGTGGGCGTGAGTAAATACAATGTCCTAATATTGCAGCAACGTCCTGAACTTTGGCATAATATCAATACAGTACAATCGTCTTCGTGAATATCGCAGACGGGATAAATTTCTCAATCATCTCCTCTGAACCAACGGGAAACCCATAAGGGCGCAAAAAAAGTGATTGAAGAGAATCGAGGAAAATGACCGGTAATTTCTCTATTCTCTCTATACCAACATTCGGGACGTTGAGAGCAAAATCTCCGTGAATCAGATTTGGGGAGTTTATCAAAACGGCTCCAAGGACGTTCAATGGCAGAGGACATGTCAACTGGATCCGTTCGAGAAGGGTCAATTCCCCGTCCATTAAAGCTCTGGGAACGAACGAAAGTCTGATTGACTTGAGGATTTGGTCTGAACCCTGCAAGCCGTTTAGAACACCATCGACTAATTTCTGAATGCGCATATCCTCCGAAGATACTGTCAAGTCTTGAAGCCGCCGAAAAGCCAATGGTTGGGCGGGAAAGTTAAGAATCTCGAACCCGAAGGAAGATGGCATAGATTGTCTATGTAGTTGCAGGTCAACTAAACTCTCTGAGTCAGCCAATATATCGGTGAGATGATCAATGGCCACCTGGCAGTTCAAGGAGAGCTTCTCTAGTGTCGTCCAGCATATAGGTAACTCGTGAAGATCGGCATTACTATGTTCCGTGGTGAGCGTCACATCTAGTCGCTTCAGATTCTGTGCTACATTTCTTGATGAAAAGAGCGGAGCCAAAGACGTAGAAGATTTAATCTTCAGTGATTCCAAGTTCTTTAGTGTCCCCCCTGGTAGGTCTGGATTTATTGCGTTGTCGAGATTGGGAGTAATGTGGCTGACAGATAATCTAACGAGCTGGGACCCGCAATCTCTTATGGCCACAAGCAAGTCGTACATGGTTATTTCGCATTCCAATGAAAGGTACTTGAGCTTGTTCCAAGCGAAAGACAGATGCCGATTCGTATTCATAGGAGGAAACTGTTGCGGAAACAAAGCACCCATTGGGACGTTCCACTTCCATGAAAACTTTTCGAGTTGAGCTGGGTCCGCGCAGAGCGTGGAGAGAAGTTGAGGCAGCGTCCACCGATGTGTACCGAACTCCTGCATATAGTCGCTAGAATTGTAATCTGGAAGGACTATGCGAATAGCTTTGGCATGTGGAATCAGATCAAGTGCTCTAGCTAACTGTCGAGCAATAGCTGGTGTTCTCTGAAGATACATCCAGCCACTGGGACACCCATTGAGATCGTTCGATATGGTATCACATATCTCCAAAGAGAGCTGGTCGAGTCGTTCACCGTCACGTAGGTCCGGTATGCAATCAATAAATCTATCATGCATTGAACCGAATGAAACGTCGACAATCTTGAAGGCCGACTGTGACATCAGCCGCCTCCATTTCTTGCAGACACACGAGAGTACGAACGGAGCTTCCTTCTGACGGAGCCGGTAGTGACGATCCTCACCAAGCAGTTCTCCATATACACAGTTAAGGAATATTTCATGTATCAGCTCGGCTTGAAGAGTATCAAATGGCGATGGAGTTTCGGGAACAGTGCAGGATTCGCCAGAGACTACGATAGAGGGCCTTTGAGGACTAAATAAAAGTCCACAAGGAAGAGGACCGGTGCAGGGAGGGTTGTTCAGGTTGGGTGCGGCCGCACTGCTGTTAGGGTAGGAGTCAGAAGAAATGTTATGGGTCAAATGAGTGTGAGACTCTGCGATGACAAGTTCAGACACGAATAGGATCGGTAGAGGTGGGGAATCGTTAAGTTGTTGAAAGGAAGGGATATCGTTCAATGATAGTACAAGGTCGTTAACTTCTGCAGGCGGGTTGAGAGTATAGGGAGCGTTAGCATCACTGAAAGCCATTGTGTCTGCAAGGATATTATACTGGATGGCCGCCGAATCCAGCTTGGCTGTTGGATGCAGCGTCCGCAGTCCAAAAAACACGAGCCAGCGTTTAATGGTACGTAGAGCGGAAGTTTGACGCGTGATTGGCTCGTTTACTTCGTGGCATGTCCGAGACGGAGAAATACCTGCGCGACTCTTTGAGCGACGCCAAGGGGATGAGATTCGCTTGAGAAACAGGTCAAACATGCTCAGTTTAGATTCATTGGATTTAGGAAGATCGCCAGAGTCAATTGCTAATAGATGCTCGTCGAAAATATGGGTGCCTTCTTGTGAGACTCGTAAAGATGACAACGAGCTGGCATCATTTCCTGTTGTTTGTGACGGCCCTCCTAGTGATAAAAGCGGAAAGAGAGCTAGAAGCAGGGGGGTAGATGGTGGTAATGACAGACGGAGAAGTTGAAAGAAAGAAGGTACTCCAATGGAAGGTGGCACCAGGATCCTATGTTGTTTTTGAGCGAAGAACCTGTCTTGCGGCTTCGTCTAAAAAGAGATGTTAGTCATGTGTGCCATGTGCCACTTATTATAGTGATACGCACCTTAAAGAGCGGTAAATTCATCACATATAATAAATTTGTCGTGGCTTCTAAGAGCAGAAAGTGCATCCATTAGTAAGATCATTTTCCAGACCAATGAATATGCACCCACCGTCGATTACTGCTACAAGGGGCTTGTAAAAATGGCTGGAAATAAATCTCTTCATCCACCAGGATATTTAAAGAAAAACACAGAAAATTACGTGGCATGGTCGTCAAAGAGCTTACGCCCTGAAATGCGAACTAAATGGCCGCCACGGGAAGCCGTTGTTCATCCGAGAACACGGGAGGGAAATGTCGAAGGTCACCATGGGTGGTAATTGAGTACGCCGCATGGTAGTAGAGGATTTCGCAAGTGCCAGTATAAAACATGGAGACCAACTAAAGCTAATCCGAAATTTGGCGGTGCTTTGTTCCATGGGCGTCGAAGTCAGCTCCTCCGATGCCCTTGTATTTCTTAACCGACTAATCCTGTCAACATCCGGCAAGCTAAACTCTACGATGAAATCCCGTTTAATATAGCGCATCGTGGGGTGCGATGTCAGCGTTGCCTAGGAGAAACTGTCGCGGGTAGGTTGCTTCGGAGAGGGAAGATGCCAAAAACTCGAGAGGAAGTAACGTAGAAATTAAACAAACAGCGCGTTACGTTACTCACTAGTTTAAGGCCTGGTCCGGTTTTGGAATCTTTGACCTAAATTTAAACGCCGGCTTGTTCATTTACGTTACTTGCCAGCGAAACAAACAAAAAAAAGCTGCGCCAGCTGCAAGTCCTTTGAAAATCAAACGTGTGGTCGAACTAAAACCTCAGAGTCTAAGCAGTATATGCATCCATTAGTGTATTAATAACGAAGCGTTCGTATAATCATGAAATAACAATCCAGTTCGGATCCCGAACGTTTTCCACCCTTCAATTATCTCATACGATAAGCTCTCTCTTGCCCCACAACACATTCACCTTCCCGACCATAACCCAGTCACTCACCAACGATCAACACATATGCTCGCGCCACTCAGATCCTGACCAACACGCCCATATAAACGACCTGACACACCGCCTCGAGGAAGAGGAACGTAATTCGTCTCCTGCGCTGGGCAGGGTTGACGGTAGAGGTCGTAGCAGGGTTCGGGTTGGTTGAGATGGAGATGGAAGGGTCCGGTAGAACGACGGAACGGAGCGAACGGAGCTGTTTGGAAAATATGAGTTAGATATCTGGGTGAGGGTTTGGGTGGAAAATGAAAGGAACTAACCAGGAAGAACGCATTTGCCAAAAACGAGTATACAAATATCAGGGTCCATAATGGACCCTTTACGCCCAGGAAGCCTGCTGTTACAGTCGTAATTACACTGCGAGTTCATGGTCAGTCCATAAAATAAAGAAACAGCTTGGAATTGAACACGTACCCGACGAACTTATAACCCCCGTATGCAATCAAATCCACTACTTGACTTGATCCTTGGATATTAAGGAAGTAGCATCCTGTCTTAACGAAGAGGAAGTCTAGAAGGACCACAAGCATGGCGCGTGAGGCTGATTCGCCGAGGATCTGAGGAAGTTATATGATTTAATACGGTGGGAGAGGAAGAGGAAACAAGGACCTACCTGAGGCCTGAAGGTATTTTGCAGTCCGGAATGCAGCGCGGTCAGGAGAATGTATGTTACGATTGCCATTACTGAATACGATTAGGATTTCGTTCAAAAACTTACAACAAAAGCGCCCTCACCTGGAATATACAAATCCGGGCTATTGATATCGTCTCTTGGGGACTGCCATTCGCTCTGCCCGTGCTCTGATCGTCTAATACGACGCGCCCATGGCTTATGCAACCATGGAAATATGATAAGCTTGAGTTTGTGCATCACATATGAATTGGAAACGTTGAAGTATTGCTTGACGTTTCGCGAAGGTAAGAACGTGCCGAACTGCACTCAGACAATACAGTCAGTATCGTCACGCAAACGGAGCAGATATAAACGCACATTCTTTTGCACGTACTCCTGCCCAGCCGCGACTGCACTATGGCCCAACTGCATCCCAAGCTGGGCAGTGGCACCATCAATCCCCCATGCCGCAAAGTCGGGCTGTATACCCATCTGCCCTTGTTGCTGTTGTTGCTGCTGCTGCTGAAGCGGCACCTGAGGCTGATACTGACCATGGCTCATCCCATGCTGCTGCATGTGAGGTTGCGAATGCTGAAATGGAGAGGTATACGCGGGCACGTGTGTCGGGTATGGCTGGCCTCCTAGATGTTGTTGCTGCTGCTGGATGGGCGGGGGGCCAGGAGACGAGGAGAAGCGTTGGTAGCCTTGCGGAGACACTGGTGTTGATGGTGGCTCGGGAATGTATGCTGGGTGGGTGGGCACTGGGTGGCGCAGGGGAGGCGGAGACTGGGACGGGTAGTGGGCCATAATGATAAGGAAGCAAGGAACAGAGAATCAAAGGATATGCGTAGCGCGATCTTCCAACTGGGTCGTGCAAAGTGTCGTCGCTGCGCGTCACGGTGGACGTGGAACTCGCCAGGCGCGTGCAGCAGCCTCCAATCCAAATATTGTGAACTATGGAACATCCGGTCCGGCTTGAGCCTCTGCATGACTGCTACTAACATTTTTATTTCACTCGTATCTCATCCTTAACATATGGTCTTTACTATTGTTAGGTCCTACGTCTCGACTTTACAGATAGAAACATGAACATTGGAGCTGGATTGCAGATTCGGAAGTGCACCAATAACGATGTTAGCCAGGTTTGGCTGTTTAGAGGCCAGAGGGATGTATGTATGCTCTTCTGGTTCGTGGAAGGGAGAAATATAGTATGTACTACGACAATACTTAGTAGAACTGCTACCCTATCATCATCAGTTAAATGATTTTGTAGTGCTGCGTTCCTTTCTTTAGTCAGTACTTTCAAATTCGAATAAATAAATAAATTGTGTTGCTGTACACTCTAGTTTAAAATAATGTAGGTGAATAATTGGGATGGGCTCAACTATTATCATACACTGAAGTAATGTCAGATGGTGTCTGGCTTCATAGACTCTCACCTACGTATATGTGAGGGGCATATAATTGATTTTCTCTCTGACAATCTACATAAATTGTTTAATTGTAAGGCTTGGGAAATTTTATGATTCCCTCCACTCCCGTAATTTGTTGCATGTACAAAGATGAATTGTTTGTTACGCCGCCAACTTGAGGCAACCTAATCAAAATAGGAAGTAACTAAAGCGGCCACCGTCCGACTCTTAACTCGGCTTGCTGTTTGTTGATCTACTTCCGTCTGGGGCTGCCGGTGTTTCAAGAATCAATGAGCGCACTATCATATGTTAAGAATAGGATCCGAAAATCAAATTGCGCGGGAAGCGGAGAGCATTCGATGGAAAGAGAAGTTTAGTGGCCTATAAATGGCACGGGCGGACCGAGACCCGCTCTGCTCTCTACCTGTATCCGAACTAAAATCGGCCTTCAAGCCCGCTGCAAGTTATTATGTAGCTCCGTAAACCTCGCTAATCCATGGTTCTTATCCCGATCTTCGTACGGACTTTATCTTTATTATTGGAACAGGACACTGGAAGAATCGGAATACGGTGGACGTTCACCGGGTTTGGATTTTATTTTTAACAGCATGGAGGGTATAAAATGTAAGGCGAAGAGCAAGAAATTCTGCAGAACACATTTGAGTTCTTTTCAATTCTCTTCTCATCTATCTATTCCTCTACTCGCCTTATAACCACCACACTATCAACCAGAATGTTCGCCCGTATCGCCCTGCTCACTCCCCTCCTACTCAGCAGCGTCACCTTTGCTCTGACGATCTCCAGCGGCCTCACTGCACGTGCAGGCGCCCCAATCGCCGCTGCGGTACATCCCAACGGGAACCAGCAACTGTGTCTCGTAGTTTCTGGCGGGGCTCTCGTTAACGGCGCTCCTGTCGTCCTGTAAGTGATCTCGCCTTACCAGCCTTTTAACAATGTGACTGATTCGTTTCCGTTTGGCGCGTAGCGGCGATTGCCTCCACGGAGACCAATGGACCTTCGCCCATAATATCAGTACCAGTGTCGAGTACAAGTCTAGTGGATTTTGTTTGGATGCGGGGTCTGGTGAGTGCCTCCCTTCTCCGTCCTCCGTTCCATTAAAAGAATAATGCTCACACGTCGATTGGGTGGCAGCCCCTGCTAACGGCATTCCAATGAAGATCTGGCAATGCTTCGATGGTCTTGCGGCTCAGACTTGGTTCTTCACTGATGATAACCGGATTGCGCTTTTTAATCAGGGTACGTTTTTCGTGCTTCCATCTTCGAAGGTAAACTCATGATTGGATAATCCTAGGTCAATGCCTCGACCTTACTGACGGAAACCTGAGCATTGGCGCTGGTGTGCAGACCTGGCAGTGCACTGATAACGATGTTAACCAGATTTGGACCGTTTGAAGGAAGAGGCAAGGAATCCACGTTGGAGATATTTTTGCAGAGATATTGGTTCTGAGGATGTAGTTTAGTAGGAATGTTGTCATTACCACAGCAAGAACTTCGTAGTTTCCTTCAGTTCATTAGTTGGTAATTTCGAATTCGAACATTTATGCTGCCATTTTTATGCTCGGGTTTCGCTGCTCGCACCATCTGGTCACGAGAAGAGGGGTATGTGTTTAGATTCAGTTTACAAGATTACACCTTCAATTACAAAATATTATCAGCATGTAAGTAGAAGAAATGGGTAGAGAGCAGAACTCACACGTACATAGAGCGATGTGCAGGTAAATAGTTCACCAGAGCCACTACAGGATCTTCATCGCCGAATCGATCCTCCTGGCCTGGGTGCGTCTTCTCAAGTTCTTCCAGACAGGGGACCCAGTAGAGACCACATATACGAGCTAAACGTCGTATATCAGCATTCTGCACCCCTTAACATACATAAGAAACGAAACCCCTCACGCCAATCTTAAACGGCATCCTGCATAAGCTGAACGATTACGCGCTCTCGAATGCATGTAGAGTCAGCATCAAATAGTAAGAGAAGCTGACAATAGTGCTGCCCACCATGTCGTGCACGATATGTGCGGATGCAAAGAACGGGAAGGTGCTGGTGTGAGGGATAGATGGAGGTATATGATGGTAAAGACTAGGAGGGCGGGGTGATTGCTTCGCAGGGGAGATGGAATGACGTAATTTGGAGTTTTTTTATCTGTACAGAGAATGGGTGAGTAATTGGAGCAGGAGGAAAGAGACGAGGAACGCACAATCCCAAGACCTTCCTGTGCATGCGCCTTCATCTCGAGTAAACGGGGTTTGACGTCGTCGTAGCCAGCCAGAGGTTATCCATAAGTACGCGTACAACCTCTTCTATCTGAATAAAATAGGATATGCCTCTTGTAGCAACAACGGTCATAAATTACGACTATGTTTCGATCTTCGGCTGAAAGCACCGCGGTGCGGGTTATTCTTTCTTAACCCCTCGAGCCCATGGGGTGAGCTGGCTAGTAACGGCGGGTACAATTGAAATACGTCAGCGGGCGTGACCGGATGCCATTTTCAGATGTGTTCGACTTTTTGTAGTTCATTGGCATTGAGCAAACAAATTTAAAATTGATATATTCATGGAGAGGCCAAAAAATGCATACCTCGCTTATTAGAATTGGGCCATAACGATAACTGAATTGTCCTGTTGAGTAAAATTTTTGAAATGTGTGCTTTGAGTGTAGAAGGAGGTAAGTAAAGCGTGTTGAATCGTTAGGCACAGTCTGTGGCTCGTGAACAGCTTTGTTCCCCATTCCGTTGTTATTCTATTTCCGAGATTCGCATACCGACGGGGATAACAAGGGCGATCATCACTGCTAAGAATATCAGTCGACTCCGAAAGCATACTTTAACTTGGTTGGTCTAGAGAGCATGGACGCAAGTCAACCGAGCGCGAGATTTCAGAGTTATGGTGCAGGCCCAAGGCACGGTCTTTAGCAGCAAACGTTGTCATGATGACAGTTTTGATTCAAGGGGACAAGAAGATCCATGATAGAGCCCAATGAGACAGTAAAAATGAGTGTAGAATCAAGATATTTTTAGACAGCTATTTTTGGCACCAAAAGGTGGTATTGAGTCTTAGTCAAACACGCCTGAAATTGGATGAATGACGGTCATTTGGATTAGCTTGGAGAGAAATAAGATGACCAGCTCCAGAACGCGGAGAAATAGAAGAAAGAAGGGAAGGATCGTGAAGCATGCGACAGCTGCATGGGGCGTGAGAAGTGTGCCCTGATGAAGTCATACTAACCCCGGAAGAGAAAAGATCGCGAAGTTTGATTTAGCCCTAGGCTCAGACCCTTCATTGCGTCGAATAAAACGCACCACTTTCATTTCCCCCTTCCTCCCCCCTCTCTCTCCCCGTCACCGTCCCCAACAATGTCGCGCGCATTCTGCATCCCCGGCATCGTCATCCTCTTCATCGCTCTCGTCCTCAGCTTCCTCACCTCCATCTCCCTCCCCTTCCTTCCTGCACTTGACATCACGCGCGCCCACGTTGGCACCAAGGGCTCAGTCCAGGATGGCGCCGCTGGAATAACTGAGATACGAGTGAGCAGCAACATTTGCTTCTAATATATTTACACGCGTTGACCCCTGTTTTTCTTTTCATCTAGCTCGGTGTATGGTAAGCTTCTCACACGACATGTATTTCACGGAGCAAAAAGTCTAACATTCACCCACAGGGCACCATGCTACTATGACACCAATGGTGCTCGTACCTGCCTGAAGACAGGGCATGGATACTCTTTCCAGGTCTCTAACCAGGACAAGACCAAGACAGTCACCGTTGGCTCATCCTGGACGCGCGGTCTTGCCGTCCACCCAGTCGGTAAGTGCTTCTCCTCCCTCCTACCTTCCAACCACCAATAATTCCCACCCAGCCACGGCCGTAACCGCCCTCGCACTTGCCTTCTCCTTCTCCACGCACATAACCGTAACCCTCATCGCCTCTCTCCTCTCCTTCCTCGCCGCCCTCATCACCCTCATCGCATTTGCAATCGACATCGCCCTCTTCGCCTTCCTCAAGCACCAGCTCAACAACCTCGAAATCGGCGCCAAGACACTCACCGGCCCTGGGTTCTGGCTCACCTTCGTCACGTTTATCCTCCTCCTGATAGCTGGATGCACAGTCTGCTTCGGCAGGCGTAGGGACAGACTCTCGGGTGCGACCACCTCGTACAGCACATCCAAACGCCCCTTCTGGTCGCGCTTCCGCAGGAACTAAGCGGATGTGCACCTTCATACTGGCGGATGTCATAGAGGATCTTCCATCTCCCGTGCCTAGTGGACGTGTAACTTGAAGAATACCGTAATCCTACGAACGAATTTATACGCTGAACGATCTCTTATTGAACATATATCACGCGTCACGACCCATTCGATCAAAACCAGTTATAATCGTCCTTGCGATCACTCGATTTATACCCTTCTACAAACCCTCTATTTTGTTACTATTAGCTACTTACGCCCTCTGTCTGTCGTCCCCTTATTGCTGTGTTATGTCATACGGCTTGCTACTCCTAGTTACTACTTCCATTCCATGGAGGTTCTTTTTCTGCTAGATTATCGTAATAATACAGGTTTCTCTTCGCTTCTATCTTCGGCTTTCGGTATCATCACCCAATTCATAGATACTTCTACCATCCACATCCCATGCTTCCTTCTCGGCCATCTAACCCCCAGCTCCTCTACATCTCAAACCCTCACCGCCGTCCTAGTTCCCCTCCTCCTTCTCAAAATGCTCACACATCCCCTCACAATCACCCCAATCTCCGCCCTCGACTCCCACACGGGTAGTATAACAGAGAACGTCCCGCTCAAAAGGGCCCATATTCTTCAAGCCCGTGCGCATCAGTGCAAGTATCATCCGTGAACGTGCAACGAAAGATAACTTACATGCTAATTGCGATCCAAAAACTCCAAAACTTCTCACTATACACATAGTTCGAGAAGAACATGGGGAGAGGGACTATCAGCGCCCACAGTCAGTTTCTTGCCTTCCAGTTGTGTGAATGAAGCACTTGCCGATAATAGCGACAATAGCAGTTAACACAGAGCTATACCACAACGCCTTCTTGAACGCCTTCCTGAGCACTGTAAGGTTGGCTGGTGCATTCTTGCCCTCCCCGTTTGAATCACTAACAGGAGATGGGGAGTCGGAGGGTACGGGGCTGGTGGTTGTTTGTACGCCGTCTTCCTTCTCGGGTTCATCTTTCTCCGTGGAGGTTTTAGCCTCGTCGTGACTGGATTCTCGAACCTTCGGAGCTTGAGATTCTTCATCTGCAGAGAGAAAGTCCAGGTTCGCGATTGCCCTCGTTCCTCCGAAGTCGTAGTTCGCTGGACCTGCGGGTTATTCAATGGTACGTTAGTACCATGATACATAAGACGACTAAAGACGAAATAAACTGACTGATCAATGACACCCCGACAGTAATCAACCCCGAGAACAACAACCCCGTCAGACCACTGCATACTGCCGAATAGGGGTTTGCAAGGTTTGGAACATTGATAGTACCTTTCGACCCACAATCAATCAGCTTCCCTTTTTTCAGGCCTTCAGAAACTAAGAACAAAATGACACACCGTATATCTTCCAACATCCAATCATCCACGCTAACATCCCCAGTATTGCACCAATCAACGCACCACAGAGTACTCCGGCACGGGTGAGCTTGCTCCATGTCACAGTCAGCGCGATTGGGATAACGGCCGGGCTTAGGACGACGCCTCTGCAGGGAAGGTATTATATAAGTGAACATTGGCAACACCGTGAAGGGGGTTGAGGAATGTGATACTGACTGGACGTAGAAGAGCCAGCCTAGGTCAATTTGTGCTTTATGTAGCTAATAATACATCAGTGGAGGTGCTATTTCAGCAAGAACGAGCCAGGAGCATACAATGGTAGCCCAACAACCCATCCATACCGCCCAGAAGCAGATGAATGCGTGCGATACGCGCACAATTTCTGGTCCTCTTGCGAATGGGCGGAAATATGTCTTGTATATGCTATACAAACATGTTTGTAAGCCATCAGAAACGCATTATCAATATGGAGGATTACTAACTCATATGAGCTGTTATCGAAGATCATACAGTTATAAGGTGGCAGTAAAGAAGTAAGAGAGAATGGAATGGAAGGACTTACAAAAGGCTAGAGACTGCGATTAGCTGCGGCCAAAATTAGCGTCATTCTCGAATACAAGCACCAATAATAAAGCACGAACTTCTGCACTGCAAGCGCTCGTAACAGCCATACTACCATTACAGATTCGTCAACTTAACTCTTATAAAGTTACAATCACTTACAAAACAACAAGTAGAACAGCGATGGCGCCGCCCTTACCCATCACCACGGCCGCCGCCGCAGGTGCTGCGAGTCCAGCACTCACTTGTGAAGGTGAAAGCGGGTTTGGATACGTGGGGAATCGAGGCTGTTAAAAATTTGCAAATATGGGGTTAATCGCTTGCAGAAACATTATGCCGAAGGATGGAAGCGGAACGAGTGGGGTCGGACGCACATCGTGTAAGAGCGCACGAGCTGCGAGACCTAAACAGCTTGCGAAAGCGAACGGGACTGCGAACCAGGAGAGACCACCAAGCATCTAAATCCGGGACATATCAGCGTGGTTAGAAGCATGATTTTACAGCACCAAAACATACGTATGCTTTCGTCGTAGATGTTGGGTGACTTGCGATCGCCTATAATTTTTTTGATAAATTAAGTAATCGCCGTAAAAATAGTAAGGCAACATTGTCGCATCGTACCCTCTGCCAGTAGCCTGTAAAGATGGGGGCCAGAAAATGAGATCGCGATACGGAGATGAGAAGGGAGGTTAGCTGATGTATACCTTGGTCGCAGAAAATCCCAGAAAAGCCACTCAAGATGGTAGCGGCGCCAAATACTAATCCTTGATTACTCTTCATAGTCAAATAACTCCCATCCTGGTTGCCAACTACAGGACTCTCTACACCAGCTGTGACCAACAGATCATACATGCCTGAGAGACCTCCTGTAGCCGGTGATGTGCCGCTAATAAGAAGGATGTTGAGCGGCGGGGATACTAAGCCGATTGTGGTGCTCACAATGTGCGGAAGATAAACTAGATACGTTTATCAATAAATAGTGATCTGAAAATCTGCACTGGCTTACAATGTAGATAATAATGAATAAAATCAGTGTGTGGCTCCAGTCACAAATGAATGTAGCACGCAGGCCCCTTCGAAGCGGACACACCACTTCAGCGGACTTTCGAATCAAGACTTCCCAAAATCACATACCCAACGATGACATAGACAGCTATCCCAATCGGCAGCAAGAAACATGCAGCGACTGCGTAAGTGCCCTGAGCTAATGCGGCTTCACCCCATTCATGATAACACGTACTGATATTCATTCCTGTCAACGCATTGACGGTAGCTGCTCCACCAACTGTCAAAAAGGTTATTTAACAGTTGACACAAGCTGCAAGGGTAATAGAGACCGAGATCTGAGCGACTTACGCAGAAGAGAACCACATACAACCATTATACACAAGAACGCGTAGAATGTAAACAAAACGTGAGGACCAGTTCCAAATCGGACTTTGACGATCTAGGTTAAGGGTTGAGTAGAAAGAACTGTCGGGGAGTAATTTGCCGGAGACTCAAGAGACGTACCTCCAGAAATGTGTGGGCGCCATTCGCATTCATCTTCACTTTCGCAGCTACCATTCCAAAAATGGCGAGTTGAATGGTTCCTCCAACACCATACCACCTTGAAAGCTTGATGAGACAGTCGTGTTCATGCAAAGAAGCTTACACCTTACCAAGGGCCGCTGACGCCAAACGTATACGCTGCTGTACTTGATTGAAGAAGCGTTGCACTCCACGTCCAGGCGCTTACACTGTTGGATGATAGAAATCTATCTTTCTCTTCGGCGAAGTCGGAGACCATTACTCACATGCCGCAGCAAACTAGACCGGGCTTTCACAGCAATTCTGGTTGCACCATCATTTTGGGGGCGGGAGAAGCTAGAATACGTACCTTCACATTTCTTGAAGCGGCCTTGTTTTTGATGCCCAATCAGTTTGGATTACACTAATGTACTCGCGAGTACTGTTACTCGCCGTAAACTCCTCTGAAGACCGCGGTGACATGTCGGTGAATGTAGATTGAAGATATGTCAACAGCAGCATCACGAATGCGAAGAAAAACCCAACGCCTGGAAAATCTATCAGAAGACTCGCCATACTAATCCAGTAAGGATCTCATACCAATAACCACACCATATCCCACACTTTGGTCTGGAACGAACGTCAAACCGAATCTGTTACACCATACGAAAAGGACGTACTGAGCAAAGGCTTGAATTCAGAAACTGCGGTAGCCATGGTAAGGAAAAAGTGGTGTGGATATCGGAAGCCTTTAGATAACCAGACAGCGGTGAGAGTGCATGGCAGAAAGAAGTCCGAAAATAGATCGAGATGATAAGGCACTTCGAGGCTCCATGCTTCGAAGTTTCGAAGATCGGACGTTGGGGAAACCTATTAAAATACCGAGGATATGTGACAACTTTACGGTAGAAATACTATGGAGTCTCCAAACATTCGTATATCTAATGGGTCTGGTCCAGTATAAGTCACAGTTACAGTGATTTCTTTTTTTGAAATAAGCCCACACCATGGATGAAACAGCTAGCAGTTTCTAAATATCGCGGAAAATTACTGGCTGAGTTGCATGTGTTCAGAACTGCCGTACAGTGGTGACTGCTTCGAATGAGGTATACGGGCTAATTATAAAGTTTTCGGGTAAAGTCGATTTTGAGTGGATTGTGACTTCAGGTGAAGCTGCGGTCCGAACAAGCACCCGAATGACTGACGTGAACGTGAGCTGGGGGAGACAGGCGTGTATCAAAATCGGAATCGATTGACACTCATGTATCCAACCGTATTTTCGAAGGACACGGCATTCGAGAATCAACGGAACAAGTTTATAGCTCACCCACTTGGGTTTGCTTTCAGGAACAGCTTGTACCTATTTGCGACACTCGTTCTTTAGGATAAATAGTCGCAAATAGTGTGGAGAGTTAACGAATTTACCTCCCCCTCTAAGTTGAAGCTTGACACTCCACATCTGCAGGATTGTTTACTTTATATCTCAAAGAGTGGAGATGCTTTTAGTTATTGCACTTCTGACTTCCCCTATGTATTTTTGACATTAAAGGTGATTTATGCATGGATTGAATTTGACTCAATCCAGCATGGACCTATAAGTAGCGTAACCGTTGGAACCTGACAAATATGTATGATTTCTTTTTAAATCGATTCCCTAAAACGTATGGAATTTTTTCTGGAGGTGCTTAGCTTGTGCAACTAACCTTGTCTTTGTCAATACCACCGAAACATCCTCTATCACGACGCCCAAAAAATAGGTGTCACAGGTCGCAGCCCGGGAGGTAACTGCCTCAGTGATCGCTGAACTGGTTTGGCCCACCAGATGCTGTGAAATACTCAAAGTTATAAATCCACCTGTGCTAGTAGTCTCGAATAAAGATTTTGTATATCCTTCTTACCATCCGCTTTCACTTTAACCCAGACATAGCTTAGTGTCTAAGTATGGCTTTCCCCTCCGTACCCAATATCTTGCGGCCATTGCTTGATTGGTGGTCCAATAAGGCACGGGATGATGAGAGCGCGATTTCCCCGACAGCTGATCACGATCAGGTTCAAGCTACTCTTAACGTCCCATATGTTCCCACCTTAACTTCAGCGAACCTCCTTCCCCCCAACTTTGCACTCCCCATCCCACCACCTCCAGCATATCCAACATGGTCGGTCGGAATTCGTCAGCGGATGCCGCCTTGGATAGGATCTGTGGAGGAACTTCGAGGCTATCTTCCACCTTATTCAAGAAGAGCGGATACAGAACTACCCCCAGAATATGGTGATATTGAGATGGGCCCAAGAGAAAACCCGCCTGCACAAGCCACGCCAGTTGCCTGTACGTCCCAATTTTATTCATATCTGCTCATCCCCTGAAGGAATGCTCTCCGCAGTAAAAATTACTGTTTTATCTTGGCTTGGCATCCCTACATTCTTCAAAATCTCTCTTTCCCGTGCAGACGTTTCGCAGACAACAAGAAATCCTTCGACTACGCATCGAATCGACAGGATGCCTGGAAAATGGAAACGTCCCTTCTTGGTGGCATGTGCGGTCATCCTATTCGCGTTTGCTGTAGGAGCTGTGGTTATGATGAAGTTCAAAGGATCTGACAAAAAGTAATTCTGAAGAAAGTGCGTTTTGAACTCCCTCACGTCGTCGATTATTTAATTAATTAGATTTACCGCCTTTAAATTAGTCTCAATTTCAGCCATCGATCATGTTATTACGCAGCGCAGCTAGTTACCTGTTTCCCTCTCCCGTAGGATTAGCCCCGCAAAACGCCTACCGGGAGACCGGATACGAATCTGCCACGAGCAGCACACGAATACTCTATACCCGCCATGACTATTTGTTCTTCCGTTCGTTTGCCATACTGTACTAGCAATTCATGTACACGGAACCCTTTACACAGGCTTACTTCACGGACCCATGTACTTCTTCATTTATCCATAGTTTATTAGCTTGGACACGTCAAACTAATTTTACGCCGATTTTCCAATATGCACCCTGTATATTTTATTCCAAATACTATTAAATACAGATTTGTCACATGTAAACGCGCACTTACAAAATACCACTAATGTTTTCACCTCGTCCCCCGTCTTTCATGCATTTAATGAAATAGCCTGTTAAGTTAAGATTGAACCTGGACGCGGTGAGCAACTGTAGTCGGGTCCTAATGGAAGTGCTGACTCTTGAATCCACTGAGATCAGTTTGAACCAGCTCGCCGTAACAAGGGATCGACTCGATACGTTTTACTGCTGTTGATTTAGACAGTGTGGGGGCTGTGGGATTTGCCCACACAAAATCCTTCAGCTCAGCAAAGTGTGCCAAGGTGAGCACTGCCATCCTTCTTGTTGAAAGAACATGATGAATCAGGAAGCGAAGAGAGAAGAATGGGTTCCATACTCTGAAGGAGGTTCTCGATCGTGGAATGTCAACGTGTCAACGAGGACCGAGAAACCAGCGCGGCAACGTCGGTGCCGGGCACAACGACAAAAGCTTGGACCTTCTCGCTCAAACACGAAATGCTGCTGTATGCAGTACACGATTCGAAGTAACCTCGACTCTAGATGGCGTAGATCGCAGCATAACTTCGAGTGATTCTAGGACGCTGGGGTTCCCTCAATCTTTCAAGTTGTCGGTCCGTGTCAGTCCTTACGGCTACAGCCCACATCCAGGGCATTCGATATCTAGAGCGATTATATCACTTGCTTGGTTTAGTTATTGCGAGCACAGAGTGATAATACCTAGACGATATGCAAGTTTTCCAGTCCACCTAGCCCCAGACAACGAGCGTCAGTCATAGTGCTGAACAACGGTCCGGCTTAGCCGCTAAAGCATTGGCCACCAGATTGACATTGAAATTTGACAGTGAGTGTACTCTGACTGTTAAGAGCCAACTTTAAACGTTAAAGAGTCGCAGTGCAGCACCGACGCGATGTTTCCCAGTGCTCAGGAGAAGAGTTTACACCGCTGACAGGGGCTTATTTAGCCTAGTATGAACTGGGGACTCCTTTGCGGCTCTGACGCGTGTGAGTTGAACAGAATACCTTGTCAAGTCGAGAAGAAGCAGACATTCACTCGCAGACAAGACAACATCCTATCGAGAGAGTATTACTGACCGTCGTTTCTCTAACCAGCACTACCGAGTGGACCCATTGCAGCACCCAGAAATTCGGTGGAACTTTGACGCTATCGTTCCCCCCACCTCCCCAACCTGCTGAGAGCACCAAAGAGAGTAACAGGGAAGTTCTGACAGCGGCCGGTTGCTGCACGTAGAACACCCTCCAGTCCGCAGCGGCTCCTTCTGGCAAGATACTGGAGATTACATGGAAGCCATCAACTTGAAGTGGTCGGAGAGAACAGCAAGCCATCTTCCCGTGCTGGTACTGGGTAGAGAAGTTGACGTCTTGGCACGGAATGACACGTCGACAAATTCTCGGTAGTTGAAGCTAGAGTCTCGCAAGTGAAGCGTCGGCTGGGTGGTTCACTGGTCAAGGAGGGATAGGTGTACGAGGAGCGGGGTTCAATATCATGATACTTCGAAGTCCGCAGCGTTGGCCGGCCCCAGTCTGTTTTGCACAGCTTCATCCAAATCCTCTTTGCAACCCTCTGGCCTTCCGAGCATCTAGACTTCCTCACAGATGGAGAAAACGAAAGCTGTTGATATTCTGCTTTCATGACCATCACCCTCAATATTGTGGCGTGTCGCGTTACCCATCTCCTTACCAACCCGACTCGAAAATTTCTCCTGCAACATGGCAAGCCTCACTTTTCCCGACGCGTCGACATACAATGGATCTTTATGGATCTGTGCGGGTTTAAGAACATCTTGTCGCGAAAAAAACGTTCGCCACTTCGGTATTTTGAGATGCATCCAGACTCCAGCAGGCACTCCAACTATCGTCAGCTCTTTTGTTTCACATCGAGTGTGCCACACTATCCATAGGTCGCATATCATCGATGATGGTTTCTACATAGGGAGGGCTGCGTAGGGCTCTACATACTTCATAGTAAGTTCTCTATCGTATGTATTTGCTTAAACTCTTCGCTGTAATTTTGCGATTTCTCCCCTGTGTTATGCATTCCATTCCTAACAATGCAACATCCCTTCGAAACGAACCTAAAATCCGTGTCGGCCATGCCCCTCTCTCAATTGTTCATTCCTCACGCGTCCAGGTTCCCTCCGGCAGTGAGCGCGTGTGCGTTCCTCGTTGTCTATCGCGCAGGATCGACCGCGGACATTTAGGAGCTCATATAGGGGTATGAACGCATTGTCGTCACGCGACGCTCGGGTTTCAACTTCTGCAGGAGGGCCATGGAATCTCGTCTTCACGCCGAGGTCTAGGTTACGGTTCTGCCTTTGAAGCTCTGGGAATCTATTCGCATTTTAGTCTGTTTTTGCGTTCTGTAACTCTAAACTATAACTTTTTGGGCTGCGGAACCGCTGCGGAGATGCTTCCTGCTCTGGTATACAAGTTCCATATGTCTCTCACGAGCATCGGGATAGCGTCGCTGTTGTATCGGTGAATAACATGCTATTATGTGTACGGCTAGAGACATTAGTCGCGTCGATATTTTATGGATTTTCTCAGGATTTCCTCCGACTCGCCCATTTCCCCATATTTTGCGATCGAGTGGTCGCTGGATCCATCTGGCCAACACGATCTCCAACATTGTTCCTCACCCCGTATTTCAAAAATTCCGAAACGACCCACCTCTTCTAATAACACTGCCACGAATGAGTAAGGAATGGAATGTTTCCTAAATATTTTGTTTATGAATCGTGAAGAAGCCCTAAAAAGCTTACCTCTCTCTCGGATTATTGGATCCTATTCAAGCCAGCTTTTCTTCCCCATAGGGAATCGTTCAGGATTACGAATTTAGAGTAAGTACCAGCACAGCTATTTTTTAAAGCCCATAGTATTAATAACTTATGTATAGGATTTAAGACGATCACAGGTGCACCCGCCGCTGTACGCGCGGGAGCCAGTGTTAGTTCTTCGGCGTCATTAGTATCATGCTCTCGCATCCTACATCCTTCCCACCATACTCCTACACCATCCGACATCGGACAGGGCGGCCCGATATCTCATGCTTTTGTCTTTCATGAGTTCTCGTGAATTTCGGTTGGACGCATCACTCAAAATATTTTTGCGTCCGCTTCGCTTGCCTGCGAACGCAAAATAGATTCACATCCTCTGAAGCGCTAGCTATATCGATTTCAAGCTTTACGTCCACGGATCATATGTTTCATCTCAGCTACTATCTATCAAAATTACTGGGTGCTGGGAATCATTTCCACCCACCCGTTTGTCATGTGTAAAAATGAGCGGGGCTGAGACTGTCATGATAGTCTGACTCGACACGGAAATGAGAAAAACGCCTTGAGAAATATCGGCGCTTTGGAGATGATATCTTCGCAGCGATTGATCCCGGGGTCCCCATTCGCCCCCCAAACCTTACCCTGCCTTGCAACAACTGCACCACCATTCCTGTCGACTTCATTGTAGATTCTTGTTTGAGTGCCGATTAGGGCCATTAGCGTACCTATTCGGCGCAAGCCTTGTAGCCACGTGGATATGACGCATCTGGGCACTTAGCGAAACTTGGCAAGAGCGCGACGCAGCCCTCCGCCAGGCGCCTGGTGAGTTACCAAAATCCAATTTGTAATTGTGGCCGCGATCATGCCTCCCGTGCTCACTACAAACCACAAATATTGACACGACAGGCGTGGCAGTCACCCTACTTTTTCCAAGATCGTTCAACTCCGATGCCGGTTGGGATATAAAACCGACGGTGTTCGTGAAATAGTCAATATTCCTCAATTAACGCCCCACCCCAGACGTGATCTTGTGCAACCTATCTATTCACCTTACTCTATACTAATCTAAAATGTGCAAGCACGAAGTGTATGTGTCCCCTCCTTATCCGCATTATTTATTTTGGCAACTAAGTCCTCTCTAGCATTGGTGATTTCTACAGGGGTTGCGGTGTCCGTCGCTCACATTCCCTTCAACTAGTTGTAAATGCTGATAGGATTTTAATAGCATTTTCACGGTCGGTATTTCACAGGCGAAACGCTAGACTGTGGTTCCGATAGCTGCAAAACGAGCTCTGCTCATAAACACAAGACGACAAAAGCGTGCACTTGTCCCGAGGTGAGTCCGCATACACATAACGCGTCTCGCTATTAGTTCGCCTGATCACTGATACAAAATCAACTATTTAGATCGTCATGGAAGAGCGACGCATCCAGAATATGTTCCAGATCCCATTTCCTGAGTGCCAACATCAAAGGGCAGCCCGATGATCTAATGCGCCGTGTGCAGGACTTTCTGAATCTGAGATATTTTGGGATGGATTGGACTGTTTTGGACTTCTCATCGTATTTTTAACTTATTCGCTTTGCATCGCTCTCATCTCTTGTATCGTAGCTACATCGTATAATCTACCTCTTATTTATTAAAACAGAGCTGTAATTAGCTTTAGACTTGTAAAAGTTTCAACAAGTCCCCATTGAGGTCGTCATTGTTAGGTAAATTTGCTGGCTTTTAGTTAGTCAAGATAAGTCAAGAGCATACCAGCGACTTGGAAGGGTGCGTGGAGGAACGGAAGGAGAAAGGCAAATGCCACGTGGGAACAGATGCCGCCTAACCGAGGCAGTACCGACGGCGATCAAAGCTCGCGCCTATGTACTCGCACACATCTTGTTCTGCAACCACTTCCATCGTTGCCAGCATCTTTCACCGAATCTCTTGGGCAATATTTGTTCCAAATCGACTTTTCTCTACCGCTACTGACCCTCGTTAGCTCTAACTCTTGCTCCCGATCTCAACCGATAGAAACCTCGCAGAAATCAGGGTAATCGTCGCTTTTACAAGTCGCGAACATGCCATCATGTAGGTCACATATCATCCAAAAGTCCATCCGAATATTAATCGTGAAACAGTTGCAGAATTGAAGGCCAAGGCCGCTGGAGCCACTAACTCTGGTGTTGAAAAGTTTCAGAACGTAAGGGACCGGAATACAAGGTACGCGCGATTAGCATCCTGAATGTTTGTAGTCCCTCGTGGACTAACAGATGGACGCTTCAGCGTCCCCATGAAAAATACAAACTGGGATCCATATAGCGGCAAGCCTCCGCCACCTCTTCCACCTCCGAAGGCGAATAGTAGGACACGACCCACACAGGTGGCACCGCTACCTCCACCTCCTCGCCGAACTTCTTCCACAGCCGAAGCTACATCAACCCCAACACTTCCATCTAGGGGTCCTTTAGCACCCCCAGCACCTGCCTTACCGAAAAGAGTCCCTTCTGCTCCAACACTTCCTACCAGAGGTCCATCTGCAGCACCACCCCCACCCCCACCTCGTGCATCCCCTTCAGTTTCTTTTACCAAAGCCCCGTCACCACCAGGGCCACCACCGATCATTCGAAATACCCGACCTGGTTTTGCATCGCGACAGCTGACACCTAGCTATACCCGTCATGAGGAACCAGAGGAAGAATACGAAGAACCTGCGGAGGAAGTTGCACATGAAGAAGAAAATATCGATTGGGCTAATTTATCTCTAGAGGACAAGCAAGTGTTCTTCAGTTGGCTGGATGAATTCTTTGCCAAATTCTTGAATATCTCCATCCCACCAAGAAGTGCCCATGGGACCATTGAACATCATGCATCGCCGGGCCGTGTATCTGTGAGTCTACTTTAATTAAAATGTGCCATATTTTACTGATTAACTTAGTATCATTAGAGTAAATCCGCTTCACCCAATCGACCTGCGACTACGGGTAAGTAATATTTCAACTTTGCACACCTGCATTTCTCAGTTAATATCCATTAGCTACAATTTCAACGTTCACTCTTTCTCATCCGCCACCTTCGAGTTATGATTCCTCAGCACTCGATCTCGTTCACTACTTCTCACCGTCTACACCATGGCCGAACTCTTGGTATGCCTCGGCCACCCATAACGCCATTCCACCGCCGCTTGAGGGCAATACGGACATTACATGGAATGGCGCCTGGCAATCCTACGGTATCAATACAACTATCTATATGGGTATCCTTTTCTCGGATCTTAGCATCTTCTGGGGGACGATAGAGTACGATTCCTCTCAGCCGTCGAATAAGTCCAAAGTTAAGCGCGACGCAGCGTATCTTCCCCGCCCCCGACCCCTCGACCAGGCTGCTCTTGTTGAAGCAAGCGAGACCTACGGTGACACCATCGCCTCTTTCGCAGAGTCGTTCCTCGGGACCGGAGAATACTGCGCCCGCGGGGAATGCTGGGACCTCGCCAACGAAGCGCTCAAGTATTTCGCGGACTTCGACTACGTCCCGAAGCCCGTGCCAAGTATCAGTCGTACGCACGGGCACCTCATTTATGAGGGGAAAGCGGGGTCGAAAGGGGCGGCGGAAATAGGCCGATGGAGAGGTGGGGACGATAGGATCCGCAGGGGCGATATTGTCGAATGGCGAAGGGTCAAGATTGAGGGGCTTCGCGGGAGCTACTTCAAACTCGGGGATCCGGACCATACAGCGGTCATCGTGAGTGACCTCGTTCTGAAAGGTGCAGGGACCTTGCAGGATGGAAAATCCCTGAAGCCATCAGAGCTTGGGGCTCTTGCTGTTGTCGAGCAGAGTGTAGGACAACCGCCGGAGCGGAAGGAGTATGACTTGAAAGGTTTCCGGGAGGGAGAAATGTGGATATACAGACCGGTCGGAATGGAAGCATACCTTGGAATATCTGCCGTGGAAGCGAAAGCTCCAGATGGATTCCCAACATTGCTGAAGCTATAAAATCATTGTAAAATTACCCGCGTATTATTCATGCAACTTGTATAATATTTACGTTACTCATCCCATAAATCCAAAGCGCAAATGTCTACGCTAAAATATTCATGCATCCATGGTAATTCACATTACATTACCCACTCCGGAATAGCTGGGAGAGCCGTTCTATGGACACCCTCTGGGATTCAGTAAGCCCGTACGGGGATGTGTATCAGGTATCGCAAGGGTATTATTAATTTTCATCCACCTTCATCTCTACCTCGCGGCGAGCTCTCGTCACTGAGCGGTACACCGACCAACTCGGATATCAGATATGAAACGATACGTACGATAAGGCGCTCATCGTATATCAATTATGAAAAATGAATTCCAACTTCATGGAAAGCTGACAACAACCTGAAAGTAGAATGTCATTATACACAAGATAAGTGATATAGAATCCGCAACGCACTTCAAAAGATCGTCGATGTCCATTTTTGCTGCACGATTCTCCGTCACCTCATTCTCGGCCAATACCTCGTCTACCAAAACGTTGATAGCTTTACCATCATCCATCATTTCCTGCATCGCAAGCCATGTTTTCCGGTTCTGCTCAAGCATCTTCATAACGCCCTTTGCCTGGAAATTGCCTCGCACTGTCTTGTTTGGGCGCGAAAATATAATGCGGTTGAGACCGTCGAACTCTTCGAATTTGACAGGTGGGGGAGGATCGATTGGTACCAGTCGAATGACAGATGATTCAACTTGTGGGGGTGGTCGGAAGTCGTTCCGGGATACGTTAATAATGTTATCCACTTTCGCGTAGAGCTGTGATCATATTTTAACGTAAACAGGTGTTTTAACACGAGCTGGAGCATGACTCACTTGAACATTGGCAGAAAGCCTAGACCAAAGTGCCGTGCCCGGCCTTGCAACGAGGCGGAGTGCAAACTCACGCTGGAACATGAGAATTGCGACACGGAAGAGCGGCCGGTGGGAGAGTAGGCGGAAGATTAGAGGCGAAGATATTTGATACGGCGTGTTTGAGATGCAGACTTCGAAGTAGGGCATGTCTACCTTGACGAAATCGCCAATCACCACTTCAAGTTTGCGCTGTTCAGGTCTTTGAACCACCGAATACTTGAGCTAGGCAATCTCATCAAACGGGCAGCGTACTCACGTTCCCTGCACTCTTTTTATTACTTCAGCTGCCATTCGAGGGTCCATCTCAATAGCAGTAACATGCTTCGCCTTCTCTAAGATCTTGACAGTAAGATTTCCAGTACCAGGACCGACTTCCATCACCTTGTCTGTTGGCTTGAGATTGGCCTAAATCCAACAATCAGACAGAGATAACGCCCATAAAGGTTTAAAACTAACAGCATCGACAATTCTAACAGTTCATATAAGCTGAAATGCGTACGACGATACGAATGAAACTGACTTCTGGGCTGTTGCAGGGTTTTTCAAGATATGCTGGCCGAATCGTGCAGTGTTGAAGATCGGGTTGGTCATGGATCCAGTTTCCTTGCCCTCCTTCTTCTTGGCCGCTGGCTGATGCGCCCTAGAGAACTTTTCCGTAGTTGCCCGTGGCATTGTGTCCTCTTCGAATGGACTGGCTTTTGAGATGTAATGGGGGAAAGCAGATATGATCGAAAAATAATAATTTTGGCGTGGCTAACCGGGGATAAATATTTGTTTGTTTTTTTTCCAGCGTACAAACTCTGAGCTTCAGCGCCTCAGCAGTTGCTCTTGTTCAAATGCAACAACATTCATGCTATTGTTACAACTGTCGACACATCCATCCTTAAATCTGCTTGATTATTCCCAGGTACTATTTCTTTCCACTTATATCCATCACCTCAATCCACTTCTTCGGAATACCCTTCGCCGTCAAGTATTCCGTAACAGCTTTGCCTTGTTTTCCTTGAATAAGTACCTCCATACCCGAGTTTGCAGGCTTTCCAAAGATCGGTGACACTAGAAACGGATTTTGAAGGTTGGTTAAAAGTGCTACTGCAATTACTCAAACAATATCACGTACCAGAGGTCGCACCAGCGCATGCCTTCCTCAGGTCTTCCGCCATCTCATCCGCGTCCAAGACCAGGAATGGTTCAAATCCTGTAATGAGCGTTGAAGCTTTCCGTCCTTGTCTAACTTTGATTACCACCTGAATTGGCTTCAACGACCCCTTCCTATAAATATGGGTTAGATGGACGGCATTGCCAAAAGCACGAAGGAACATACTTGCACACAAGATCCTTCCCGTCCGCTCTCACTTCATACCAGCTCTGCATCTTCTCAACGACCTTCTTCGTCAACTCATCGCGCTTCATGAACTCCGGAACATTAGCTGGCTCCTCGCCCTTCGACTTGCCCTTGGATTTGGACACAATGCATGACAAGAACAAGTTATCGAGGTTAATATACGCCTGTTCCCGTGCATTCACGAGGTTGTGCGACGCGATGTACTCGTTGATCAGAGATTTGATTTCTGTCAGTGTATAAAGCGTGGATTTGCTGTGGGATTGCAACGAAAAGGTCAATTGCAGGTGCGGCGAAAGGAATAAGTTGCTTACTTTCCACCCATACCCTCAAATAGCTCGAGGCTCGTCTGGTGTGGTTTCCACAATTCCTTAATCTCAATTTCTCCTGTCCCTTGCTGACTCTCCTTCTCCTTCTCCTCCCTAGCAGCCCGCTTCGCCGCCTTCAGCTCCAAATCCTTGACAGTCACATACGGACTGTGCCTAATGACTGACGGATTCTTCGCATTCACTGAGGTAACTACCAGCTCTGTCTGCTGCGAGTGCTTCTGTGGAGTCTTTAGACTGATCAGTGAAGCTTTCTCTACCGATTTTAGGAAAGCGGTGAGAGATTTATGCGTCGAGGTCTTGATATTGATCTCTTGCGGGTCAATGTGCAGTGGTTGGTCGGGAGTAGATGCCTCAGTCGAGCCAGACGCTGAAGACGGTGGAATGATAAGAGTAGGGAATGCTGGGCGTGATGGAAGTACGTAGTTTGTGTAGAAAAGCGTCGCAGGTATTGGGAATGTCGACAGTGGTGCTGATGCTAAAGTTGTAGAGAGTACTTGCAATATCGACTTGTTCAAGAGTTCGGTAATTTCTTGCGCTGTATATGACGGCGTTGGCGAGGTTGCAGAAGTTGATGTTTCCTCTTCTGATGGTGGAACAATAGCATCATCCTCAGCTACTACAGATACCGGTGGAGCTCCTGCGTCGCTATCCTCTGCTTCGTCTCCAGAACCTTCAGCATCTTCGGAGGCCCTAGGTTGCAAAACGGTTCCTTCAGGCATGTCACTCTTAGATCCCATGTCCCATAGGTTATCCTTCCAAGTATGAACGATAATCACTGCTTTGCCTTTCTCCTGGCCGCCTTCTCTTAGTCGATCGCTAGGAAGGGCCATTCTGCCAACGGCGAGAGGAGGTGAAAGCGTAGGTTTCCCATCTTGTCGGGTGTATTGTCGAATAGCCACCAACTGTCCTTCATTCAATGAGGGTGTGTGGTGGATAACTGGCTTGGGGGTGAATTCAGTTTATTTTGTAGTAATACTGTGAAGTATGCGATCACTGACCTCCAGGTATCATAAGATCCGCACCACCAATGAGAACAGGTATTACTGCAGACGGCGTGGATAAGAACGGAAGAATATCTCCCTTCTTCCATAGAGTGTATGTTGTCGGAATGAGTTCGCCATCAGCACCTTTGCCAACGGTGAACCACAACGGATCTCCTTCAGGAGCAAGATATGCAGTCTACGTTTGGAAACATTTTATCAACATAACACCAACACCCAGCATGAGGTAGTTTTTACTCACACCAGGTTCATTGAGATGAGTGATAAACTTTACGGATAAAATGCCGTCTGGTACAAGTAGATCGCCATCTTCGGAGGAGATACCATAAGCCGTTATAACGCGCTGTTTGAGTTTGCGTCTATCTGAGCTCTTCAGAGGAGCTGATGTCTTGAGACTACTGAGCGGTTTCTTGAACATTTCACAGATATAGTCGTTAAGATGAAGGTTGGATGTGAGGAAGTAACAAACTCGCGTGCGGGATCCTTTACAACTAAAAGATAAGATAAGATCAATCGCTTATCGTGGTACTACGTCATCTGAAACGCAAAACGTGCGGCCTAACTTATTCTTTGTAACTACACTGGCCGTAACATTCATGTAAGAACCTCAGGATAATCAGAACAACGTAATCCAATATTCATATACAGAAATATTCAAATCTAGGCTAGTATGAATTTAACAAGAAATCAGCACCACCTGCCTCACTAAAACGTCTCTTGCTCACACCCAACCTTTGCATCCGAGAGTTGAGGGGGGATCCAGTCTTCATTATTGGCTCAGTCTGCATTTCCTTCGTCCTCGTCTTCGACAGTTTCATTTTCGTCATCGCTATCTTCATCTTCTGGGACTTGCTCATCCGACAATTAGAGCCACCACGAACCGAGTCTTTATCTTCAGTTTCTTGAGCTATCAGATCCTAAAACCAGCAGCAGGAGAATTCAGAAGGACAGGATTTCTTCGAGAGAGAACACAAAAACCAGGAGTCTTCGTCGCATCAAGCAGATATAACTCCGTAAGAGCACCCGAGACCACACATGGTTGCCGTCCTAGTATCTGTATTTTTGCCCAAGAGTTGCACGCATAGCAGAGACGCAGGGAGACCCTTGCAGTACCATCAAAACTTCATGGGGATTTTCTGTTTTCGTTCTTCGAACTGGGATGGAAGGAGACAAAGAGCAAGGAGCGTTGGTGAAGGGGTTGTAGCCTGCTTTCAGAAAAAGAAAGAAACCAGAACGAAAGAATGAAACACCTCTAACGCCAACACCTAGAGGACGCAGAAGCCTAGAAAATGGTCAATTCGTGGCCAGTTATTAGTAAGAGCGTCAGAATGAACCTACCGACGACCAATAGAATCAGGAGTGTCGCCGTGAACCATACAACATTATCACTACCAGTCGATACCACACACTTCTCTTCCATCGACACTAATTGTCCAACGATTGACGGGGTTCGAACCACTCGCGGATGTACCCCTTCGGGACGCCGGCCAGACTGGGCAGGTGGAGTACGCGCGTTGTTCAATGCATGGCCAAGGCGACGCCTGGGGAGTGGGGAACAGGGAAAGGAGGAGCATGAATAGTGACCGGGGAGAGTTGCGGTCTGTGGCACACGGGAGATATTTTTGTAGTCACTCTCATCCCCGTCTTCCCTGTCCTCATCCTCACCGTCGTTGTCGCTATCAGAGTCATTGCTGTCCCACTCCTCTTTCTCATCATTGTTGTCGTTGTGTTCACCTGGCTGCTGTATCTCCTCCTTTCCCTCAACTTTATCGACATCGGGCTCCTCCAGGTCTTCTTCACGCGCAGAGAACCTGCAAGGGTGTCTATAAGTAGGAATTGGGGTGGGTGGGTGCTGGACAGGAGGGCGAGTCGAAGGAAGGGCATGCATAATGAACAGCACATCCTTCTTCTCGACCTCCTTCGTTTCCTGGGGACGCAGCTTCTGCTTGATAGCCAAGATATCTTCGGGCCTCTCCTTAGTGACCTTAGTAAGAGTCTTCTTGCGGATGACCTTCCTGTTAACAATGCTCTCGACGAAGGCCTCCTTGACGATCAACTCATTGCCCTCCGTCTCAATGAGGACGATGGTCTCTGCCTCCTTGAAGACAGGCACCTCGCTCACTCTGAGGGAGGAAATATCACTCTCACCGACGGTAATAGTTTCCTTCTCCTTAGCCACCGCATTATCATCATGGACAGCCTTCTCATTGGGCACAGCGACTGCTTGATCCTCAACGATGGCCACATCTTTCTCCTCAGCAGAAATGACGAGCCCGATCTTCGCGACCACGACTTCCTCCACATGTGCACGAGCGATCTCTCCTCTCTCCTTCTTCTCCGCGAAGAACCGAGCCTTCTTGACAACCAATGGTTCCTCCTGCTCTTCATCCTGCTCTGGCAGACCGCGCTTGAGAACAGTCACGACCTGGTTCTCCTGAGAGGTCGGGATGTGTTCCTCTGCAGAGCCAGAAGTAAGGGCAGGAGTGGCAGGAGAAGTGGCGAGGAAAGAGATAGCCGAGTCTATGGTGACACTGTCGCTCGGAACATCGCGACGGTCGAGGGAAGTTACTGCTCGAGCCACGTGGTTAGGCTCGTAGAGCGTTTTGCAAAGAATCACTTCGTAATGCCAATAAGAACCATCTGGCAGGACCTCAACACAGAAAGACTGATGTGGATTCATTGGGAGCGGGCAGACGAATCCGAGAAGGTTGGGTTCTAAGATACGAAAAAGTATTAGAGATAATAAAGCCAACGAGGAGTGTCCTACGTACTCTCTGGCTCTGCGATCAACAATTGCACTGGAATCTCTGCTTGTTCCTCGATGACTACAAGGCAATCAAAATCACGAAATGGAATAATAGTCCCAATAGATACATACCAAGCGCCTTCACTTCCTCCTCGAGCCTCCTAATCTCCTCGTCGATATCAATCATGTCCTCCTCAATTGTCTTCTCGGCTATAATAAAAGAGATTAGTTCTAGCGAATAAGCATTGACTAAGGACATACTAATCTCCGTCATTGCCACCTCCATTCCATCCTCAATACTATAAAGCTGACCAGCAGCATCTACAGCAAAAACACGTTAACAAATCTTCCTGGAAGCAGAAGACGAAGCGAAAAGACATACTACTACACAAAACACTCGTATCCCTTGTGCTCCTGCTCTGCAGCTCGACCTCCATAGGACTCATCTCTTCCACCTGCAGCCAGTTTTCATCAACCTCCTCAAAGCACAGTGCCATATCCTCAACACGCAGCTCGTCAACACCGGATGGGCTCTCATCCTGTAAGTACCGAGGCTTCATGAAATCGTCCAGGGAGAGTTGCTGAATGAGGGTGGTGATATACTCAACTTGTAGTGCGAGCAACGAGGATGGTGCTGGAGAAGTGGATGGAGCGGTTGCACTTGCACTTGGCTTGACCAGAGTGAGTGGGGTGAAGGGATGGAAGCCGAGATCACTGGTGCTGAAACTGCTTGAAGTAGATTCTGCTGATGGTTTGGTAAATGTAGACGAGAGAGCAAACTGGGTATCTAACACCGGTACCACCGCTCCCTTTGAGAAATAAACGTCCACATCCATCGGGCATTCGTTTCCCGTATCCTTGACCAATGGCTTCTCTACGAACACTGGGTGCTGGTCACCATCAAGCTCCTCTAGATTGACTGAACTTGCGTTTTGCAGTGGCACTATTACCTCTTCCTTATCAACGTCCAATATGCTATCTATGGTCATAATCTCTTCCGAGAGCCCGATCCCGAAGTCGGTAGGGGGGGTTACACACTCAGCAGGAGGGGCGGGACGGTTTGCGAGAGCTACATCGGCGAGGAATGCAAGCGGATTATAGTCGTCTGGGGGTGGCTGGGTGGATGAGTGTGTGGCAGCTTGCCCCGAGTTGCTAGGCGCTAAGGCGTGGAAGCTGGCAGACGACGGAAGGGGTGCTGAGATAAGAGAAGGAGAGGCGGGAGAAGCAGAATATGTGTCGACTAGTGCATCGAGAATGTTCCGGGTGGGTTTGCGAACGGGAGTTGGAGGGGTAAGATTGAAGGTGGGGAACCCTTGGAACTTTGCGTCCTTGAGCAATGCGAACGCGTGGCTAGGCCGAGGTTCATTTTTTCCCTTGATAGCATCTCCTGCTGTGAGCTCCACATCTAACTGTCTCTTGAATTCGTCAATGGAGTCGCCATCGTCTGCCAGGAGTAACATCTCAAGCTCCTTGGCGAAAGCATCTTGGTCTTCTTCGTCCCAGGCGGAGCTATATGAGGGGATAGGACCTTTTCCACACTCTTCTTTGTCTTCTTTTCTAAACGAAGGGCCAATCTTGGGGTCGGCGGCCTCGGGAGCGGGCTTGTCGATGTAGGGGCTGACTAGGGGAACACAGATGGAGGAAGGGGGTTTGATGGAAGAGATTGATAGGCCCGGAGACAGAGCAGATGGAGGTTGGTGAGAGGTCGGGATACGGCGAGGAAGTGGCCGGATCTTTCGTGGTAAGCAAGGCTGTCCTTGTGATATAGAATCCCCATCCTGGACCTTCGACAAGGGGTCTTCAAAAGAGGTCGATGCCCCTATGTAGTTCTTTGCGACAAACTCCGCGTCCAAGTCGCGCGCAATCTCATTGAAAGGGTCCGATCCATTGTCAGCCAAGCCAAGTTCTGCAGCAAGTTCGTCTTCATCCCAAGGGCATTCATCGTCGTAACCGTTCCACTCATTGAAGGTGTCGGCAGAAATGGGGTATTCCTCCTGTTCTTCCTCTGCATTCCGCAACGGCAAGTCAATGTTGGGATTAACTTCCTTGGTCTCAGAAAGTTCATCGAAGCAGTCGCCGTAGATCAGGGCATCCAATTCAGCGTCATCAAGCTCGGGGTCAGGGGCAAAATTGAAGGTCGGCTTAGCACACGCAGCTACAGGCGTGGTGGACTCGAGTACGACGAAGGTCTGGGAGTTGATTGGAGAGGAGGTGGCTGGTGTCTCGGGGCTTGCGGAGCTGACTGGAGAGGGACTGGAGCAGACAACACCGGGCGTGGTCTTGCATGGAGGCGGACGGCTGACAGGCAAAGTCCGGCGGGGAATAGGGCAAACCTTGCGCACCGGAATGTATCCTTCCTCGGAGTCGTAAACATTGGGATCTACATCTTTGCGAGCCGGTATGCGGGCATCCTTTGCGGCTTTTGCTGCTGTGATCTGGGCGAGGAGGTCGGGGGTGAATATCGGGGTAGTGGGTGCTTTAACGACTAGCGTAGGCACAGAAAACTTGAAATTAAATCGTTGAGAGCACATGGCTTTGGGTTTTAAGTATAAATTTAATGGATAGTGGTTTAAAAGCAATTCAGATGACGAGGGTTGGAAGTAAGAACAAATACTGTCTGAGTTTGAGACGCCAACGGCGCGAGGGACACTTAAAGCCTAAGGTCACGTGGGGGTGTCTATTCTGCTTGATTTCAAAGCAGGCGACAAACACGCCCGCAGTGGTGCTGGTGGGCTAGGCCCTGATCCCAGTCACTGCTCTTCATTAAACTCGTTGGCATATGGTACAAAGCATTATTTACATTATTACTTACACTATGCTACAGGAATCCAAGGCCTTCACTCATCCAACTTCATCCTCGCGCTGCGGAACAGCTGTACCATTCCCACCGGAATCAATGACCGATCCACTACTTCTAGCCCTCCAAATTTGTTCGCAAGTTCCTCCCCGTACAGCGACACCACCCACCGCTCATACCACGTGAGCACCATCCTTGGTCCTGAATCAAACGCAGCCTGCAAGGCAGGTGAAAGGGCCATCAGCCTTGGCTCCTTCACGTACAGCATCTCCGAGTAACGGTTACCCCAGTTTATTAGCCACGACTTACGCAGTGACGTGAACTCCTCAAAAGACAAGAATTCGTCTGCGAGACTGAATCGTGGTGTATGTGCAGCGTATCCTGCTCGACCACGCCCCCGACCACGTCCCCGACCGCGGCTATAGTCGACATGGGCCCAGGAAGAATAATGGGCGATGGGTGACACAGAATCCCAGGATGAATCATGGGCGATGGGTGACGCAGAATTGTCCAAAGAATCCGCGTCAATCTCCCAGACTTCCTTAAGGTGTTTATACGTCTCTTCATCCTTCTTGATCTCCTTAATAAATATCTCCTCTGCCGGAGGTTCGTTCTCGCTCCTAGCCTCGAGCGCAAACAGCTCCAACATAGGATTCTTCAACTCAAGACCACCGCTGCCAATTGGGAAGTAGAAGTACCCCTCAGGGAGATCCCGCATGTCAAATCTCTCCTCCAGCACCTTCCTGAGATATCCAACAGCCCCGTCCTTCCTGCCAGGGAATAACTCTCGCTGTATTCTAGCAAGAGTATCGATGATGTCCTCTGTATGCGCGTCGCCAAAGCACCGAGCCGGCCGTCCACCAAAGTTCCTCACGAAGAATGCCATATACTTATTATAAGCGTTCACCCATCCGAATAACGACTTCGTAGACGCCAGCTGATGTCTGAGCTCCGCAATATGGTGGTCCACGTCGTTCTGGTCGAGGACGAACCTCTTCTGCGCCGGATCAAACTTCAAGAATCCCCATCGGATATCTCCCTCAGGCAGACCCTCCCCATCCATCCCAACGCACGCTGACCCAGTCTTCTTCTGGTTGAACTTCAGTCCAACCAACTCTGCATAACGATTCATCTCCTTCCATCCTGTCGTGCACTTCTTCGCATCCGCATCCCAGATCCACAAATCGTCGTGCATGCGGTACAAGAACAACCCATCCGCCTTCTGGTTGACCGCAAAGTCCATCCCAAAGAGTATGGCTTCTCCACATACAACGCTGAGCGCATAGCTAATCGGGGTCCCGCGCTTCCTAACGCGCACTTCCTCATCGCCTGGAAACTTCAATGGAGCCTCCAAGAACGCCCTAAAGAACTCGCGCCACTGGTTGGGCATCCCAAAAAACTCTAGCACAGCGAGAATCGAGCTATGCGGCAATGAGGGCCCGAACCACTCCAGATCCGAACGGACAACCGCATGTGTCTTGTGCAGCGCCGTGTTGAGGTAGCACTCGGTCGTCATAATGTGCAGCAGCTTTTGCTTCACCGCTGCAGGCGTCAACCTGTCACCGTTCGCATCATTCTCCTCCGGCGCATCCACGAGATCATCGTATGTCGACGGACGATCAGACGCGTCGGATAGCTGGCTGAGTAGAAAATGCTGCTTCCGCGTCATGTTCTGTTGGCTCTCGATGGAGTTGGCTCCATCGTCTTCGCGCAGCTGTTGGGTTCGACGCTCCCTCTCTTTGTGAGTCGGGGGTGAATATGTTCGTTTCCATGCCTTGCTGTCGAAGAGCCGGCGGAAGGCCATTTTGAGGCGTACTTGCCATGCAACTCCTAGGTGATGTAGCAGAAGCGCGTCGACGATTTCCGGGTCAGTGAAGGCCCTGTCAAGAGTACAGATGTAAGTACGAGGAATGGATGAACGGAAGGAATGCAAATACGTACCTGTATTTCCCATTCAGATGCCTTCTCATCTCCACGGTGATCCCCTTCTCAGGCCACGACCACGTATCCAGACTCGCCATGCGCATGTTTAACACACTCGCGACCTCGTCCAATACAGTGGGATTCTCCAAGAATTCCTTCAACGTTGATCGTTTCTCTTCATCCATCAAGCCCGTCGCCAGTAATCCCTTGATCGCGTTGACCACATCCTGCCTGCCCAAGGTCCTTCGCTGTAGCATCCCTCCGTAATCCTTAACCTCCTTCCTCAACCTCTCCAGCGCCTTCTGCTGTTCATCTCCCTCAAACAGCTCCTCCAGATATTCTCTCAACTTCTCCGTGTCAACCACTTTCTCATCGAAGATGATCGACTCAAGCTTTTCCTTTTGCTCATGCATCTCCTTCCTCCCCACATCCACAAACGTCTCCGATCCCGCATCCTCCGAGCCCTCCCCCTTTCCTGGGCCCTGATATGCGACAGTCGACGAATCACCACTCGCCAACCACTCATTAAACAGCCTCCCAAACAGTTTGGCGCAATCGAACTTCATCATCGTATGCTCAATATGCTGTTCAAGAGTCTTCCCCCATCCGCGGACGATATCCTTGCTAAAACTAGGATCTTTCTTCGCCTGCTTCAGCCACAAAGTGAGATTGGAGAGGTTCAGCTTCCCGCCCACTGTTGAGGCGTGATCGAGCGTCCCAGAGCCCGACCATGCCTTCACGGCCTTGGAGAGCAACTCGACCTTGGCGATGGGATCGTTGATCTTTTTAGCTTCGTCGACGACTTTTGCATGCGCCTGATATGCGAGACGCTGCTTTTCGAGCTCTTGCAGTTTGATCGAGGTGATGAACTGAAGAGTCTGTCCAAAGGAAGATGATTCGGATTTGGTGGACATAACTGAGAAATAGATTTGGAAACGGAGTGAATGAAGGGGTGGGAGAAGCGGTTAGGATTCAACCGCACTGGGGGGATTAATCCATACTTTTCATTGACCTCTTATACGTAAAGTACTTGATGTTAACATCGCCTTTCGACGCGTCTTGGTACACATTGGATACATGCGGACCCGTAATATGACATTGACGGTACCGATCGTGACTGTTTTCGACTTTTTTGATATCACGGGCGCTAGAGCGCGCTAAGCTTCTAGTCATTTTTACACTGTTTCGACCCTGAAGCTATAAGCTTTCCGTTGACCTCTCCGGCGCTCTTCTTCATGGAACAGTAGACGGGTCTACTTAATAGATCCAAGTGGCATGGTAGAGTGTGAATTACATATATTTTACAAATGCCATCGATGTCATGAGTTGCGTTTTGTGCCCTGAGTAAAAAAAGCTAGTTAGCCTAAGCCACAGTGTTGATACAGTGCTCAAATAAGGCGGGTCATGTAGAAATTCGAGATGAAGAATTGATGAAGAGACTGCAAAGAAACGAGTCAGGGCTCCCGACAAACAAGTCAGTACAGCTCTGACGAATTAGCCGCCCATCTAATTTGGTAAATCCTCTCGACGCTCATTACCCTACTATGCTATCACCTTTCAATCTTCCGGAAGGAATTGTTCTCCTGATTACGGACGAGCTCAACTCACCTGCGGACTTCCTACTCCATCGAAGTTTCGCGGAGCACGTCAAATCTGCAAAGGGCGCAAAAAATATTGTACTGTCTGTGTCAGACAGTATCGCTAGATGGAAGTCGATAGCTTTGAAATCGGTATGTGGTGTCCTTTACGATCCAAAAATATAGGCATCGACTACTGGCGCGCCAATCTCCTTGTAGAACTTAAATCTTGCGCAATATCTGGCGTCTGGGTCGTTAGAGTTCGTCGATGTCTCTTCGCATATCCAAGTTCCAACAGGAAGATCCGACCAACCAAACTTGCACTCGCTATTCAATATTATCCAACCTCTGCTGGAGAAATCAGATCATGGATTGGCTTTAGTGATTCTTGACGATATCTCGACTCTCGAGTGGATTGGATTCTCGCTGCTTGATATTACGCGTTTTACTCGCGCATTGCGGGCAGCGTGTCTACAAGTATGTCTACGAATGTCCACCGCCACATCTCTTACCTTATACCTATAGATCGGTGCAACACTGATAATACGGCATCATATAGTAACCCCTGGTGAACCAGATGACATGTTCCGATACTTACTGCAGATTTGCACATACCGATTAGAAGTCCAACCACTATCTAGTGGACGTAGCGGTACTGTGAGCGGAGAGGTATGAACTTCGTCGAAATATCTTCGATGATCTCCAATTCATGGTTACTTCAAATAGATCGCCCTTCATTCTGGACCTGGAACGATCGTGGACGGACAGAAATTGATACCCCGAAGCTTGGCCCTCCAGTATAAACTGACAGACAATGGGCCCACGTTCTTTGAAAAAGGGACCAGTTCAGGAGTCCTCTGAAGTACTAGGCAAGTTTCATGCCCAGGTTCTGATTATCATGTCGCATACAAAACTGGACCAACGAGAGGGAAGTCGATTGGATAGTACATGTCAAAGGTATGATCAATCTCTTGGCTCGTATCTACATTTCATAATAACAGTGTGCATGGCCAGAAAACACTACTCATTACCAGAGAACCTAGCTACGTTAATGTAAAGAGCTTAGACCGTTGCTTCAACGCTGCATCCACTAACTGTTCGTATTGTCGGATCATCTTTACAGTCACTATCATGCTCTTCGATATTTATCGTCTGGACAGATAACCATAGCGAGTCAAAAACTCGATGAAGGCGCTTGCTTTAACGTTTCCACGACAGCCCCGCAACTTTTATAACCACAGCTTGTATTCTGTAGGGCACCTATCCTTCTTTCACTAGGAGTTCGTCAACCCACCGTCCGCCCCATCATCCGCCTCATCCTACGTAGTCGCCGTCTTCGACTTCTTCCTGATCGTCAATTGGTCCAGGAAGATGAGGACTAGCGAGCCTCAGAGTCTTGGGCTTGAGATCTGTCGAAAACACAAAGTCTGGGAATATGTCTATATGAAAGTCTGTTTCAATGAAATGAAATGGAGGGCCGGTGGTTGGACAAGCCTCTATAAGTGGACAAGGATGTTCGTAACAATTTCTTACTAATTTCTCTTGAACGGTTTTTTCTACATCGTCCTTCGTAAAGCATGTTCGTTAGTCGGCTTTACGCTCCAGTCAAAACTTAAGTTGCTTCGTAGGGCATTTACCGATCAAAGTTGCCAATGCGTCCCTCCCCCACTACTTAGGCGTAGCATGGCAGGTCCGCCTCATGATCACGACAGTCTTCTGCCATCTGTATGGCAGCAAGGCGTTGAAGCGAACCTGTACTAGAGTTCTTTAGGATGCCAGAGGAGTGGATCAAGTTCTTCAGGTTGTTCTTGCAGGCTCGGTTCTTGCCTGTGGGTAAGGAAGTGTGTGTTTGCAAGCGCGGAACTCCTATCAGCTACACTCTCGGTGTGATTTGCGGTGAGACCATCTTATTGAGGATGGACTTTACGGCGAAACAGAAGGCAGAGGGCTCAGGGATGCGAATGCAAAGAAGTGTGCAACAGGATGGAAGCGAATGAATCAGTATGCGGAGCTGGTTGGACTCAAGTTCAACCAGAAGAAGACTGGCTCGGCGTGTGTTGGGATGGACGGGGAGGGTCTGCCTGAGGGAGATATCCGATGGTGATTCTTGAAATTCGTTCCGGTGTAGATGTTCGTAATCGACTAAAACAGCGTGGACCACCATATTGCGGAGCTCTGACATTACGTAGTATCTACGAAGTCAGTGTGTGGTTAGGTGAACGCTTACAACAAGTACATGGCGTTCTTCGTGAGGAACTTTGGTGGACGGCCGGCTCGGTGCTTTGGCGATACGCATACACAGGACTTCATCGATATTTTTGCCAACATCCAGTAAGAAGTGTTCCTTGATGGGAAGGATGGGGCTGTGGATATCTCAGGAAGGTGCTGGAGGCGAGGTTGGACGTGCGAGGTCACCCTGAGGGGTACTTCTACTTTCCCATCAGCTGTGGCAGTCTTGAGCTGAAGAGCCCCATACTAGAGCTATTTACACTAGAAACAAGGAGAGGCAGAACACCCTGCACAGGAGGTATTCACTAAGAAGGTGAACAAGGGCATATATACGTATAAGCACCGGAAGGAGTCCTAGAAGTAGGGTCTAAGCTGTCTTACCTGTCTAGGAAGGTATATCCCGAGCTTCTCGGCTGCAGACGATTATTTACCTTCAAGGACTGTACAGTACTTTGGGAGTTATGTTAGGTAGACTGGAGCCGACACTATAGTAAGATGCTGTCCGTACTTAAGGAGCCAAGCCAGATGATCTTCGCGCCTGCGCACCACACTTCACTTGACCACGCGATCGGAAGAACGCCCTGTAAAATGACTAGCTGGTGTCAATATTGGGTGGTGTCGTTGTATGGAAAGAGATTAGGTAGATTTGGAGGATTGGAATTCGTGAATCCTTAGCTGATTCCGGTGGGATGGTGCAATTGTTCCGCAGTGCGAGGATGAAGCTTGATGAGTGAGAGTTTTCAGAGCTTGGGGATCCTGTGGAATGTTGTACGTACGTCGAGAGAGTAATCGTGTAAATTATAGTTTGTAAATGGCGTCATGGGTATATATACGGCACATAGTCAAGTAAACATCAACTTGAATAAAAGTTGACAGGAAGAGCGTAGTCGAAGAGTTTATGTTGACCTATTTACCAAAGGCGTGGTTTCCCACTCTGATCTTGTTTGCCAACACCATTAACACGTGCTCTTCGTTGATTGGGACGTGCGAACCAACAACAGGACTAAACACACCTCTCTTTGGTACCACCACCACAGCTCCGCCACTTTCGCGTCCGTCAGGCGTAAGCAAGTCTTATCTGCTTCAAAATTGCCCCAAACTCAATATCATCCAACTCCCTATGACAGCGACCGCTTATCCCGCAATTTAGGGAGTAATCAAGGTATGTACTGACGCTCCAGACGCGTCCGTGTTAATTTGTCGCGTTTATTGACTGTTTTCTTTTTCGCGGTTAAGCGCGCCACTGCCTCAAATTCATTCTTTTAGTCCTTTTTCGAAAAAATGGCACCCGCGGCGAAGTCTGGTGGAAAGTCGAAGTCAGGGGCTGCTTCAAACGCCTCAGCAGCTCCTCAGCAACGTACAGTGCAGACCAGGAGTCAGAAGGCTGGGCTCCAGGTGCGTGATATCAGTTTAGCCACTTATGAAAGGATACTCAACTACGTTCGTCTCTTCACAGTTCCCTGTTGGACGTATTCATCGTTATCTGAAACAACGAACTCAACACAATGTTCGAATTGGTGCGAAAGCCGCTGTGTATACATCTGCAATCCTAGAGTATTTGACGGCTGAAGTGCTGGAGCTTGCCGGTGCGTGGCAACGCCATCACCCTTCTCTCGTATAAACTAACGCTGATTTAGGCAACGCATCGAAGGATCTCCGTGTCAAACGTATAACCCCTCGCCATCTCCAACTCGCTATTCGTGGAGACGAAGAACTTGACACTCTTGTACGCGCCACTATCGCTGGAGGAGGAGTACTGCCATTTATCCACAAAAGTCTCACGACTGGTGTCAAGGCTGCTGGCAAAAAGCCCCTTGAGGCATAGTAAATGCTTGATGTGGCTTGACTCAGCAGTTATTCACCTACTACTCTTGGATTGTTACCATTTCTTTTGCACTTTATACCTATTAGCTTGATGAACTCAGCTGAACACTTTGTACTCTTTATATCATATGTGTGATACTATTTCTTGCACCATTGTACTTATTGTTTTATCCCTCTGAGACCTGGTTTATCTTTATATGTGGTTATTATCTGTCCGTAGAATGAACATCCTTTGTCTTGTACCCAAACGTCGTCTCGAATAACAAACAGTATTCGCCTTGTTGCTTAGAAAAGCTCTGTATAAGGTGAAGAGGAGCAGGTCCTCACAAATGGTATTATAAAATATGTGAACGCTGTCGTTGATGCGCCTCCTATCAATCATATAAACTAGCGGATGGGTTTGCTATCAAGTCGGTAGTATTGAATATTTTCGGGGGATTTTTGCTTGCCTGCAAGAACCTGCGAAAGTTCTATCGTGTTAATGAAAATTTTTTGAAGTGTTAAAAGGCGTTCCTGGCGGACGTTGGTAATTATAAACGCGATGTTGAAAAGGCTGATGGAACGCAGAAAACATTTCATGCTTTAACATGCCTTGATCGAGTTTCGAACACTACACCACCGTCCTAAGTACATCTTGATATAGTTAGTACCATACACAGAGACGAGTGTGCTACCGAGGCTTATTTATCATTATGATGTGAGGGTTATGCTTCTGGTCGAATAGCAAAAAACCTATATCGCATCTGCACTACTTATCAAGCCTGCGGTATGGATTGCCTGCAAGAATGTGCGAAATTTCCACGCGTTGAGGAAGATCTTTCAAAATGTTACAGGCGTCTTTGATAGACATTGACAATAATTATAAACGCGATAATAAAAAGGCTGGAACGCAAACAAACAAAAAAAAAAGAGTGCAAGAAATGCTACGCCATTGCCTTGATCGAGTTTCGAACACTACACCACCGTCCTAGTACATCTTGGTATAGTACCATACACAGAGACGAGTGTGCTATCAAGGCTGATTTATCACCTTTTTGAAGTGAGAGTTGTTGTGCTTCAGGATGCAGAGTAACTGGATAGCAAAAATCCCATATCGCATCTGCACTATTTAATATCAAGCCTGCGGTATTGTTGCCTGCAAGAATGTGCGAAAGTTCCATGCGTTCAGGAAGACCTTTCAAAATGTTAAATGCGTCTTTGACAGACATTGTCAGTAATTATAAACGCGATGCTTAAAAAGCTGGAACGTAAAAAACTGCACTAGGTGCTACAACATGCCTTGATCGAGTTTCGAACACTACACCACCGTCCTACATCTTGGTATAGTACCATACGCAGAGACGAGTGTGCTATCGAGGCTTATTTATCCTCCTTTTGAAGTTAGACTTGAGCTCCGGGATGCAGAATAATCGGATAGCAAAAATCCTTCATCACATCGTCATCATAGCTCTGGTCGTGTTTTGAACACTCAGCCACCGGTCATTCAGGCTTTTTAAAAATCTCGAAAGAATGCCAGACTAACAGACCAGTGCACCACAGAGCTCTGACCATTATAGATTCGGAATCGGGTCTATGCCACAAGAGCTGAAAAGAATTGCTAAAATGTATGTGACCACGGTATGCCGTCTAATGGTCGTATTTTGAACACTGCACCACCGGCAGTCGACTGCCCGGTTAATTCAAGCATCGCAATAATGCTCGAAGACAAGCGAGACCAGTGCGCTACCACGGCTTGGTTTGTACATGGATATAGGGGGGTTTGAGCTAGCGATTCGGACACGACGTTCAGATTTAGTGAAGGTGGTGATCAAAATGTTAAAAAGGATTGGGATAGCGTGTAAAATAAAATAAAAGCCTTGGTCTTGCAGCAGCATATACAAGTTGCATTTATATGGAAGAGCTTCGTATTCTGTTCAAAAAAACTGGATACTACATTGAAGGCTGTGACCGTGTTTCGAACACTTGCACCACGGTCTCCTAGTAATAACGTTCACTCTAGAGATGGAAACGGGTGTGCTATCAAGCCCTATTTATTCAGGATTCGGAGTGCGTGTGGTGTTGCAAGCGAGTTGTTGGAATTAAGGAGACATAGTGTGTAGTTGTACTTCCGTCGAGATTATGTATGCTTTCATATGCATAGTAGTTTCCCTGCTCAAAAATGTAATGTCCATTTTCGCCGGCATGCCTTCAGCATGTTTCGAACACTTGTACCACTACCATCAAGTCTTCCAGAGTCCCGTAGTAACGACATGCGGGCTTTATGTAAGACACATGTGTCAATGAGGCTTGACAATTGTAGAGTTGAGTATTGATAATTCCGGCTTAAAAGGGGGACCATGAAATGTCAATCGACTTAACAATGATGATTTAATCATGCATCGAACGCTGCGTGGCCGCCGTCTTCAAGCTTTCCAGAGTATTAACGATTTATGAAAGACAACTGCGCTAACGAGCCTTGAAGAGAATAGGGTTGGTATGGTATGTGTTAATTTGAGGTGGGGTGAATTGGCGAGGTGAGCGCTGGAGGGAGGAAGCGTCGGTAAAAGAGGGGTTTCAGGGTGGATTCGAAAGAAGTGTCGCGAGCGCTAACTTCAAAGCCTGAGCAAGAGAAAGTTGCCTGGACACCAAATTAAAGCAAGAGCTCAAAGGTGGACCCCTGAGCGCCAGCAGATGACCGAAGGTGCCAAGGACGGAACGCGGGTCGGGATTGGGGATATTTATGAAGCGGAGTTATGTTCAGTGAGACGCGTGCGAAGAAGCGCGGACGAAGCGTATCATCCGCGAGGCTGGAACGCGTTTCGGGGAGGGGGCACACGTGGGTGCTGTAAAGTAAAATAATATTTTCCGCAGCGGGGAAGGTGTAAGCGGATACAAAAAATGAGTTGGATGGTTCGATGCGGTGAGCCAACGCTGAGCAGTATGATAAACAGATGGAAGTAATGACATGAAGAGCAGATGAATGGTAGAAAAAGAATAAGTAGTTATCATGGAAGTTGGATGGAATGAAATGATTGAGAGTTGGTTACCTCAGGCACGACGGTTGATACTGAATGTTCTCACGGTGTTGCTGTTGCCCTTTGTTGAGTGCTTGTCAGTGCGCTCTTCGTCTCCATCGTCTCCTGTTTTTTCTTCTTCTTGTCTCTAGCCCACCACAGGCAGAGACAATACATCTGGCTTATATCGTGCACCATCGTGCATTACACCCTGCAATATCTCTTGTTCTTCGTCGACAACGATGAGCCTTCAGATCCCGACCCTTGACTCTCCTGGTCCAGCAGGACCTTCGTCGCGCAACCATCCTCCATCCAGCGCACACCACACACAAACTTCTTCTACCGGTGCATCGCGCCCTGCTTCTGCTGCTGTTCACCCTACATCATCGTCGCCCAACCCCCAACCTCCATCCGCCTCCTCCCGTCGCCAGCAGCGCGCATCTCACACCGTCGTCTCACCCTCTGCGCACGCCCAGAGTCACTCTCATCACTCTCCTGGTGGTACACCGGCCCAGGATGACTCTACCGCCTCCACCACCTACACCGATGTTTACTCCCACCCAGCAGCTGTTGCTTACGCAGCCGCTCACCCGCGCCGCACCATTCCCAAGTTTGGTCCGTATCTCCTTTTGCAGACACTCGGTGAGGGTGAATTTGGCAAGGTTAAACTCGGGCTGCACATGCAATGGGGCGAAGAGGTCGCTGTCAAGCTCATACGAAGAGGAAACGTGGACAGCACAGTGCGCATGTCCAAGGTCGAGCGCGAAATCGAAGTTCTCCGAGTGCGCTGCCTCCTTTCTTTCCACTAGAACCGCTAACATATGCTTCCGTTAGACCCTCAAACACCCGAACATCGTGCGTCTATACGACGTGATCGAAACAGACAAATATATTGGCATTATCCTTGAATACGCCTCGGGCGGCGAGTTATTCGACCACATCCTCGCCCACCGCTACCTCCGCGAGCGCGACGCCACCAAACTCTTCTCACAGCTCATCTCAGGCGTATGGTACATTCATCAAAAGAAAATCGTTCACCGCGATCTCAAGCTCGAGAATCTCCTCCTCGATCGACACCGCAACGTCATCATCACGGACTTTGGGTTTGCTAATCGGTTCGAGCACCGCGCAGATGATCTAATGCAGACGTCCTGCGGAAGCCCATGTTATGCTGCGCCTGAGCTGGTTATCAGTGAGGGTCTCTACGTAGGAAGTGCAGTCGATATCTGGAGTTGTGGTGTTATCCTGTACGCGATGCTGGCAGGCTATCTCCCCTTCGACGACGACCCAGCGAATCCCGACGGCGACAACATCAACCTCCTGTACAAGTACATTGTCAACACCCCGCTCTCCTTCCCCGAGTACATCTCTCCCTCCGCCCAGGATTTGCTCAAACGGATGCTTGTGCCCGATCCGCAGCGACGCGCGAGTCTACAAGACGTAATGCGCCATCCGTGGCTCGCACAGTATGCAAGCGAGTTTGAACGGACTGTGGATGATCTCGAACGCGCATCGTTGGAGCAGCACCAGCAGAAACGCGCGGCGTATCAGAGGCAAATGAGGGCGCAAGCTGCTGCTCGTGAACAAGCTGCGACAACTACCTCGAGAACGCAGAGTCATCGACCCGAGGTTGGTTCATCACCGATGCAGAGCTCTGGGCGCAGCAGGTCGACTCAACCCGAAACTCTGTACGATTCGAGTATGATGAGCTCACCTGGAGCTGGGGATGTAAGTATGACGCCTACATCTAACGGAACCCGAAAGACATACGGAAGCCCTGCTGCCCTTGGACTCGCTGAGGACGATCCTTTCGCGGCGCCTGGATCCGCACCTGTTGCCAACCCCGCTTCCTCCCACTCGAACGCAAACAATGTGGTAGTAACCACAACCACCACAACCACCTCCAGCAAACCACGCACATCCGATGACCGGTCTTCCACACTTGCTCCTAGCCAGACACCCACCAAGGGCCACAAGAGTGGTGGTAGTGGTGGCGGCAGCGGCGGCGGAGGATTTAGGCATACGATTCAGGTGGAGTATGATGAGCCCAAAGCGGCCGTTACACCGCAGAGCGTGGGCAGGAAGAGCGGGCAGAGGGAGAGGAGTGGAAGTCAAGGACAAGGGTCCAATCAGGTGAACGGTGTGGTACAGCAACAGCAACAACAACCACCGACACCATCGACTGGGAAGGAGAAAGAGAAGGAAAGAGAGACAACGAAAGAGCGCAGACCGTCACAAAGCTCGTCGAAACCTCTTCCTCCGAACCCACCTTCTGCGGGAGTGGCGAGTACGCCGTCTGCGTATCGCTCGCCCCCTCCTTCTGCCTCCACTGCGTCTCCCATGGTCAACAACCAGCCGAGCACCCCAAAAGTTACCCCTCCCACTCCCAGCCGTACACCATCCCGACACACAAACGTCCCGACACCGATATCGGCCCCTGCGCCTGATATCAGCGTTTCTTCACCGCCTCAAACCCCCACTGCATATACCTCCCCTACTTCAGCTCGTGCTGAAAGCATCAACGGGTCGGGTGGACGAGGGGATTCTGCCCAAAACTCCCCCAACAGCACCACGAGGAAGGGGCACCATAAAGGCCGGTCGGTGGATAAGCTCGGACTGGCCAAGATCTTTGGAGGTGGAGGAACGAACGGAAGCGGGCCGTTCTCGCCTGGGGAGACGACACCTGTGAGTGTTAATGGGAAGGCGTCAAGGGAAGATGGGTTAGATGGGCAGAGTGAGAAAGAGAGTCGGAATGGTGGGAAGGAGAAGGAGAAGGAAGAGGCGGGAAGAGAGAAACCCAAGAGCAGACGCAATACGCTTACTGTCATGGTTGAGCCTTTCAGCCGCACGATTCGGAATCGTGGAGGTAAGGGTCGGATGACGAGTACGCCTGTTACTACAGGAGGGGATGCAGCGAGCGTTGAGAGTGCAACGAGTAAAAAGAGCATTAGTGCTTCTTCTGGGCCGCATAGCAGTGTGTTGCCGCCTGCTAGTGCTGTTCCTAGCTCGACATCTACAGCCGGAACCGGGGCATTCCCAGCAGACATAGATGGCCCAGGAGGAGCGGGGATGCAGGCGTCCACGAACAAGGCGAAGAAGGTCATGCAGTGGTTCCGCACGAAATCGAAAGGGCGTGAATCCGTGGACGAGGACCAGACGAGGGAGAAGGATGAGTTGGTCTCTGCTGGCGTACAACAACATCAGTACCAACAACATCCATTCCAACAGCAGGAGTACAAACGCGGGTATTCAGCGAGCAGTAGTACCGTTCATCAGCAGCATGCTGTGAGCCCGGTGCAGGTCGTTGTAACTACGCCTACCAGCGGCATTCCCCGCCCTGTACAACCACCAACCACCCCAGGTCACCCGCAGCGCACTCCCTCCAGTGCTACCGACTCCTCTTTCACTCCCTCCAGCATCGCCACGCGCTTCCGCAATTCTGTCACTGTCGGAGGGAACAGACACCAGTCGAATGCGCATTCGCCTGCATCTCAATCACAAATACAGAAACATCCTTATGGACAATTGAGAATTCACCATGGTCCAGTGGATCAGACGAACATTACGACAGTGGCTCCGCCGGAGGTGATGAGGCATGTGAAGGTGGTACTTGAGGGAATGGGAGTCGAGTTTAGTGCGGAGAGTGAGTATAAATATCGGTGTGTGAGAGCGAAGAGGAGGAAGCCGGCAGGATCTGCAGGTACACCTGGAAGCACGGCCCCAGGAGGAGGTTTGGCGGCGGTGACGATGATGGGGAGTGCTGCTTCCAATGGGGTATGTTTTATTCTGCAATTTTGTAGAAATTACGACTAACAATATCTTGTTTTTCTCTAGGTTGACAAACGCGGTCTCCCCCTCCCCTCCCCCTCGACATTCTCCGGCACTGGAAACATGCTTCGCGGTCTCCTCATGCGTCGACAGTCCTCGCAAGTCTCCACTGGTCCACTCGGATCTTCATCGTCCCAGCCTTCATTGGCATTCGACGACGAGACATCGGTGGTGGTGAATGAGCCAATTATGTTACAGGATACCACGTACGGCGACACATCGCAGGATGCAGGCGACGAGGTCCGCTTCTCTGTTGAGCTCACGCGGCTGGACCGCTTGAACGATACATTCAGCTTGGATATTAGACGCTTGAAGGGGAATTTGAGGAGCTATAAGTTTTTATATGATACGCTTAGACAGTGAGTGTTCTGTTTCATTTTTTCTGATTGGTCTTCTAATGAGTGGTGCTAGACGCGCGGATCTGCAACGATTGACCTGAACAACTAATCCCACAATCCGTTTCTTTTTTTTTTTACTTTCCGAACTTTCCTTTTCTTTTTTCTTCTATATGCTTATCCAATTTACCTTCGCTATATATCATTTCACTTCTGTTCATACCTACTGCCTATCGCATCTTTTCTACCCCTTCTACCTACATCATACCCTAATCACCTCCTCCATCCTGTCAATCTTGGATCTCTCATCTTCAATTCCCCTTTTGACATCCCCTCACCCAAAATGATGACCAAAAATAACCATTTTCCGTTCTTCTCTAATCTTTATTTTGCTATAGTTTCAATGTCCTAGTATCGCCGGCACTACATACCGTTCCTGTTTCCTATCCCTATCGGTCTCTTGTCCATCCAGAAGCTCCCGTCTATCCGCGTGCATATCCCATCCCATCCCCATCCCCATACTTGTTATGCATAGCAATATCTCCCTCTCTGTTTTATATACATCCTTCTCCTATCTCCTGCTCCCCTGCAGAATTTGTACTTAATACTCACTAGATACTCCTACGAGGCATTATCGAACTTTTTATTTATGTTCTGGTGTGGTGAAGACTTATTGAAAGGAGGTGCTCGATTGATGACGGAGACAATAAGCCCACAATTAAACTAATCGCCCCGCTATGTCCGTTAGCCGTGGATCAGGACCTTAAGAACTCCTAACTTTGGGATCGTGGTCATTGGCCATCGCCGGTGAGTGCTACATCGAAACATATGCTACAACTGACCTAATGCCCCGCCAATACAGGATCGAAAATTAGGCACATGAGCGCTTGAGTTATAACATGTACTTGGATCACTGAAAAAGCCACCACGGAGTCGTCACCGCGGCTGCGCGATCATCCCACGTCCAGAACACAAAGGCGTCCATATGTAGATGCTCTGTGATGAGTGGCGATTCATCTTTGTGGACTACTCTTCTGCTATTGTCGTCGTTCTGTGGGCCACTCCGTGATTTGCCATAAAACAGTTGCGCTTAGTTCTGTCGAACACTTTACACATCAACCATAACTGAGAACTTCAATTGGTCAGGTATGTAGCCCCCCTCGGTTATAGATTTAGCGCATTTAAAGCTATACAGCCGACTTCCAGAACTCGTATTCACGCATTAGCCTACCCACAATGTCTTCTCATTCAGCAGAATCGCTCAGCGGAGACGAAGGCGGTCTGGGATTCCACCGTGGAGCTATAGACAGCGCAATGATCACAACGAAGCCGCCTTCCGTAGCGATGAAGAACGTCACCGAGGTCTTGAAGGGGATGGGTGTCAATATTGAAGTCGAAAGCGAATTCAGATATCGATGCGTACGCGAAAAGAAGGAGAGGCTATCAAGTCAAGATGGGAGTAATGCTGTTGCTCCGCGGCAGAGTCCTCCTTCCGGCAATCCGGCAAGTAATAATCCATGTTGTTTAGCATACTTATTTACGTGTGGCTTAGACGACAGACGATCCGGGAGATGAGGTCGTCTTTTCTGTGGAACTCACAAGACTTGCCCGCTTGAATGACACTTATAGCGTTGATATTCGGCGATTGAAAGGTAAACTTCAAAGCTACAAGTTCCTATATGACACGATTAGAGAGTACATGTTTTTCTTCTGCCGCGTCAACGCAATAAAGCTGACCTACTTGGCTATTTAGCCGCGTCAAACTTGGCCCTTGATTTATGACGACACAAATACTTCCCATTCTCTCTGACGCACTTCATTTTGTTACTCCTATACCCTCATGCGTATTTTTCGCTATCATGTACACATTAAGAATGTACAAGAGCGAAGATGCCGATGCAGCACAAATTGTATATCTATTTCCTATTCAAACTACACGATGTACATCGTATTCAAAAGTTCGAACGAGTGATTTCAAGGGACCATATGCTCCATCCTCTCATGGACTACTCGTTCGTGCGATGTATTCGTACTCAGACGGACGGTGCAGATTCAGCACCTCTTTTTGCCATTCGCGTATGGATTTTTCCTTTTCAAGAGTTAAGTCAATCGCTGGATTATAGCAGAATGCCTGGTCTTTGCCTTCTTTAAATGATATATAGTGCAGATCTGGGCACTTAGAAAGGTACGGCGTGATTTTCACGTGCTGTGTGAAGTGGGTAAAAAATTCGGTAGAAGAGGAATTCGACTGAACAATTATAGAAAAGTAGCGCAAGCTTTGGGGGAATCTAAACTTCTTAACCAATAGGTTTGAAAGTAGCATATCAACATCCTACAAAATAAAGCTGCTTCAACATTCCATAATTTCTTCGTGCCATCAAAAGACATACTTTCAAGGTTTGTCGATGCTCTACCAATGCATAAGGATCGACATCAATGGATAGTGCTCGAATTGATGTAAGGTGACAGAGTGGCCATAACAAATGCTCTGTGAGATACTCGGTGTATATATGTAGTGATTGCAGCTCGAACATGTCGAGGAGACATGAGAGGGGTTCTGTAAGGTCTACGACGGCATCGGTAAGTACTAGATGCCGTATCTGACGTTCTCCAGCGAAAATTGGCAGTAGTTGCACCGGTCCATCGAATGCTATCAATGACAGTAATGCCGTTTCAGGAAGCTCCCAAATCATATTGCCTGTATAGTCAGCACCGGCCATGTTCGAATTGAAGAATCGTACTCTTTCTAAACTAAAGCACGAGATCAGAGAGTTGAGGAACTCAGATGAATCAATGCTGTGGATATTAACCTCCAAAGTTCTGAGAACAGGTAGTGAATGAACTCTGGAAAAGAAAAGGGAGGTAGAGTTCATAGAGTGAAGAATCAGAGCTTGAAGGAAGTCTGTGTTTACCATAAATGACCATTGTTGAGGAGCGATGTGAAGCCAGTGGTAAACGTTAACCTCTAACCGGAGGTAGCGGAGAGGAAGTGATGACAGGGAATAAATGGTGTCTTTACACATGTGAAGTTCCAGCTCTGTGACTAGTTGGAGTTCTGTTAAGATACGCAATTGTTTCTCGGTAAATGTAACACCGCTAAAATGAAGGCATGTCATGTTATTGAAGAGTCGCAGAATTTCGAAAAAGCGATCATATATTCCAGGATTGGGATGATGGTGCCGGGATCCTTTATATGAAGGACATCGAATTCGACACAGTTTGACTGCTGATGTGAACCTCGTTGTCGATGTTATGAAATCGACTTTTTCATGCATCCAAGAAGCCTCCAGTGAAGAACTGTCAGAGTCAACAAGTGTGATCGTAACATTCTCGAAAAGTGATGGTTGAACCATCCAGTGAAAAGCCCGGCTGACTGATGCAAGAGTCTTCCTACTAGGCCTAGGGAGATAGAATAGAATAATATCCAAGATTTCTGTCGGCAGTAACTGAGATTTATAAGCCGAGAGGAAGTCTCTGGATCTGGTCAACTGCTGAGATTCAGGGGGATAGCTAGGCGCCATGGGCCACGAACGGCACAGCACAGGAGAATGAGAACCCATTGACCATTGGTCGTAGTGGGAGAAGTATGGTACTTTAAAATCCCTAAACTCTTTGATTGTCAACGAGGTTTTCCTAGGGACGGGTATACTAAGTGGAGGCGTCAGAACAAAGAGGTGTGAACTATAGCCTATTACCCAGGGAGAATATTTGACACAGTCATCTGATTTAATCATACATAAATAAGGATCCATCAGTGTCAATAATCGGCAGAGGCCGCACCTTGAACTCATAACATCGACACAAATACTTACATAGAGTAAAGAATATGCATATGAATTTGACAATAATGTTCCATAAACATATTTTTTTTGTCTATAGAAGTCTCCTTTACTTCTGTAATATGGACTGTAGGGACAATGGTACCGTGGTCGCAATAAGTGATTGTCATTTTTCATTCAATGCTTAGTGCATTTTAGCATGTAGATCCAGTTGGATGAACCTGTCTCCCTGTGGCTACATGAGGGCTGTATTTAATATTCAAATATTTACTTATTTATTGAGAGGGGGGTGTTGGACTATTGGTGTTCGAGAAATACTGAGAACTATCTCTCTTCCACTAGTCAGTAAAGAAGGATTTCACCGCACAGAAGTGAGATGCAGCCACCCCAGGGAAATGATTTCGCTACACTTGTTATGTTTTACAAGCAGTGTGGGACCAGGGCATTCAATGTTCGAGTTGCGAAAACAAAAGCACTCGGCGGTAATAGCGTAAATCGGTTCCGGTCCCGTACAGCAACCTTTTACCGAACTCCCAAATAAGATCATCGGTTGGATCGTCGGCATCCGGATTTATACCTTGCACTTCAACCACTTGGACTCAATGGTAGCCTCGCTAGCCAGTTTGTCACTTGATCAGGAAGTAGCGAGACTGCCGTTCCGATAGGACGCTCAATGGAGTCTATAGGCCTTGAGTGTCATATAAATCCGACGACGTGACTATCCTTCGCCTTATATGCTTCTGCACATTCTATTGATGCGTACGCAGCGCTAAATCTTAGAATCAGGCGCAACAGGAATCCACACGTAATACGGGATTTATTTGCTTCTAAGTACTTGGAAATAAGATGGTACTACCATTTGGGACGGCCAATCACTGAGCTCCTCTACGTTCAACTTTAGAGCAGCAACTTTATTGAATCAGATGAGATTCTGCAGCTTCCTTTCTACTCAGAACATATCTTGTGGAATATGCAATGCACTGCGTCATGACTCGTCGTCATAATTCCTGCCCTGTACGGTTGTGTAGTTCCACAATTGTCTGACGCCATACTCCACTGCCTCCTGCCAACCAGCACATTATAATGTCTTTCAGGAGTAATTCATAAAGGCAAAAGGGCACTTTGGGCACCAAAAGATCCTCGTGGTACAGGAAGGGTCGATATTTGAACAGCTTGTCCGATTTCTCCCATGAAGCTTTCGGCCACTGGTGTATCAGCCAAACGGCGTCACATATGGAGAAAGCATATCAATTGTGGTCCCGAATAGAAAGGTGTTCGAAGGCTTTGACATCTACATAATAGCCATACGCTTGAAGTCTCCTAGCCCACCTCCTACTGTCAGTACATCACGGGCTCACGATATACCCGACTTCGACGCATTTGAAAGAAACACTCCGTTTCCTCAAGAGCAGCACTTTCACCACAAGTATATCAACCATCTCCAGACTCGGATATGTATCTCTCATACTCTCAGGCTTTACAAGTTAATGTCGTCAGTGCGCTTGTAAGTATTCTGATTTTAATGGTGTATGCCGTCGTAATTGACTTACATTAATATAGGCCGCTCATCTCTGGTTCAAGAACTTCGAGCCAATATATTTTGTCTTGAGAACGGCGTTCACCCTCGCTATCATACCTCTTCCATCTGCGTTCTTCCTCTCACCCCACTTTTCTTCCATCATCTTCTCGATTCTAGCTGCGTATTCCGTGTTTTATACAACGCTCCTCCTCTCTATCGTGTTATATCGTATCTCTCCGATACATCCTTTATCGAAATACCCTGGACCTGTTATCTGCAAAGTAACCAAATTCTGGGGAGCATGGATAGCTATAGGCGGCAAAACGCATGAATACACAAAGCACCTCCATGAAGAGTATGGTCCTGTAGTTCGCATTGGTTAGTGCATCTTCACAATCCTCGATGTAATATTAACTATCTCCTACATACTTTATCCAGGTCCGAATGAGCTCTCTATTGTCGAGAGGGATCTTATTCCGTCGATTTTAGGCACTCAGGGCATGCCTAAAGGGCCTCGTACGTCTATCTTACCGGAAAACATCTCCTCTAGACTAATTCTGTTCCCTGGATAGTATGGGTAGGAAGAAGATTTGGTCATGCTGGTGATCCGAACCAACACGATAGCCTTATCGACATAAGAGACCTTCAGGAGCATGGAAAACTGCGAAAGGCCTGGAACAAAGCATTTTCTAATGAGCCGTTAAAGGACTATGAAGAGATTCTGATCGGACGTGTTAATCAGCTGAGCGAAGAGCTTCAACGTATTTGTGCAAACTCTACTAATGGAGTTGGATGCGTCGATATAGCTCAATGGTTAAGCTTCTTTTCGTGAGTTCCTTTACGATCGCAGTCTTGACAATTATTGACGGTATACTTCGTTTTAGGTTTGATTACATGGGTGACATTGGGTTCGTATCTCTGACATTGATGCTTACATCTGACGCGATATCTAACTTATATCTCGCCGTAGCTTTGGCGGAGGATTTAACTTAATGCGTGAAGGAGACCATGCCGGGCTGTGGCACAGTATGGAGACGGGCATGTAGTGCGTTGTCCCCTTCGTCTTCTCATTAAATACTAACGTGTTTTCGTAGTCTTCCAAGTATTGTCCAACACATTCCGTGGATCGGTCGATTTACACGCAATATCCCATTTATTGCGGACGCTTTGCAAGGCCTTATTGCACTGGGAGTGGAGCAGGCGACTAAACGCGGAAGCGGCAATGTGCAGAAGAAGGACTTCTTTTATCACCTAGTGCGTTGCTTCCCCGGTTAAAAATATCAGCAGCTAACATTTCAAATTTGTAGATAGCGGCCTCAGAACTAGACGACTCCCCCGAATCCTTCCAACTCATCATCTCGAACGCCATCCTCACGATCGTAGCCGGCTCTGATACTACTGCAGCAGTTTTAAGTAACGTCGTTTACAACCTCCTGTCAAGTAAATCGGACTATGACCAGCTGCGGAAGGAAATCGACCAAAGCCTACCTCTTGGAGATATGGCTCTCATAGACTCGGAGAAGCTTGCGTCTTTGAGCTTCCTAAATGCGGTGATGTACATCACTCTCCTCTTAGCATGCCTATCAGTCCATTTACAAGCTGTATTGAATTCTCTTCAGAAATGAAACTCTTCGTCTTCAACCTGCTGTCCCCACAACCCTACAACGTGCTCCTGCGGTTGGAAGTGGTGGTAAACTTCTTGGATCCATGTAGGGACTCTCAATCCTAATCACGAGTACTGATATATATTGTTTACGAACAGGTTTATAACGGAGGGAACAGCCGTCCAGGTACCACCGTACACGATCCACCGCGATTCTCGCTACTTCTCTCCTAACCCAGAGAAGTTCTGGCCTGAACGCTGGATTTCGAAGGACCGAGATATCATTCTCGACAAGGGAGCGTTCATTCCCTTTTCTGCTGGCCCCGCAGACTGTGCAGGAAAACGCCTCGCCATAGTTGAGATGCGCTACGTGGTAGCTATGCTCGTGAAAAACTTCGATATGGCTTTCGATGACGGGTACGATCCTGCGCAGTGGGAGAAGGACCTCGTCGACAGGTTCGTATTCTCGAAAGGGAAGTTGCCGGTGAAGGTGGTAAAGAGGGGGGTGGTGTGACGGAAGATGTAGTGTAAGGGTTGTGTACAGGTGTGTTAAATCTATGTATTCCTTCCGCACTGTCCCCTGTGTAGTCTATTCCTCAAGCTCACACTTCAACCTTCTAAACCCGACTTTCTACCTCCAACCTCGTAAGTAGTAGATGTAAGGCATCATTACACGCCGCATAACGTATATAAGAGCCGAAGCATATACATATGCCCCACTCAGTGTGAAAGACTTGGCAATAATTCTTCACAGCATCATCCACCAAATTATATAATGAGTAGCTGCATGGACAACCGATACTTGCGTTGGCTCTCTTTTCTCACTATTTCAGACTCTCGCGTGCGGAGAGATAGATAAAATAGGTCGAGCGTAATTTGAGGTTACGACTGTCAACCTACTAGTGGCCTGGATCCAAAAAGGGAATCCAACACCCATGTATAAAAGTTCTACCTTCTTAATTCAATTACCTTTTGAACGTTTCAGATCACTTCTCATGTCTCAAATACATGACATATTGATAGAAAAATAAAAGTAAAATCGTCCGAGGATGGTTTACAGAAAAGCGGGTACTAAGCTAGTAGGATCAAAAATCCATGAATTAACTACGGTGATCTTTTCTCCTCCGTTGCACACTCCCAATAATTATACGTCGTCCTTTAAATTAATGCTGCGACGAGGCCAGCGAATACTCCTGCTGCCCAGCCATTGACGTTTGTACCTGGGGCGGCATTACCGGTGGGGGTCAGCGCAGAGCTGACGGCGCTGATGGCTGATGATACGCCAGAAGGTCCAGATGCGCCTGACGTTGCGGAGCCAACGGCAGAGGTGACGCTAGAGGCCAATGAGCTGGCTTGTGAAGCGGCGGAGGAAGCTGCTGAGGAAGCTGAGGCTCCGGCAGAGGAGGTAATGGAGGCGATTGAAGAGGCGACGCCAGTTGTGCTGTACTGTGCGTGAGTACATAGAAAGAGACGAAGATAAAACATCATACTCACTCGATGCCGGTGGCAGAGCTGGCGGCACTGCTGACAACACTTGACTGCGCAGATACGCAGGCAGCGGCGAGGAGAACGGTGGCAGCAGAGATGAATTTCATTGTGATGATGGTTGTTTTGAAATGGGTTCTGTCACTGGATTGTGTTAGGTTTATATAGGCTGGAGACTTTGGGGACTAATTCCGCACGAACACTCGGGCGCAAATCCAGATTGGGATGACGTAGCGGTTGCGTCAAAAGAACATGGTCTCACGAGTAGGAATACATCTTTGTCACGTCCGGTCCTATCCTGGCATATGTCAGAGCCGAGCCGCACATCGCCTGTCGCGCCATGCAAATAAGTAGTGGTCCAAGAAACAAATGTCCTGCTAATATTTGCTGTATGTATGAATTCGAGTAAAGAAACGGTCCAAGTATTCCTCCTTCCTTCCACGATGGGAGTTTGAGAAACGAATTGAATCTGAATCGCTCGGCGGACGTGCGATGGCGCGGCGTAAGCGATCGAAGGTCGGAAGCAAACTCAGTCTATCCAGGGCGTGGAGCAACCTGCCCCACGAAAGGTAGCGTCTTTCACGCGGTAACGCATTTAGTGGTCTAGATTCTTCGTTAGGTCTGTACTGGTGGACGTTAACACCTTTTATACTGTAAGAGCCTAAATCTAAGGCTAAAGAAAATGACTAGCGTAAGGCTGTCTTATCCGCGAACGACTTATTGACGACACCCTGGTAACCAGATTAAAACATGAAAATTGCGCCATAGAAATGCACCCCAAATCCTTGCGAACGGGTCACTCACATGGGTTCGGCCAAACGTCATTGTTGATAGAACCTCTTTACAGCGTCATTCGCGTGATCTTCGATTCTTTAGAGCGTGCCCATCTGCCCTAAGCCACAACTGATACATCATAACATGCAAACATGCGTACAAATAAAGGTTTGCGGGACCTTCGTCGGAGGATTGAATCGTGGACAATGGTGGAAGTGTTGGGATATGCCAAGGCTCAAGGCACGCACATGCGTGATTGTATGTACATTTGCTTGCTGTGAAGCCTGCAACCAAATAGCCTTGAACTATTTTTAGAGTTTCGTTCCGGCGACAATTTGTGCTCCTGATGCAATTGACGGTCAAAATCAAAGAAACAAGCTCCAGGAAATTGAATCAGACATTTCAACGAGTGATTATGATTGCCAATTTTATTTCACAAATAATACCACTCAACTCCGTGAGCTGGACGGCGATGATATAAAATTACATGAAGGTCGAAAAGTTCGTAACGCTACAAATGCTTAGTTTCCCAAGGGTAGTTGTAGACACTTGTTGAACCTACGTGCATTCTGGCTCCACAAGGTATGAATAGAATTTGGTACTTGAGTTTCGTGGAGGCTTGACATTACTTTGACTACAGTCGCTTCCACCAGCTCTTAGATGCGAGATCATCCTGTAAATCTCCGTTGGATGAACTCTTTGCAGTTTCAGCTCTATCTGCCGACTGAGCATATCGACGTTTGTATTCTGCTGGTGTCTCTGCGTTAGTGCCATGTTCCCACATACCACGTCGCGCCGCCCTGGGCAACTGTCAAAGACCAGCTTTTCATCAAGAATAATAACACACTTTGCTTCTTCCTCGATTCGGATGTATTCAGCTTTATTTACCCTCCCATACTCCGCTCCTGATTGCTCATAAGTCGTTACCCATCCTGATTTGAGCATTTCCAAGGCAAGGACCTTTCCCGATACAAGAGCACCTGGGAGTAATCGGGGAGAGAGTTGCACGTATGATACCTGGTGATAATTTGAATACCAATGCATCATGGTATGTATATCACGTACGATTCGCCCGTATTGGTCGCGCCGTAGGACTTGGCAATAAACAGTTTTGCCCAATATCTTCCTCCTAAGCCATTCGAGACTTTCCACTGCGTATGGTTGCGCTGGCCTGCCAAAGTGTGCGTTCTGAATGTATCAATGTAAGCAAATAGCATAGCAGAGATGGAGTAGCGTCATACTTCTGGAGCATCTACACCAGCGATGCGGATGTGAAGAGTTTGATCTTTCAGCTCTACACACAGTCAGCAAAGCGACAACGCAACGCGACTGGGGGCTACCTTTCGTAACGAAGGGTATTCGTCTGAACTTAAAGGGCCAGTGATATCCGCTAAGTGCAGGTGTATGGTATAAACGAAAATTGTCCGAATCTCCAACACTACATCGCGTCATTAGCTCCCCTTCTTTTCAGGAGTAACTATAGTACGTGCCTCGTCACAACGCCTTTGACCCATCGTTTCTTCGTAATAATATCAGGCGTCATCCATTCTCCCGTTTTAATCCTTCGTCCATAACGCCAGTAGATAGCAGCCCCTGCAGCAGCGGTTGATGAACCGAGGACGAAGGCGGAGAGCGCGAGTAGTGGGGAGGGTATGGTATCCAGTCGCGCCTTCACTGCCGAGACCACAGCGTTGGGTTCATCTGCAGGAGACGTCGGATCCCCGGACCTTGTCCATATCGTCCATGGCGACCTCGATGCCATCTCCGAGCCGTGACTCAACGCTTTAGACCTAGGAGAGCACGTACAACCAGTTCTCACGGTCGCAGAGGCTGGTTATCTGATAACAATGACCCCGTCCGACTTTTCTGACACAGAGACGTCGCGCAACCTTCTCATACTGTATGCCACAGAGACGGGAAACGCACAATCTGCTGCAGACTCTATAGCGAGACAGTGTAGAAGGATTGCATTCCAATGTCGGGTGATGAGCACAGATGCTTACTCACTGGTGCGCAACTGTTACGTCTTTTGAGTCCTTGAAAACACTTACCTAGGCAATATTCTTGTAGCCTGACCTCGTCTCTGAAGATCTTATTATCTTCGTTGTATCTACGACTGGCTCTGGTTTAGAGCCCAGGTCAATGACTTCGATGTGGAACATGCTCTTACGCGCTAACCTGCCGGAGGATTTGTTCGAGGACCTCCCATTTGCTGTGTTCGGCCTGGGGGACACCGCCTACGAGAAGTTCTGTTGGCCTGCGAAGAAGCTCTCGCGTCGCATGAGTTCTCTTGGAGCAATAGAAATATGCGAAAGAGGGGAGGGTGACGAACAGCATCCGTTGGGGTGAGATACAACTTTCGTAAAATCAGAATGTCACTCACTCACTACGGAACAGGATAGACGGAGCGTTGCAACCTTGGGTGTCAAAGCTTCTTGATATTCTACTTCAATTATCCCCACTTCCTCCTGGTGTGGATATTATACCCGTGAATGATGTACCCCAGCCGCGGGTTATGCTTAAAGAATCACTACGATCCACACTAGACCGCGAACAAGATGCCCTGGAGTCGGACATTCGATATCACCTCGCAACTGTGAAAAAAAACGAGAGGATAACTGCCGCTGACTGGTTTCAAGACGTTCGGCATCTCGAATTCAGTTTCGAAGATGATACAAAGTACGACTCTCAAATATCTTTCATACTAAGCTCATTCCAATGACTCGTAGTTACTCACCAGGAGATATTGCTGTGATTTATCCAATAGCTTCAAGGACAGATGTCGAATCGTTTCTTGATGAAATGGAATTGTCTGACATCGCCGATGATGCTTTCAGAATAGAACAAATTATGTCCGGTATGTCTATTCACGTATCCTCTTTATTTTTTCTAACATTTACTAGATCAATCACTGCCTGACCATCTTCCTGAGGTTACGACCTTGAGAACACTTTTCTCCCGCTATGTGGACTTCAATGCGGTCCCTACACGGTCCTTCTTTCAATTTCTCCGATATTTCACGACAGATGACCTGGAAAAAGAGAAGCTCGATGAGTTTCTATCACCGGAAGGAGCTGTATGTACAATTACTACTTTTTCGTCACATTATGAATAAAGCCCCTCACAGGATGAACTGTACGAATATTGCCACCGTGTACGGCGCACAATTCGCGAGGTTCTGGTCGAATTTCGACATGTCAAAATACCCAAAGATTATATCTTCGATGTTTTCCCGCCTATGCGTGCAAGACATTTTTCTATTGCGAGTTCAGTGAAGGTAGAAATGGCTCTTCTTGCGTCAATAAACGACACTTTATTTTGGTGAATTTAGATCCACCCTCGCGAGATTCAACTTTGCGTTGCCATGGTTAAATATAGAACGAAACTGAAGATTCCACGGAAGGGGGTATGTACTTCCTACCTTTCTGTTTTAAAGCCAAGTGAGCACAAACGCTTTTACTTGGTTCCATTTAATTAATTCGAAAGTAAGGCGATACGCTACGGATGGGTATACAAAGGGGCTTCATTCGACTTCCCCCCGATGATAGTACACCTGTTATATGCATCGGACCTGGTACTGGCGTAGCACCCATGCGATCAATAATCGAAGAGCGTGTATTTGGTGGTTCAGGATGTTTGTATCATTTATTCCTTCTCGTTGGTTCTATCTCTGAACCAATTATTTAGCAAACACCCTGTATTTCGGATGCCGTTCAGCTATAAAAGACCAGCATTATGGGTCAGAATGGAAATCCTATGTAGACCAGCAACAAATAACATATCGCGCCGCCTTTTCACGCGATGCCCCGGAAGGAGTGAAGCGGACCTATGTTCAAGACCTCATCACTGAGGATGCAGAACAAATATGGAGGCTCATCGGCGAAGGGGGCGCCTGGGTTTATATATCTGGGTAAGGCGTCATATGTTTACTCTCTTGTAGGGTGCTAATTATTTTGAAGGTCGTCTAATAAAATGCCTGGGGCGGTTAAAGAGGCTCTTGCCCATGCTATTGAGATTCATGGTGGGCATTCATCTACTGATGCCAAGAAGTATCTTGAGGAGATGGCGAAGGAAGGTAGATTAATCGAGGAGTGTTGGAGTTAGAGATAATATATATATGCAAGACGTGTGGCAGTTAATTAGAATCTGAGTTGTAGCGGTGACATAAAGAATGCTGATCGGTCTCCGAGGTATGGGACTATGAACAACACGAACGACTAGAATGTGGAAGCCTCTGGAAGACTTCAAGGCGTGGTACTCATCTAGTCCTTTACCAGTATCTGAAAAATCTTTCGAATTTTAGCCTACTGTCAGATATCATCCACTATGAACTCGTCGAATGAGCAATCCGGACAGTCGGCATCTGCAATCCAATCATCCGAGTGCTCGAATTTCGGCTCAATTTCTTGTTTCGGGCGACATGAGAGTAATGTCAGAGTTCCATCTGGGAGTTCGTATAGCTTCACGCATGGTTCTGTCTCCCAGTGGAAGTGTTCTGGGACGCTGACACCATCCCAGTGTTTACACCTTGAGTAGTACCGTCGATGCGACCAACACATAGCCTACTATAGACCTAGAAGACTTGCTTTAGTAGCTACTATACCTGAGATATTGTGAAGCTCACCTGGAGGTGTCTCTGGGGAAGAAGATACGAGGCGCTTTAGTTGGTGAAGGCGCCACATAATTTCGCCGTCTACTTCACAATCCCAAAAAGGTTGTGGGTCCGCATAGCGCTTAACTGCCGAAGAGAAATCTAGCGAATTTACCATACGTTTCGGTGCGCTCCTAATTAGTTATGATTAAGAACATGACAGTTCGTACAAAATCCAATGCATTGTTGGCATTCTTCTGACCAGAGACGTGTAGACAGTGTTGAGTTCGAAAGCTGAATTTCCATTGCCGACAAATTGTCGAACCGTGTCGAGGCTGCCACCAGATATTAAATTCTTGAAGCATGGAAGGGGAAGTTTGTTTCGAATATTTCGGAGTTAGATTTTAATCATCGACCTTGACGGATTAAATATTTTGGATAGGTAGCTTAGAGCTGCATAGCCAGCTAGGAGATGTAAAGTCGAAGATGGTGAAAGCAAGGAGAAAGTTTAGATGCGGGAGAGGCGTGACATCAATACTCGAGTAGCTGTGATCGTCGTCACAGCGTGACGTTGTCAACATCTTCCTTTCTGTGACCAGCCAGAACAGGCCAGAACGCGAATCCATTATCCTCTCATTCCTGCTATAACATAAACTATGGACGGCCCCAAAGCAGCAAAGTACGCTCAGCTCCCCATAGAAAACTTATTTGTTACTCAGTTTTCAACAGAAAGCGCAAACTCACAGAGAAATCACTTCCAAATGCCCTCCTTCAGCACCCCGACTTCGCAGAAAACTCACGAATGTACCAAGACCTGCTGGAGATGGAGCGGAAACTCGACTGGAATATGATGCGTAAGAGGGCAGAGGTTCAGGACGCGCTGGCGAAGAATCCCATGGTGCGTGTTGGTTTCGATGCTGCTTGCGTCAACGGTATGCGCGACGCGTCTGCTGATAAGGTGTCTTGTTTCTTCTCTTCTGTTTGTAGACAACACGGACCCTGAGGATATTTCTAAGTCATACGGTGTCTGGACAGCTATGGCAGACGGGTGGAGAGACTCAGCCGAATTTTGAGACTGGGGAGGGCATACCCGCGTGGTCGTTCAAGATTGAGGGGCGGTTGTTGGAGGTATGTCAATATGCTTTGGAGTGCTAACATTGTTAACATCATGTGCAGCTACCCAACCAACGTCACCGAGATAAAACAGCTCCACGGAAGTTCTCTACGTTCATTAAACGCATGATTGTGGAATTGGACCGAGACCCCGCTGCATTCCCAGAGGGTAACATCGTGGAGGTATGTCTGGCTGGCGCACACGACGGTTTGTGATATTGAAAGCCTTACAGTGGCCGCGAGCGACGGGGAACCACAATCCTGTCTTGGATGGGTTCACCATTAGACGGACGGGAGATGCACCAACGAAGGTCCGCGTGCTGATGTACCTGGAGCATTTCCCCGAGCAATACAAAGTTGTAGCAGAACTAGGTGCGTTTAACAGTTCTAATTCATTGTACGCTATTATTAAAGCACCCCGTTATAGCAAATGTCCTCGGTATCAAAGAGGACAGTCGACTGGGCGTCGTTCAAACGCTCTGGAACTACATCAAATTGCAGGGTCTCCAAGACAAAGTAGATCGACGTCTCATTCGTGCAGATGAGAAATTAAAGCCTGTGAGTACAATATTATACATCCGATACTTGCTTAATCTACACGTTTGTTAGATATTTGGTGGTGAATCTATCAAATTCCACGAAATACCACAAGTCATCAATCGATTCCTTACATCGCCCGATCCTGTCGTCCTCCATTACACTATAAACCCCACTATACCACCTCCAGAACGCCCATCGGCATGGGATGTGGAGCTGAAAATGGAGGACACCGCCACGAAGAGCAGGATGACCGTTCTGGTGACATCCAGCAAGGAAAGCGCTCAGAGCCTCGCGAAACTAGATGAAGAGGTACGAACATTGATTGATCTTCAACACCATCTGACATCCCTTCGTAGATCGCCATCCTCGCTCAGTCATTGCAGAATTCTCACCTCAAACGGACGTTCCTCGAATCCTTCGCCCAAGACCCTGCACAGTTCATCCAGACATGGCTGGAATCGCAGTCGCGCGACCTAGAGACGATTCTAGGGAGCGGACCATCGGAGGGTGCTACTGTCCGACAAGAGGAGCTCAAGAGGAGTGAGTTCTTCCAGCTTCCATGGGTGGAAGAGGTACGTTTTCCGTCCTGTACATTCTGGTGTTTGGAACTAATGCAGATATATCGACAGGCTGTGGCGATCGCAGAGGGACAGCGGTTAGCGGCAAAGGGGATGCAGTGAGGGCTAGTCTGGGTTAGTTTTGTGTGTTATTGTCTATTATGTGTCATTATTGTATTGTCCTCGCTCTCTTGGTTCCCTCCTTCCGTGACCGCCGCGCGTGAATTCCGAGCGACGTAAGATTACGGATAGCCGGCGTAGCGATTCCGCGCTAGAACCTGGGTCTGATACTGCGTCGGCCTAGCGCTGGTCGCCATGTTGATGCTCATTGTTGTATTGTACTTGATGCGATGAAGCATGCGCGTCGCGCGGCTGCGTATTGTGTAACAAATCAGAATGGCGGGGTTGTTCGCACACCGCTGGCACATTTTGTATCGTACGATAAGGCATCCCAGCTGATACTGCAAACTTGTGGGAGCTCTTGTGGCTGGTGACTTGGCAGGTGTTTCCCCGCCTTTCTCCAACTTTCTCCACGATAAATTTACAGCCTGATCCGCCTTTTCTGCGAGCGTTTTGCGGGAAGCACAAGGACGACTGAATTCACAGTCAGGGTCCACCGGCAAAATTTAGGCACAGTCCGAATGGGGATATCGTCGATCATCCCTCGGCAGACGCCGCACTCAAATAATGACTGCTCAAGTGGACCGACTCTCGTTTCGTTCATCATACCTCTCTTTCGGATACCATGGCCAGCAAACAGGCAAGTTATTCAACTTTAATTTTGATTCTATGCACTATCTGACACGTCGTTCAGCTAGGAAAATTGCGCCAAGTGCGCTCTGTTGTCTACCACGTCTTCACCATATACTAATCATGCCATTTCATTCTAGTGGGCTGGTGAAGTCATCTCCTTGCGGGACAAGTCGACGGCTACAGAAGAGTTCCGGGAACTCGAAAAAGACATTGAGCTGCGAAGAATAGGCGCAGAAAGGTACGTCGGCTCTTCACCTGCGTGCTCATGCGACGACGAGCGACAACTCATCACTGTGTGCATCATCGAACAGGCTGCTTATGGCCTCGGAAGGATATTACAGAGCTTTATCAAAGAAGAAGATTAATGAAGCATTCAATGACACGGATAAGCTTCTGCCAATTGATACCCTAGGAGTTATTATGATCCTTCATGGAGAACAGTTTGGGGAAGATTCAACCTTCGGTATGTCTCCGTGTCATTCATGTGTAGCCTCGGAACCTCATGCTGGAGATACCAGGAAACTCACTCGTTAATCTGGGACGCGCACACTGTCAAGTGGCAACTCTGCAGGAGGCATATGCTCTAACTTTCAAGGATACCTTCATGTCCTCAATACAAGGCTTGAGCGAGGAGATTAAGGAGTACGAGGCAGTTAAGAGGAAGTTGGAGAGCAAGAGGTAAGTCGCTTATGCTCGCGGAGATGATATCATCTCACCGCGCATGTCATAGATTGAGCTATGATGCTGCCGTGAATAAGCTAGAAAAATTAAAGGGCAGCAAGAAAGACAAGGATAGGAGGGAAGCCGAAGACGAGATGGAAAGGGCAAAGCAACGATAGTGTGTCTTACCCACATTCATTTACATTCGTCTGCTGACGTCAATTCATTATCCAGCGAGGAAACAGCGGAAGATGTTCGGGCCCATATGGAAGTTATCCAGGATAACGAATTGAACCAGCAGAAAGAGCTGACCTCTTTCCTAGACCTGGAGGTTAATTTCGTTCAGAATTACCTGGAAGTCCTGCAAGGTGTCAAGGCGGATTGGAAGGCTAGGTTTGTGGAGAACCATGAATGCTGTATAAGACGGATACTGACGGGATACGTCAATGCAGCGCGGCCCCATCAGACCATCGGAAAGAGTCCCTCAAACGTATTGCTTCGAAGCGTTCAAGAGAAACCAAGTCGCTTTCTCGTTCCAGACGTGGTAGTCGCTCAGAAAAAGTATACGACTCTTCTGATGACGAAAGCGGATCACCGACAAAAGTGACACTACATGCAAGATCGGAGTCGGGAAGTAAGCCCTCATCCCGACCTGGATCTCGTCTATCGCTTTCCAGGAAGCGAACGAACAGTACAGCCACCGCAGGCGGTGGTGAAGACAAGGAAACCGAGAAGGAAAAGGCTACTCGGAGGATGAGCGTCACAGGCTGGGCCTCCAGCGCCGTCGAGTCGATGAGGAAGAAGAACAGGGATGTGGATTTGTTCACCACTATCGGTGACAATGATCCTGAGCACCATGAACAGGAGTCCGGGTCTTCGTTCAGGAAGGCGCTAACTCGCCGCCCTTCGGGCAGGAAAAAGTCGAAAGAGAACTTGCCCAATGGATCTCCACAGTTGCCTGCACGTATCTTAAAGCCTCCTTCATTGCAGGATAGGAAAATTGTGCGCGCGTTGCATGATTTCAACGGCTCGTCAGACGAGCTGAGCTTCCGGGCTGGAAGCGAGATTGTGGTGGTAAACGAGGTCCTTGATGGGTGGTGGATGGGTGAATTGGACGGACGCACTGGACTGTTCCCAACTACGTATGTGGAAGTGGTGACGTCGAAGCCCTCGCCACCACAGCGCCCAAACAAGCCTAGCAATATTACGAACACGAAAGTGCCGGTGGATGAGGAAGACTACCGCAGGTCTCTCGATGATGAGGAGGGGTATGGGACTAGTGACTTGGATGATGAGTTTGGCACGAAGCCGTTGGCTCATCAACGTAGTCCCTTCTACGGTGGATTCGCCGATGCAGCTAGCATCGTTAGCAGTACTACAGAGGAAGAGGAAGAACAGAAATTTGTCCCCGTTCCTGCGAAACGGCCGGCTTTCTCATCGGATGATGACAGCTCCCTCATGTCCGTCGCACGCGCTACGCCAAACTCCAGGTCACGTACGCCCATTCACAACCTCGATCCTATCCAGCGACCTCTTCTCAGTCGCGATGTGGTCTCCGAGACGCCTATGAGTAACAGCAGCCCGACGAAGAAGGCTCCTCCTCCCCCTCCCCCCCGCCGTCCATCGAACAATGCTCTTACCGCCACTCCTCCCATTCCCGAGCGGCGTTTGAACGGTTCAGGTATTCGTACGACAACATCTGTATCTCTACCCGCCACGAGCTACATGTCAACGCCTGCTTCGTCCGTGAGCAGTCATGGACATGGTAGCGATAGATCGCCGTTCGAGAGTGCTCTGGATGTGTCCGTTGGTGGTGGCGGTAAAACGAGCTGTACGCAATTCAGGCAGAACCCGTTTAAGCCGCAGGGGATGTGTAGCAACTGCTTCGAGTTCCATCAGTAATGCCGTCGTACTTATGCATGTATACATTTTTGCGTCGCAGTCCGACCTCGTGGTGGACTCGTGGTACCGAGTATTGTAAAATCTATATCTAGTTCAGGATTTTGATTAGGTGTATTAATTATATAACAACTTACAATGTATTTTTTTTAGCTGAAGATCATGGACTGCAGTAGCGCACTCTGGGAATTGATTCTCCTTTCAGTAACAGCGCCGTCTTCACCATCTCAAATCTACTTCTCTCAAAAGAGTCCGTGAAAGCTCAGTGGGGATAAATATAGCATCTAATCACGTGCTATAAGGTTAAGCTCGCGATTTCCAACTTTCGTTTCTCCTCCTCACTGCCGCACGGACCTCTGCTTGCGTCTTATCCTGTTCCGCTGCGTGCAATGACGACTACACTCAAGAAACGAAAGATAGCGGTCCTAGGCTCTCGTTCAGTTGGTAAGCTTTCATTTCCTATCCCCACCTACACCCGTGCTCATCAGACATCGCCTATTCTAGGGAAATCTTCGCTTGTAAAGCAGTTTATCGAGGTACCTCCTTGAGCAATTATTATCTAAAGAGAGGTCGTCTCAGGGCACCTCTTTTTAGAACCATTTCGTGGACTCTTATTACCCGACTATCGAGTCCACTTTTGCAAAGAGCGTCGTTTATAAAGGAGTTGAATATGATTGTCATATCATAGATACTGCGGGGCAGGTGAGTGATAAGCAGTTTTCTCGTGGGACACAGCTTGCTGACGGTCACTTGTAAGGACGAATACTCCCCTATCAACTCGCAATACGCTATCGGGATACATGGCTACGTACTTGTCTACTCTATCACCTCGCGGAACTCTTTCGATATGATCCAAATTGTGTACGATAAGATTGTCGATTTCTGCGGTCTGAGTGACATCCCCTGCGTAATCGTGGGGTCCAAGTCAGATCTGACTCATAAGTCAGCATCATTTTCGTTAATTCTTCTGGATTTAGAGAGCTAAACTACGGCTTATCCTCTTATCAGCCGTCAGGTCGACTCCACTGAAGGCCAGAAGTTGGCCCAGGAGAACAAGACTGCTTGGATCGAGACTAGTGCTAAGAATAATGTTAATGTCGGTGAGTAGGAACTTCTCCCATTCTTGATCCGGTGTGAGCTTCATCTCTTCTTTTTGTTCATCAGGCAAGGTGTTTGAGCTCTGCCTGCAGGAAATCGAGAAGCGAACCGCCCCTAACCAGGTGGAACCCCCGGCGAAATCCTGTGTTATTATGTAGCCACGTTCGTCAAATATCCTACTTTTTTTAAGCTATGGATTATCTTTTCCGGGCTTTTGCTCGGTTGTAATCTGGTGTCTGAATTGCTTTATGGTTATCCCTTGCTGTGTCTCGCTCGTTTGACTGGAAATTAGCCCGCAACCCTTATATATATATTGCTACCCATGGACTCTTTATTGCGCTTGATTATAGACACTATAGCTACCTAGCGTAGTTTTATAGGACTCTTGGTGTATGTTTGTAGGTGGTTTGTAGAAGCTAAGCTTCATCGGAGTATTCAATGAAAAAAATGTGGAGGAGATAGAGTGATCTATTGAGGAGTGAGCGTAGATTGACTTGACTACTACAAGCTTGGCAGAGGGCATAAAGGTATCATTCACAGCATCATTGCCTATATCGAAGCCTCTAGTGAACCTGATGTCGGTTACGGATCGATATCGGAGCGAACTCGGAGGAAAAGGATATTTGTCGCGAACTGCAGAAAGAAGCTTTTACACAGCATGCACAAATAACTGCCATAGCACGGGCAAACAAGTTATTCGGCTATTTCTGTTCTTAAACTTCCATCTCTATCCTCTGCAACATGCTATAACTACGGGGATTCTAGATGAACCTTCGGTATATCAACCAAACAAGAAATCCTTCTCTATTTAAGTGGGGGAAATGCGGTTTATATGTCGATAAAGGGTTAATTGTCGTTAATAAACCTCCCGGACTGGTATGCCAGCTGGAAGGAGAAAAATCACAAGTTGATGTAAGATTCTAACACATTCTAGAACGTTAAATCTGACCATTCACATTTAACTGTATAGTCAACACCTGCGAGCCATTTTAATTTTCTACTAAACGGTAGGAGATTAGGAAACGCCCCAACGACCAAAGCTTCACCACAATTCCTATAGACATCCAGCGAAGCTTGCATCTGCCATCAGTTCCATATCCAGTTCATCGTCTGGATAAGGTCAATATGAACTTAGTTTAATGAAGATAATGATGACCGACGTCCTTTCAGGGTACAACAGGCTGTCTTGCCCTTGCACGTTCAGCTACATCTGCACGGCAATTGTCACAACAATTCCGGCAAGGAACCGTTGATAAATCTTATCTTGCCCTCGTTTGTGGCGACAGGAATACCTTTTCTGGTACCCATGGTGAAATTCGGGCTCCTATCCGTTATTCAAATGGTCGAGCTCAGATCGGCCTGGATGGAAAACCTGCTGCAACTGACTGGGAACTTATAGGGTCCTCTGTGAGAGATATTTCATTATGTATCTTGCTTTCACAATGGTGCTAACATGGACGTAAAATAGCCGACCGTTCCTGTGTCTTTGCTGCGGCTGAATCTACTGACTGGTCACAAGCACCAGCTGCGCGTTCATTTAGCTCGTTGTTTAGAAGGTACCGTCAAACGTTTGCATACTATGTGGAGTTGGATGTCTTCTCAATATGGATTTAGCACCTATCCTCGGAGATGAGCTTCACTCTAGAACAACAACATCAGAATCCATCTCGCATTTGACAGAGGTTCCAGACGAGCGTATGTTCTTGCATTCACATGAAATATCTTTCTACGTGAGTTGGCTTCATATCTCATATCTGATTTATACTGATGTTAATGTTTTCAGCGCTATAGGACCTCAGGACCGAAAAGGCGATTCCGGCTCGGTATTCGTTCTCCTTTGCCTCATGACCTCTTGAGAATATGCAAGGACTTGAAAATACCACTGAATGGCACTGATATAGTAGGTGGGGTTTTCATTAATCAGGATCGGGTTGAAAACGGCATTGTTTCCGATCTGGACGGCTACTGGTTACAGACAAATAGATACGAGAAAATGGTATAATGTTAAGTACGATCATAATGTTAATAGTATGTCCTTCGTGTGTTGGTGGGGTATCAAATGTGATATGGTGATTTCTAAGGTCCGAATTTTGTGCCTTCCAGAAACACAAAGTTTTAAAGCTACGGATAAATAGGTCACGTTCTACGACCACGAGTCCTTTAGTGAACTGTCGTGGTGGCATGCTGGGTACCATGCTCTTGAGAGTTCTTGACAGTAGAGCTAAGAGCTTGTCCCAATCCAACGGCAATGGCACCAATCGCGTGGGCTGCACCCGATGCAAGCACCGCACCTCCAGCTCCGGCACTGATAGCAGGAAGGGCTGGGATTGACCCAGCAGTGATGAGAATCGCGCTGATAATGCTCATGGTCTTGGGATGTTCACTCGTAATATACTCGAGTGCTGTGCACGCGTTCAGCAGCCATACCGGTGCTTGGGTGATGGTGGTAACTAATAATCAGGAATTCGTAAGTTAGAACGTCAAATTCAGATAGACTGATCACTAACCTTCGCCACCATGACCATGGCTGTCTGAGGTATTCGTTCTCGACGGTGTCGGAGGTTTGGATACAGCCCGAGAGGCGGTAGTACGAGAGTTGTTAGCAACAGCGCTGTCGGACTTGGCTTTCTGATGGGTAGGCCTATGAGGAGAGCTCTCTCGGCTGTCCTTCGATTTACCATGAGAGGGCCAGAATGAAGACTCTGTCGCAGCCCTGACAGGCTGACGACGAGGGGCAGGCTCAGTGGGTGTGTCGACAGAAGCCTGTCTGGCAGGCCAAAAGGACGTATTCGCTCGAGAAGGAAGAGTACGCTTTTTGGGAGCATTATCCTGAACGACGACATTAGGTTTGTCATCCTTATCGTCTTTCTTCCTCATGAACCAAAGTCCTGACGGTTTGCCTTGGACTTTAATGGTCTCCGTCGCTGACTTGTCGATACCCCCTAAAATAATCTCGTCAACGAAGAGTTATCTTATGGAAGTACAAGACGCTTACATCCCATGTTTTGCATAGCGATGCGGAATTTCTTCCAGGTCCATCTGTATTTACCGCCGTGTACTTTAAGTACCACTTGTTTGAGTTCATCTAGCCTGCAGAAATGTTCGTTTCAGTACAATGGAGATGTCGTTCAGTTATATGATGTTACCTTGCTTTGGCCTTTGACCCCATAAAGTGCTGAGCAACCTTGTACCAGTATTCTTCCGGGATATTTCGCGCGACACAGCCAGCTCTGATTTGTTCGAGCCATTCGTCTACAGGGGGATCCTTCTTCGGGTTACCGGTGAATTGTGGGCCATCTGTCCAAGAAGCATAGATGGGCTCCAAGTCGAAGGGTTTAACCTTGAATGCGTCGAGCATGGTGGGTGTAGGTAGTATGTAAGTGAAATGTAGTGGGTAAATTTACCGTTGGAGGAATAGAAATAAGACATAAATAGGCCATATATAGAGACGAGCCTCATTGCACTCGTGCGTTGATGACAGTGCATGTATCGGCTAGCCTCAATGGGTGGGATGTAACTCTGGACTTTCGACAACGTCGCGGAACCCGAAGTATCTGGCAAGCATGATGAAATGAAAAACACGTTGTACTCACCTTACTAGGGACACGTTCCGAGGTGCAACCAATCACGAAACGGGATCAAGTGCATTGAAGGTTCTGTGGAGACCACATAATCATGTAAGGTACTTCGAAGGATGATCATAGAAGATTATCGCAGACGCTACAATTTGTAAGTGTCCGAAAAACTACCAGGTGTGCCGGATAAGGTCCCCGTGTAAACTAGATATACACCCATTAGAATTGATATTCAATACCGCAGAGCCGGGGCTGTACAAAACGCCAGAATGGATAATTTAAGAAAACCAGTGTAAACCTGAGAAAAGGATCAATGTTCACAAACGACACGATAACGGATCATGATCGGCATCGATGGACGGACTTTTTATATCGGGAAGTCCAGGTTATCCTATCTACTCGACGGGCACGGATCGGTGACTGTTGCAGAAGGACGTATCAACCACTTTGTAAGTGCGCGCAGAATGAAACGCTACTCACTATCTGTCCATACATCCATTCACCAGCCTACCATCGACCATCGTTCACGCCTCACTTTCGCAACGACGGCTTTGCTCACTCTCCAGTGAGTCTCGCGCTTGTTGAAGTCAAAAAACTCTTGCGATGTAACTATGTGGAAACTTCCTCGTGGGGGACCTCCTTGTCCATCGAGAGCGGAAGAAAGAGATTCCTGGACGGTATTCAAGGATTGGTGATGAAGGTCTTTTCATTCTTGTAAAACAACAATGTAATGGCTGCGTCCTGGGAGGGAGTTTGAACATCGGCGAGGAGTACAGCATGCTAGGCGAAATGGACGCTTTGTAAACACCTACGTCATCGACACTGTCAGCAAAACCCGTAAGTATCTGCACGGCGAAAGGCAGGCCGTGGCGCGATGACGCTACAATAACTTCTGGCGTCTCAGCACCCCTAAGGTTCCAGTCTGGTTCGATGTGAAGAAACTGTTATGTGGAACTCAGACACTGGACGAGGGATCTTATCTTTATAGACAACCCGATCTGATAATGCTATCGCTGAGATTGTTGGATAGGAATCCACCAAGCCAGTGGCTTGGGTATCCGATGTTTCTGAGTTCCACAAGAAGGCCGATGAACGCTACAAGATTGTTCGGAAGCTTCACAAGTTTGGGTCGAGTGTCGGACTTTCCAGGACTAAGGAAACAAAGTAGAAGACGTGTAAGCTACACCTTCAGATCTTCACGACTGGCCAAAGACACGGGTGGCCATGGAAGAGGATTAGGAGCAAGTGGAACAGATGCTGAACCGCTCTGCCGTCAAGAGTACAGATGTCCAAATAACGCTGTAAACCTTTAGGAAGGAAGGTAGAGACATATACGAATGTCGGAGCCTCTCTCTTAGGGGTATTGTCACGGATAGGAAGTCCGTGTTCTCTGTTGAAAGTTCCGATTTGCTGTATGTCTCCGTTGCATCCAGGTCAGACGAGGGATAGTCGCTCTCGGTTCCATTCTATGTAAAATATTAGCATTAGGAAGAGAGAGATATTGGACAACATACCATGATGGTTATATTGAGTTTCCAGATTTGGCGAACTATTTTGATGATCTTGGAAAGAATTAATCGGCACACTTCAAACGGCGTCATTATAAACAATATATACTGGGCTTCAACAGGCTCTCCAATGCCCTCCCTTGCGAAATCTTCGAGAAAAACTCAAAGCCTACATGCTTACCACTCAACTTCGGCGGTGGCATAAAAACCTTCAGTCTTACGCCCGCTGCCTCATTTCTCCAGTCCATACTCAGGGCTCTTATCAACGCAAGCAGTTCCATAATCAACATCTCTTCATGTTCCTTAACTATCGTCCGCGTCTGCGCAGCAGTAGCATTCGGTATCCCCAGACTCTCCGCCGTCTCTTTCACTTGGCTGTCAGTGAGATTCTCAATGAGCCTAGTCGCCCCAGCGCATTCTATAACGTGCGGGTTCCCCATGTATCCGAAGGTGGCAGCGTTCACGGATTCCATGGCGGTGATGCGGTCGGCGTGCGTTCGAGCCCTGAGAAGAAGCGCGGCATGTTGATTTTGGAGCTTTCGGTTGCCTAGTAGGCGAGTGCTTTTCGGAAGTGACGGATGGAGGGATGGAGGAGTAGTACCTCATTTACCATCTCCAACATCGGCAATTAGGAAGGAAATTTGTGAGAGCTGTTCCTTCGACATGGTGCGTAGCTTAATTAGGTTCTTGTACTCCAGACCCCAGTCATCTACCATGGAAATGATTTCGTCCATGTCAAACTGTGCATCATGAATGAGTATTATATATATGTAGTTGAATAAATAGACACACCATGTAATACGTCAACCTTGGGGCTCTGTAATGAAGAGGTGCGTCTACGAGTGTATGTTACAACACTTCGTATCTCACAATTCACCATGTTCCCTTAAACATTGGTGTTTTCGACAGCCTAAGCTTTGCCTCGTGCGACATGGCAGAGCGGTGATTTAATGCCGAACGAATAGCTCTCCACATTCTCCAAGCCTGTCCATTTTTCGGATCGTCCTCGATGGCGACCTCATCGAGCTTCTTAATAGGAGGCCTGTGTTCCTCGAGCACCCAAATCGGGTCGATGCTCCCATCCTGAATTCCATGGCTCAGGGTCTTCACCAAACGCGCTGATAGCTGGAATGCGAGGCCTGGTTCCGGGTTGAGTGACGCCAAGTGCAAAATGGCTGCGAGAACCACTGGATAGTCGCCTAGCTCGTAGAGAGCCGCGCTGCGGTTTGAAGGGAAAAGAGCACTCGCAGGGTCGAACTTTTCCGCCTGGAATTTTGGACGAGAGTCAACGCATGTATTTTGCGAGGATATTGCAGTGCACTCACCTCCGTGTACATTCTCACCGGTCTGCAGCACAGGTATCATACATATGTGAGAAGATTAGTAGCCTGAGAGTGTACTCTAAGAGTTTTCCATCCTTGAAGAGCTTGCTTTCTATGTCTTTAGCCTGTAGGGCCTTTGGTGAGGACATTTTGAGATGAGTATCCAGGAGAAAGCTGAGAGCAACGAAATCTCATTCCAGCCACGCGAGTTCGATCACGTCAAATTATGAAAACGTCCCGTCGATAGTCATTATCTTCGTCCTTAAGGCTTGTGCGCAGCAGTTTAGATGACACTGCATTGCTGTGTGCAAGATGAAGGTAAGAGGTAGGATCGGCTAAATACGCCATGACGCCAGGACCATCAACGGTGACTGCAGTGCTGAACGTCGTGCATAGCGGTCGTGCTGCGTCGTCACGGTCATTCTCCGACATACTTACATACTGAATTAATTTCATGCATGTTCCTCATCAACGCCGGTGCAATCCTCTTGCTATGAGTCTTTAGACCGACGATGCGGCAGCTGAACGTCCACAACGAGATAAATTTTATCGTCCTGTCCAATCGAACGAATGGCTGTCATATACCGTAAACGCTGTCCGGTGACTCCGAACGACTGAAAACTCGAGCATTCCGGGGCCAGAGTTTAGTAGTAAAAAGCGTCGGCTCCGAGCAGCGAGCACGCCGAAAGCGGTTATCAGACGGACGCGACACGGTTTGCTGTCTCTTCCGAACCACCACCAGCGTCGTCGCAGCCAGCCTTGAGCCTGCGTATATCCCCCAAAGCCTACACTTTCCACAGTTTTATGCTCAATAGGCAAACTCAAGCTAACCCGTCAGACTTCGATAACGATAAATTACCCAAATCCTCTCCCAGCACCCCCAACCAAGATGGAGTTCCCGATGTTCACCAGAATCCAAGCACCAGGAGCAGCTTTATCCTTGCTATGCCTGCAGAAACACTCACAGGAATCACCGCATATCTCGATCCGCCATCGCTCAAGGCGCTTTCTGAGGTTAACAGGCTGTTCTATCAACACGTAAAGGACGATAACACCTGGCACCGGGCGTTCGTCTACCAGTTCTTGGGCATTGGACCTGAGAGTGAGTTACGCGATGATGTGAAGAGCCTCATGCTAAGGCGTTCGGAACGGTCTTGGAGGAACGAGTTCGTCGTTCGATACAACCTCAGGAGGTGCGTTTCATCATGATGTCACTCTGCAGTCACTACCAACAATGCTGGGTTGAATGGCCAGCGTTCTACTGCTGCCACTATTCTTTTCATTCATTCCTGCTGGAGTCTATACAATTTGCTAACCACCCGTTTCATCCAGACGATGGGAACGATCCCGCAACCCCACTGTAGCCCATTCCCCGGTGCACTCCCGCATCTCAAGCATGCACTTGCTCCCATCGCATGGCCTCCTCTCTGCCTCCCTCAAATACGGTATTGTCTCCCGCTCCCTTCCCCTTACAGGCAAGATCCTCGCCGGATACATCGACGCCGCAGGCACCCGCACTGGGCTAGGCATCGGCAACCCCAACGCCGAATTCTCGCCCAATGTCTCCGTCTGTGCGCTTGCATCCGAGGGCGGCACTGCCAAGGTCCTATGGGGGTTCAGGAACGGTGAGGTCGCAGTTATGTCTGCTTCGCGCACGATGGACACTCGGCGCGCAGCAGCCGATGTGTTAAGATGCGCGCTTGGGGATGAGCACGAGGGGGAGGTCTTGGATGCTGTTTGGGATGATGCTCAGACGTGCGTTGCCACCGCGGGCGTTGATGGCCTAGTGAAGGTGTGGGATGCGAGGACCATGGCGTGCATATGGACGTCGGAGCGTAAAGAGGGCACGGTCAAGGATGCGTGTGTTAAAGTTGCTACTGCGATGACGAATGGAGTCGTAGTGGGTGTCATGCGCAGTGGCAAGGTTCATATTTGGACTGGCTTCAAAGAGCTGGTACAATCGTTGTCGACAGGCCTTCTTGGGGCTGCTGAGATTACGGAGACCACCATCCCCTACCCCGTCACCGGAGAATCGGATACCACGACACGTGATCTAGCATATGAGGTGAAAGCCTTGCATATTGATCCCTATTCCGCAAAACCGACTATCCTTGCCGCATACGATGACGACTGCTTCTTCCACCGTCTTCACATCAACCTTGCCACGAAAGCTCTGGAAACGACCGCCTTCGGAGACGCCTCATTTGGACCCATATCCTCTGTTTTACCCGTCTTCGGTGACTCAGAGAAGGGCCAACAGAGCTTTGTCATCGTCGGCGACCACATTGGCTGTGTAAGCGTCTACACTTGGAACGCTACTCTCCGAGCAGCGTCTACTTCTATACTTCCAACTCGCAAGTTCGAAGCACATGAAGACGGCGCTAGCGTCACAGCTTTGCATTTCAACGATACAACCCTTATCACTGGCTCCGTTCGGGGAAGCACGCATGTGTTTGATGCGCTTACATTCGAGCAGCTGCGGTTCTTCACGTCTCCTGTTCCTCGTATTCGTGGGGGACGCATACCACAAGGTGTTGATCCCAGAGAGCGAGAATCAGTCACGCAGATTTTGGTGGGACCTGAGAAAGAGGTGTTGTGTGTTGCGGTAGGCGATCGTGTACTGTCGTGGAGGGCGGGATCTGTGCCCAAGTCGAACAGTGGTGGTGTCAGGGGAAGGAATATCACTGGCACAGTGTCGAAGAAGAAGAAGGCTGCAGGGAAATATCTTCGTAAGTTGATTATTGTTGCATCTATGAGGAATCGAAGCTAACATCACGTTATAGAACAACTGGAGATGAACCAGACGATTACAGAGTCAAAGGACCTCCTCAAATACGAAAAGGAGCACATACAACGTGTATATGGCAGAGAGCGTGAACAGCGTGCCCATCTCGATACGCTCGGCCTGAGCGAAGTCGAAGTAGTCGAGTACGTGCTTATGCTGAGTCGAGACGAAGCAATGCAGAACAGAGCCGCTGGTGATGGCCTTACCGACCAGCAGATGTCAGCTGCTATAGATGAGGGCGTTTTCGAAGGTGACTTCGATGATATCCCTGTCGCTGGGAGCAGCCATACCTCTGATCACCGCGTCTACTCGTCTCCACTTTCGACGTCTTCTTCCTCGTCCTCACTTTCTAGTCGATCGGGAGTTACTCTTTCTCCCTCCGGGCGTCCCGTGCCACGCATGAATCCATCCCCGTCAAACCATAAAGTACAAGTATCTCCACCCTTCAAAGCAGAGCCGACGGAGGCCGGTTCTGGGAAACGACCCTCATCGCCCCCAAAAGCGCGCTCACCAGGTCTACCACCTTTGGAGAGCTTCAGACTTCCGGGAACTATAAACTTCCCACCAATTAGTGCCAGTCCAAAGTCTCGTGGAATGCCCATTGCGTCTTCTTCTAAAAGAAGAGACAGTGGGGGTGCGTCCAGCCACTCATCAGCGGTGGGTAGTCCGAGGTCTGTCAAGTCAAGTGGATCCGCTTGGAATACGCCTTTGAGTACGCCTGCGAAGAGCAGTCCTGCTACGTCTCCTCCTATTCAAAGGTCTTCTTGGACTTCTCGCGCGAGGGTTTCGCCACCCATGGCTGCTGTTGATGAAATGGACGATGACTTGCGCTTCGCATTGGAGTTAAGTCTCGCTGAGGCCAAGAGTCGTGGCGAGGCCTGATTTGTGACTGTGGATAGGCGTTTTGAAATATAGACTTCGTTCTAGTATGTTGTTTAGATGCAATATGCCCTAGGACAGTTTACCTTTATAACTTGCTAGATAAATAATCTCGTAGATGTGTAATTTCTCGTATGCGTTTATAGATTATGAGTGTTTCCGTCCATGGGATACGCGTACGTCAGAGAGATGGTAAAGTACAGATATTGATTGATAAAGTTGTGATGCTTGTCGTTACACTGTCCTCCGGTCAGTCATGGCTCGTACAATGGAACCAGTCCCCGCAACTTCCGTCAACTGCAAAACGATGGGTTAGCTAACGCAATAGTATGACTGGCTAGGTCTTACCTTCTCATGCCATCCTAACAGAACACTCCCGCTGATATCTCCCCATCCCGGCATACCCATGCCTTTGTATAGATACTTCATCAAGGTGTCCTGCGAGTCTTGTGAGAGGGTTTTGATTATACCGGTGATTTCCGTCGACTTTGTTGAGTTCAGGATAGTCAGGAGGGTCTGCAATGTTATCTCCTGTACGATAATCACGTTGGTATTGTCAGATAATGCGGTCGGATGAAGTCATCGGTCCAACCTTCGCAGCATCGACACCAGGACCGTATGGAGCATTGTCGAGGGTGATGCTCAGCGCTTCACCGATATCTCCTCTGTATCAAGACTCGTCTAATCGTCTATTGCTTAACAAGCATAGGGTGTAACGCACTTGGCTAATGAACTCCTCACAGCTGCCTGCCTCTGCTTTGCGTCGTCTAGCACCTGGGCGGGATCCCGAGGATCGGCGTCATAAAGTTCTGACTCCTGAAGGGTGTCCTCGTCGTAGATGTCAATGTCGATCTTGCGAAAAGCAGTGTCCATGGTGATTAGATGGAAAGTTAGTGGTACGCGACGCTGCTAAGTAGTTCGCGCTGCGAGAGCTTGCTTGCGCGTATTGGGCAAAGGCTTTAGTGGCACCGCCACATCTACACCTAGTACCTTCCTCATTCAGACCACTCTCTGTAAATCATACTCATTGGTCCATGTTGTCATTTACAAATCAATTCAAAGTAATACAAATGAGACAACAGCTGGTATAAATATTATGGAGTTTTGCCTGGTCAGTCATTCAAGCGAAGAAGCTTGATAGCATTTCCTCGTTTCAATGAATCCAGATCTTTCTTATTCAACGTCTTGTTCAAACCGTCAACCCACACTGCACCCTCAGCGATATCCACCTGTATCACGTAAAAATTAGCCTAGAATAGCGATAAGCGTATACCACTTACATATGGGTAGTCGACTGAATATAGAATTTGATCTAGCCCAATCTCCTTCATATGGAACTGGAGAAGATCGGTAGCAAAGTTTCCCGATGTTGTCTCGAAGAGATTAGTGCTCCAATAGAATGTAACATTTTTTTTCATTGGCATGCCAAGGGGAAGTTGTCGACGAAGCTCTGAGATAATGATGAGCATTTTTTATAATAGCGGGAGTGAGATTCTACTTACGCTCGTCAATGCGAACAAGGTCAGAAGGAATGCGCTCACCCAAATGGCCAACTATGATCTTCAATTTGGGGAAGCGGCTACGTGGTGGGTTAGCTTCAGATACTTTTAATCTACATTCTTAGTATATAACTCACTCAAACACCCCATTCGTGCATAAGCTATGGACAAAGCATGAATGAGCAGTAGTCTTCAATGAGTTATCCATCGAAAGACATACCCTAGGATATGGGTGGAGAGTGTTGCCGCAAATTCTTGAGCTGGACCTAAAAGAAATGGTGCATTTCGATAAAGTAAATTTGAAATTTGATCGATGTTGGATCGAGGGTGGAAGTAGACCGGGACATCGAGATCAGTAACCATTTGCCAGAATACGTCGTACTCTGGTTGGTCAAAGAAGAGTAAAGTAGCTAGAAGCAGTCATTAAGCAAGAGAAACTAGGTAAATATAATGCTCACAGTTATCAGGTCCAGATTGCTGGTAATCATTAATCAAAGCGCCTGTACCAAAGCTATTATAGATACGAAATGTTGGATCTACACAAACAACGCATACCAAGGAAACCGAGTTCTTTTACTGTCCGTTTGAGCTCTTGAGCAGCAACGGTGGCATTATGCATAGCCAAAGATGCGAATCCACCAAATCTTTCCGTATTGTTTGCAATAGATACAGCCAGTTGGTTATTGACAGTGATCGCTAATTGCGCTGCTTCAGTAGGGTTTGAAATGCCTTGGATACAGGGTTGGGAACACGATAGAACCATCTGCGAGCATCGTAAGTAGCATAGCGAGCCCAAAGAAATGTCAAAACACACACAAAGTCCACATTGTTCTGATTCATTAAAGTCAATCGTTGATTGTGGATATCGAGCAAATTCGCTCTAAGTTCTGCATTGGTCCCACCTAATAGTAATGGACAATGTTTGATTGAGATTGTTCACAAATAATCCGAACATACCCAATGCAGCACTTTTGTTACTGTGAACAAGAAACATTAATATAGAGCAGCTAGTTCAAAACTAGTAGACGTTCAAACCCTAGCTGATCCAATAATTCAGGTATAGTCCAGGCCTCTTCGAAAATTATGGTGCCAGTGCCACTATCGTGCCATTTCCTCGCATTTGAGAGGGTAGAGAAAGATGCTAGTGAGAGCGCGAAAGAAATGGAGTAAGCGAGAAGTCTCATGGTCGATAAACTTGGTTATCGTGTTGGTATTTGGGTGCTTTATAAATGCTCATTGAACGCCGTGAGTACCTTCTACATTATTTAGTAGTGTCACGATGACAAACTAAAAAAATCCTTGCAGAGCCTGCGGAACAAGAAGCGGAATTCCAGGATCAATAGCACACGAAACGCCCGCGAACGTTGCAAAATCCTCGTGGTCCAAAGTATGGTCTGACGGAAAAGCATAAAAATACGCGGATCTGCCACCTGAAATCTATAAGTATCGGAGAGTCTGAGCCTCATGTGTATCGAACGCCAAAATAAACGAAGTGGAGCTTATGATAGATTTGCGAGAGATAGACTTCTGATATAGTTTTCCAAGCTGATGAGTGCAATTTGAGGGCGAAACTTCGCAGGAAGATCAAAAGAACTGTACCATATTTTTATGTGACTCTCTCACAGAACTTCATGTGACCTTTGTGCCGAAGTCTATCATAAATATAAGAGCAGCCCGAGGAAGAAGTTGAGAAGATAAAGACAATAATAGCGCAAAAGCCAGCGCAAAGTTTGGTCCGATGTTGATTCCGTTGGATGACGAGTTCTCCAGGGTTGAATATTGATCCATCCCGTGTTTCGCATGAGGGTGTATGGTGGTGGACATTTTGTACCTGACATATGCATACTGTAGTAAGCCTAGACCACATAATAGGTCGCTGTACCATGATGCAGGAGCTAAATCCAGAACCGTAGACACCTCTTCGGAAAAGCTGGAGATGCGGGCACACGTGACCAATATCATCATACTGCCAGATTTAGCAGAGCGCTTTTTATCGCGCTACGGTCGGTAACATATTGATAAAAGCCATGGAAATGACATTTATGTTTCGTTTCTTCAACTATCCACGATAAATAACAACAGATATAAACCTCTCAAATAGTGACTCCAACAAAATGCGAATATTTCATCGTTTCCTTGTAATTTAGACATCCATTTAAGTGGTGAAGGCGGCGATGTTGGTAGATGAGCATTGTGATGGGATATTTTACCTTTGGGGAGGTCAGGGAGGAAGACGTGCATTCCTAACCAGGCTGTAATTACATCATCCAAACGTGATACCAGATCGAACTTTATTCTTAGAGATGTCTACAGTTTTGGATTTAGCTGGAAGCTGGACTAGCTGCTATGAGCAAACCAATGTTGTGAATGGAGGTGTATGCCAAGCGAGGCCAAACAGTATCTTCCACGCGTTACAGTTCACCGTGTTTTCGACCTTCGGTTTATTTGTTGTTCTCGCGCTTGTTTGCCCGGAATCTCATAGCCTCGGGATGCTATATATCTGAATCTTTATCTTTACGACTTTACCGGAAACAATACCTCCGTCTACGCTCTCAATATAAACGGTTATTTTTGTATACCGAATCATCCACTTCATTCAAGCCACACAGGACCATTTCAACACGTTTGTCCACGTTCAAAGCCGTTGTGTACATCATTCTAACCAACTTTCAGCTATGTATTCGGAAATAAACTACTATGAGGCTATAAATTCATCACTGCCTACTGATTTGGGAGAGAAACTGAAAGCTCTTAATGGCGCCGAGTTCGTACTTAGCGATCTCGTCCGTTTTGTTGTAGGTGGGGAATGCTCTTCAAGTTCGTCTTCTGAATTGAAGGCCCAGTGGAACTCCAAACAAGCAGCTGCGAAAGCTATTCTTGATAAGCTGACACAGTCATCTTCAGATAATAAGAGGGCGAGGGATGACAGGGATGCAGCGGATTCGCAAAGTTCAAAACGCCCACGACTATCCCCATTTACGGCTATACCTTCACGCACAAATGATGACGGGAACCCTATCTTCACGCTTCATTCAGTGTCAGTTACATCCCCCATTCGCAAGAAGGTGGATATCACGATACACAATTCCACTATCAAGTTTACCAGCCCGTCTACCCAAGCAGTGGAAGCCACTGTTCCTCTTTCATCCCTTCGCAGAGCATTCCTCCTTCCAACACGCGGCAAGTCAAAAGCACATTGGACGGTTGTCCTTCTCTCCACTGATATCCCAGACCGCGGGAAAGCCACCAGCACTTCGGCGCAAGAGAATCCTCAAGTGATCTTTGGCATCGACGCGACAACAGCTGCTCCGTTCACAATAAGCACCTATGATACCGACTCCAAAGCTTCTGCTAATGTGCTACCAAAAGGTACCGCCATCCTCCCTTCAATACGCGACTTCCTCACCCACCTTGGAATCCCGTTACACGAACCTACAATAGAGGTGTTCAAAAGTGTATGTGCTGGAGTTGGGAACAACGCATCTAACGGAGGCATTCCCGGTATTGAGGCCCATCGTGCTGCAAAAGCTGGTAGCCTATGGTTTACCCGTGAGGGCATCTTGTGGGGCGAAAGCAAGCCCTGCGAGTTCTGGGCTGTCGAAGATCTTATAGGAAAGTCGGAGGGGGTGCGAATTGTCGGAGCCAGCGGCCGCACTTGTTCCGTCATCTTGACTCGGAAGACTGGAGGCGATGAGCCTGTAGGTGAGGATGAGGAGGACATGGGCGAAGAAATGGAGTTCGGAATGGTCGATGCACGGGAGAAGGAGGGTATCAACCAATGGGTTAGGCAACACCGACATCTCTTTGGGAAGAAAAAGGAGGCAGAAGTTCTAAAAGAGACAGGCGTTGCGCCAGTGACGATTCATCAGCTGGACGACGACTCGGATGAATCAGACGAGGATTTCGAGATCGACTCTGATGAGGATGACAGTGGGAGTGGGAGTGATAGCTCCTCTGACGAGGGCGGGAATGGGGATGCAGAAACGGTCAACAGCGACGTTGCTGGATCTGGAGAAGAGGATGATGACGGCGAAGAGGATGATGAAGAAGAGACTGAGCTCAGGGAAGAAAATCACCCTCTTCTGCGTGCTGGCGCTATGCCTCGAATGTCTCGCGCTGCCATCGAGATGGCTGTTGGGTTGGTTGAGCAGGACATGATGGGGGACGGTGTAGAAAGTGAAGGTGATGAACTAGAGGACGAATTGGACGAATGAGTGGAGAATCGGACCATTTATACCTCATAGTACGTTTGCTAGTCTTTCACATTACTACTCTCTAACAGACTTTTAGTTAGCATTTGTATCCATAGATACCTTAACATAGGATAGTTTCACTCAGCCATGAGCGTGGTTCGAAAGCATATACTTGGACTGTTAGCTGCTAAACATACATCATGCGTTTCATGACTGAGTTATGCCTTCGTTTCCACATAACTCAGTCGTCGTTCTACAGGTTGCTCCCAGTGTTTAATGACTGCTCATTAGCCGAGCTAAGTGAGCTCCTTAGGCTAGCATTGGACTCAACCTTTTGGCATAGTGCATTATCCTTCAAACCAAGTTGATCATCACCTCGACCTGACGCATCGGCAGCCACGTATAGCTCGGGGCTCTAGTGTGTAATAGTATCAGTTACGCAATACTTTTTCCTCGATTGCAGGCGGAGGCTCGAGGCACCGATACCCCGCATTATGGCATCATTTCATCGCCCACAGCCGCAGTTGCTCATCTCGTCAAGTGACAGGCAACCTCTTGGTCATTCAACCGGCTCCCCCCTCTTTCGTTCAACAGTCGGCTCTCGGTTTTCACCGCTCACTGCACATATAATGATGTGCAGTATCGTGCAACTGTTGGTAATCAAACAGCTACTACAAGGTCACGCAGAAAGATGCCCAGGAATATCTGGGATGGTACGTGCTCTGGTGGAACGCCTCTAGAGTGATCGTCCGATTCCCCGCCGCTCCTCACCAACTCCCACGAACGGTAAACATACCCGGAGTCTTCGGAAGTATTGTACAAGTGAACATTCATCGAATATTACTGTCGCCGATCTATATCAGCACTACTTACGTGTTGTTTCAGAGCTTGAACAGCCCCTTTGGGAAGTTATCATTGCCGGTGTTCTAGAATCTTATTGTAGTTACTTCCAACGACTTACACACCAGGAAGTCTATTCGAATAATAGCCTTGCACTCGATAGTACGTTTAAATAAACGCTTAAATCAACAACTAATCTGATTGATACCAGAGCGATAGGAGAAATTTAATTCGCGTCTGTTTCGAGTCAATGTCCATTTCGTGATGAAATGAATTCAGACTGCGGCGCTCGCCGCCCACATATTTTTAGTCTACAATGAATCCTCAAATAACTCCACCACCTCCCGGTATATAAGTATCAAGCTAACGACTTTTTAGACCCCAGCATTCACCATCCCACCTCGCACTTCTCATTAACAATCGTTATGTCAGCCCTCACAACCCTTACCAGCTGGATTGAAGCTCATCTCAATGAGCTGGCTAGTGCAACCGACGAAGCGACCTTCGACAAAGCCTTTGACGACATGTTCTCCAAAAACATAACCATTACTTTCAACGGTTCGAACTTGACTCGAGACCAATATAAACAGTCGTTGTTGGAGTTCGGATTTGCTACACGAGGTTCTTCTACTGTCGATTTCATTGGTACTACTGAAGTGCCTGCGGAAACGAATGATGCTGGAACGGTAAGCCTAGCCATAAACCCGATTTACTACTAGCTGACATAAATTACTATATTACAGGTTGGATCTGTAGGGCTTTTCTTCAGCGCCATTCTTATCAGGAAGTTCCTTGTTTTTGGAGCACCCTCGGAGTCGAAAGTCACTTCGTCCATGAACGCTGTGTACGTTTTACTGCTTTTACTGTTTGACATAGTGATTAATTCCATTGATATCCATAGCGTCGAGAATGACAAATCACTACCCAAACCCCCAGTCACAGACACTGATTTCCGCAGGATTTCTGTTCTTAATCAAGTTCTCCTCACCTCTCCAGTTCCCATTGTGCTTCCTGGCCAGTCTGGAGCACCTAATAACGCATAAGCATGGCAGTAGCTTTAATTTGTACAGTTCGCTGTAGAAGTAGAACAAGGTGTATATAATGTTAAACGATACGTCGTGTATAATAAATGTGTCGACTAAATAGTTCCTGATATAGTTCCCCACTATTTCCCCCAAAGTAGACAACAAGTTAAACACCATTCTGGCTGAATGGTCGAGGTATATTTGGCTCTGATCTCGGACTGGTTGCGGTGTTTTTGTCCTGGTTAACAACTAGTTCATTCGGTAACGTAACAGCTCGGTCCACGGCGACAGGAAGGCCACGATGTCGGCCTCTTACCCTGTTAAACGTAAGAGGAGAATCAGTGAAAGAGAAGCACTCTCGAACATACATAATGACAATGACGACTAGTTTTGATAGAGGGCGCATCGCACCAACAAAAGAGAAGTTGTCCTGGAAGAGCAGTGATCAGAAAGGTTTCTCGTGCGTGCGTAGAAATTTCTACCGAAGGGAAGCCGAGACTCAGTCCAATCCCTCCAAACGCGGAGACAAGCTCAAAAAGCACTCTAAACAGATCAAACCATTTCTTTTCTTCATCTAAAAGATTATTGCGTTCTATTATTGCAACTAAAAACACACCCCACACAAGCCACCAAAGATCTGTAAAACTTTTCTCAATCTGCGAACTGCGACGAAGCGTTTTTCTCGGAAAGCACTCACCAATTGACATTTGTCTGCGCACATGCCAGCTAAGATAGCGACCAATACGCTCTCTTCGTGTTTTAAGATTGTTAAGGTCATCAGGTTCCTCATCTTCATCTTCTGGGGGTACGTCAAATACTCCCAACGACCGCTCCTCATACCTTAATCAATATCATCAGTACAGGCACATTCTTTTTTTTGTTGTTTTGTTTTGTAAAGACCTACACGTTTGTTGCGCGTATGCTCATGGCCACCTAAATGAAAAGTAAGGATGATCGGAGTGGAATATTTTCAGCTCCCGAGTTTCGTACCGGGTATACCTATTTCAGAATTAGATACTGAAAGCAAAACATTATGAGGGACTCACAGCAATGTACATCATAACGACGTAAAGAAATCTGTCGTCATGTCAGAGCTATTTTATCGAGGACAGATATATAAAAATAGTACAGACTGTAATGCAGGAGCTAAAGCCGCAATTGGAACAATAGAGAACCCTGACGCTCGGGCAGCAAGTCCTTGAAATAAGCCTGCCACTATGCGGGGTCCAATAGATATTGAATTAAAGGCCTCCAGGCCATGATCTGTTATATATAAAAATTACAACATACGGAAACTAATAAAGAAAATAGGAATTACTAAGAACGCCGAAGGCAATCCATTCAACTATACTGTTGATATTAAATCAGTAGGGCCAGCTGATTCTGAGTAAGTGACGTACCTGAAGCCAACTAAGCAAATGACTAAGAACCATGTTTGATGACTAGGGAATCTATGGCATACGTGGTGAGTTTTCCGCCTTCATAAACCATGCATATTTCTTACAGGTAGAAAAAGCATCTACATTTACGTTAGATAAGTCGTCTTCCTACCGATAAGGTTTGGATTTGACCAACCTTCGGGGATGTTGAAGCAAGAAAGACATAGTCTTCTGCCTTTGCGTATTCCTGCGAGAAACCTTCGAGGTTATCCAACTGAAAACATATCCGTAAGTCATGATATTAAAAAGAAAAGGGAGCAGTATGTGAGCAATACACTCACATAATTAATCGTAGACTAATACCGCGGGATGCAAATTAGATAATCCTATAAATATATAGTCGGGATAGCGCACAAGATTGGCTATTTCGAAAGATAGTTAATGTCGAAGTCGGCGTGTATTTTATAAAGGAAAGGGACGAACCAGAGCATGGTTTCCAGCCAGAATCACAAACATCAGCGCAACTATAAACGCGATCAAGCTTTAACTTCGAAAGGAGGCGGGAATAGGTATTCCTAACTTACAGATCATGAGGTAAGCTCCTTGAAAGGGAATCATTCCTCTAGAAAGAAAGATTAGTATATGGAGTGCACATTAGATGACTTCCTAAATCCTACAAATCGACAAGTGACAGCCCTCCACCCGTGTATGCTCCCATGACTTGAAATAAAGAGAACCTAATAAATCGAAGTTGAGAGATGAGGGGGTGATACTCTGTAAAGACGATCTACCAAGGTTTCTCGACCAATCGAGGCTGTGCTTGAAATACATTATCATAGTGTGTTATAGAGGATAACCATGGCGCGAATAAAATAAATGACAGAAGTTGGGTTCCAACAAAATACTTATAAAAAACGAGGTTAGTTCCTTCTTAATAATGGTTCGAAGAGACTATACCATAGGAATTAAATAGCTTAAGAAACGCAACGCGCGGTATTCTGTACCTCCAATTCGTTCGACTTGCTCATCCGAGAGTGTTTCAGTATGAAAATCAGAGTTCCTCCCAACAAATAGGTCGAAGTCCAACCAAAGTGTAGATATTTCCCTTTGAGTGATCGAAACAGGTATAGTCAGTTTGCGTTCCAATCTTCTATATGCATCAGGGGCAGTACGCTTGAAAAGTCTATGAAAGATTTGGAATGGACCAGGAAACCCTCCTAGTCCACGGTATTTCCTACTGGCTCTCGATCCTGGGATACTACAGGTACTTTTTCTACTTGACATAATCGATGTAGCTCGTCGTGGATATGGGACTCCATCTATAAGAAACCAAAGTCAACATCCTGCATGTTAACACATTGTGTTAAAGTATCAACCTCGGATGCCTGTCACTCTGTAATATTCGGCTTCTCTATGCGATGTTCCAAAAGCAAAATCAATTGCTCGGGGCCTCTGGCTTTCAGTCGGAGAGAGCATCATACTGGCAGCGCGAGGGGAGGAAGAGAACGTTCTAAGTTCAGGTAACATCGCATTGCCGTTCGTTTCCTCTGAATAATCTTCTACTGGAGACGAGATCATGGTAATACCTGGTGTTGGACCCACGATATTCACATTTGTATCATAATGTTTCTTCTCTCGATCTGGCACCTTATCTCTTTGCATTACGTTGACGGGGTCTCTGGGCGAGGAAATTGCAGCGACAAATGCAGAGCGGGTACGATGTAGGCCCGCCGGACGATGAGCCACCACATATTCACAGTGGTTTCGGAAAAAACGTCTTCGCAAATACGTATTTGAGATTCAGAGATAAAAGGCCATTCGTTTCACTCACTTTCGAACCAAAACCATCAACCATGACACCGTTGTGATATCTCCCTAGAAGTCAAGATTAATATGCTGGATTAGAAGAGAAATTTAGAATATACCAGCATCATTAAAATGTAAAGCATAACTTGTTGCCAGACAGTGATTGTCGATAGATTTATTGTGGATAGTCCAGTAACAGTCATTGCTGAATAGCATAGAAACAGTGAATCGACATAGGAGATATGAAATCGGCCATTACAAGCGAAGAAAATTCCAGAGCAAATGAGTGGAATGAATGTAAAAGCAGTCAGGTGAATCCTAAAGAATGTGCATTCTTCCAGTATGAAGTTCAGGAGTCCACCTCCTTGCACTGGATCAGGTTTTGTACCCCCTTTATTTGCTACCGTAGTGTCGCTAGAAGAATCCATAGACTTCAAACGCGCTCGATCGTAAATTCTTCTTCCAGTATAAGCGCCAACTGTTCAGGGAGAACAAAGCGCTTGGGAAGCTACAGAGTGTCAGGTGAAAGGTAGATACAAGTTGTGAAGGAAAGTCTGGAAACGTTGTTCAGGGTGGGAGCCTCGCGTCGCGTGGGATGCTGCACTGCCACAGCATCCACGTGCTCACGGAAGCAAACCTATTTTTAGTCAGTCCTTGGTCTTTCTTGTGTCCTATATTCATACGAAGAAAGGATCACTGCGTGAAGTATACGTATTGTTGTAACCCGAGTTCGCGTGGTCGCGTTTGCCTAGTTTCAACATGTAGTAACTAAATTAACCGACAGCTAGAGTAAGTAGATCCAGAGGCGAGTCCAAGCTAATCTGCCGCCGCATACAACATTTCCAACCATCTGGACAACCAAAGTCATAGAGCATGCTTTCATGTCTGACAGGACATACGTTGTGGGAACATACTGCCCTGCTCCTCATACTACATTCAGGCAGCAAGAATTGCCCACTTCAGGACAACCATCGTCCACAGTTATGGATCTAGGAGGACAGCCTTGTATCCTAGGAATGCAAATGCCGCCTTGGTCATTGCAGAAGATTTGTGCTTGAACACCTGCGATGATACATGTAATCAAGAAATAGAGCTGCAGTCTCATGTTCGATCTATCGAAAAAGGCTTCAGGACTACAAGTTTGGCGGTTACGATGGCTCGAAATATAGACAGCGACAGTTTTTCATACCTGTGGTGCTCGGAAGGATCTAAGCTACTTCGAATACAATTAGATTAATATAAGATATCCAAAGAAAGGATATTTCACCTGTTGGTTCTCTTGTTGTAGTCGAGAGAGCTGAGACGAAATGAATCACCTCGGGAGCAGCTAGTATTAACAGTTCCTGTTCCTGCTTCACCGCAATCCAACAATCTACGCTGACAAAGATTGACTAGTTTCAGTAGATTGCGCCAATTCGCCAGCCGAGAGCACCCAAAACGGGTCGAATCCCCACTAGCAGCTTCCGCATAATAGCCGACTTGTGGCTCCAGGAGCAGAGAGGGAGTCAGAATTGTTTTAGAAATTGACTACATACCTTATGTCCGAACTAAGCACCCATCATTTTTTTAAAAAAAAGGTACAGACATTTACCATACTTATGGCGATGTATAGAGACTAATCTCGCACCATCATCTTAAGTGCCTCGTCCTCCCATTATTTAAATAGCTTTTCATAAGCCAGTTCTTCACAATTGGAGCCACCCACTTAACATTATACAAGAAAGTGTCGGGGAAGGGACGTTTAGGAGAGACGCGTAGTGTACCATATTCATTATTCACGTTAAATATTCGCCGCTAAACTTCCAATGTGCCCATGCAGATGTCTTCAAAACATCTGGTTTGAGGAGTCCTGGCACGACACGTAAGGTTGTAACCAAGTATAGTCTTTCTGATAAGGTGTCGAGGACTGGAGGACATTCTGACATTCCTTTACGCAAAGGCTGGGAGAGAACTTTCTAAGGGCATAGTATTGACAATTCGGCATGATATACTGGGTCATCGAGATCTAGAGAGCCGTCCGAGTTTGTACCGTATATTACATTAGATGCAAGCGACCATAGCTGAACAAAATGGAGCCTTTGCTTATATGTTTAGCTGGGTGTAGCGGGCGTTCTTCCTCCTGATATGGCGATGATCTTTTCGTACACCGTAAACACGATGCCACCACTTAACTAGAGAGCATGTCAGATTCTTGTATTGGTCTAAAGAAAAGGAGAACTTACCACGAGACGTGCCAGACGGGGCGTTGTGCCAGTCCAGAAGCGCAAGATGCCCTCTTCAGTGAAAATCCGGTAGGCGCAGTGGAAGGAATTACGATATTGAGCGCGTGCTTCCAGTGATTGCATACGCGTCTTGATGACACTGCGAAACCGGGCAAATCAGATACACACCGGGAAGTGAATGGAAAGGACGAACTCAAGAGGCATAGTAGAGTAGACAGTAACAAGCCCGGCGATTCCTCCAATCCCGAAGGTGATTGCGCTGGGCAAGGGCTGGCCTGGGCGGGCTGTGCCTTGAACGAATTGCTTGAGGGTAGCGTAGGTTGTGAACCGGACGGCAGAATTGGCTCCTTGACGCATCATCTTTACCAAAGAATGCACACTTAGTAATCAGAATATGCGGCAACAAGGTATACTCACAACTGGGAAGAGTCCTCTATATATTCCCGTAATACCCTCCTGTCGGATGATCTCCTTAGTACCATGGATTAGGCCGCGATATTGCGGATTGGGACGCTTAGCATCGTCAATAAGCTTAGTTCTAGGTGGTATAAGCAGGCAGTATATTAGAGTTACCAGGAGCAGACTAACTTGATGGTTTCTGACGGAGTAACTGCGAAGACTGCTTCTGTCATACCAGCACCCAGCCCAGCTGTAGAGCTATGCGTCAGCGTCCCTCATAGCAACGTAGAAAAGTACAATATACCAAGTAGACTGCGTGGTGCGCTCACTTTGCCCTCGGATGAATATCAGGCATTGTTGGATGTAAGGATAGACACTGAACTCACTTCGGAATCGGCCAACTTCTGTTTGAAGAAGTCATAACTAACGAAGCGGACACCAGCCTTCGCAGAATTTCCGACGATCAAGGCTGAGCATCCCGAGTATAGGCCAGTTATGCCCTTTAACTTTAAGGTACTCTTGATAATAGCCAATGGACTTTCTCTCTGCTCAAGATTCAATTAACATGATTGGGCCTTTCATGAATGAAAAGACAGCACCTTCCCACCAAACTGAGATCGTGTCTTAACAAACTCTGTAGGATATGTCAAGAATCTGCAAGCTAAACTTGCTCAGCGAGTCAAAAATGGTAGAAATACGCATTGCTCACGCCTCAATGCCACCTGCTGTTGCACCAGCAAATCTTTATATATGGGATGTCAACAACGCCTTCATACCATGCCATTTTCTGGGAACTTACAGGGAATGTAACGGCTTTTCTCTTTGAGGGGCCATGGCTGAGTATAAGGGCTCAGGTCAGTGGGGAGGACAAGGAGAAAACCGAAGGAAGCGAGCTCGCTCCAATCCTTTCGGGAACGCTAATTTCGTTCGGGGCAAAATCTGAATTCCCACGCCTCACCTCCGCGAGCACGATGAGCACGCAAATTCGCCAAGCATTGACGTCGCGCCGAACGACTACCACGACCCTTCATCATCCGCAACTATGTCCAACGTTCTTCTCCTCAGGTCTCCCATTCAAGAGCCCACTGACCGCTATGAAGCTGCCTTCTTATTCGCTGGATACCACCCAATCTCAGTACCCGTTCTCGAAACAGTTCACATCAATCTTGACGCTCTCGAACGCATCGTTCAGGCAGAGCCTATCTCTAAGAACTACGGAGGCGTTATCCTGACGAGCAAGCGGTCGTGTGATGCTTTGGGTGCAGCACTTCAGAGCATGAAAGACCTGCCGTCAGACTACAGGACAGGTCTAGGTTGGTGAAACTCCCATACGCTGCATTTCCAGCTTTGAGAACGTTTCTAGAGGCATGGTCTTCTGTACCATTCTACGTCGTCGGCCAAGGGACTGGATCAGCACTTTCTGAACTTGCGGAAAGCTATGCGTCAATAGGTTTTAAACCCACCAACATTCGTGGTGAAGACGCGGGAACAGGCGAACGCCTTGCGCGTTTCATCGTGGAAGACTATTCTACTCGAGATAACAAACTGTTCTATCTAACTGGAGACAAGAACCGCGATACCATACCCAAGATCTTGAAAGAGGGCGGTGTCGACTTCCAGTCGCTCCAAGTCTACAATACTCAAGGCTCGTCACATTTTGAGTCCAATTTAGAGAATGCCATAGCTTCTGCAGGTGCGGTTAATCATCCTATAGCATATCCATTACTCACAGTCTTTTCGCAGTTTCAAAGGATTGGTGGATAGCATACTTTGCACCTTCTGCTGCAGAGTTTGTGACTCCTATTCTTCGGAAACACTTCGACCTTCGTGCATATCAACCGCCATCCGATTCTTCTCAAAATGGCCACCCGAAGGTCGCTGCGATAGGACCCGTGACTCTCAAATTCTTGCATGATACACTCAATCTACACGTCGAAGTGGTTCCACCTCAGCCTACGCCTGAAGATTTGGTGGACGCCATATCGATCCACGATCATAAATAGCCGAGGTCATCTCGTACTTATTCTAAACCTGCAATACGTGTATAGAACAATGCTCATATTTGACGATACATAGCCCTTCACTTTCGACATCTAGAAGAGTTAGTCGCCTATGTCTGTGTTTCCCTTTACGCTCGCCATCATCTTGCACTTGCATCATCATCGCTGTTGCATACATGGGTCACTACGAACATAATGCTAGATACGACCCAGACAGTCATGGCATTCCTATTGTACATTGAATTACTGCGTTCCCTGGAATAACAACAATCGTTATCCTTTAATGCCGCGTAAAGCTGCCGTAATTCGACTTCGCATCGCAACATCCCATCTGGAGGAGTCAACTCTCCTATTTTCACCGAACCTACTCGGAAATATTATACATTTAACAGATAAGTGCGACTGTTCTTCAAATACTATGGAGCGGGCTGACTAGTCACCACCACTTTTTTGGTAGTGGCCAAATCGCCCGAAGGGCGAAAAAAAAAAAAGAGAAAACCACAAGATTTGCCTTGTTTCATAGAAGGAAGCATAGCGAATCGACAAAGAAGATGATTTGTGCAGTTTCTGTCAAAAATGAAGGTCTTTTCGTAGCCTAAGAAAGATTTTGGCTCGGGTAAGGGTCCTACTAAATTAGGCAAGTTCTCTGACATTTGGCAGGGAATGGCCAATCTCATATGTACTTTTTTAATAACTCAGTCAGTTTTGGGTATTTTCTTAAACGCTCTAACCAATTTGTTCCTTTCATCAAAAGAAACGTTTTTGTAAGAGGAATAAGCAAAAAAGGAAATTATGGGTCAGTTATTTCAGCTGTCAAAAAGTAGCGGTGACTTGGTGACCCGCTCCATACATCAAGGCTTGGTTAAGGTAATCAATAAGTCAATCCGGTACTTAAGTGCTATACACTTCCGACATTTCTTTCAGCTGAGCTTCTAGGTATTGTTTCATCGCTACCTGTGATGGAAGAGACTGCTCTATCTGATCTGGTGAACCGCAGATCTTGTGTTTCGGCCAGGCTAACTTCTGGCATTCAGGGCCACCTAGATGTTCATATGTTAGATGTTCACTTCATCCTTCACCGAAAGAAAATAAGTCTACTCTTTGGCACTTGACACATTGTTTGAGCCTTTCAACGGCCCGTCTAGATATTCTTACAACCTACAGCTTCATACTGTCGAATAAGAGCACCGTTCCAAGCACCTATCTTCGTTGCACGTTCGATCTCGAAGTTTGATCGATTGTCGCCACTTCGCGTGACATATTTATTGACACTTTTGTTCCAAAGTATATGTATGGGCCCAATCAGCCATTTACTTCTCGTGCGCCCACTCGGTTTTTGAAGGGGGAAATTTAACACGATAAATCATGGGTTCAAGGCACGAATATCTTGCACGTAAGTGTCTATGTTGTCTCGATGATTGTATGTGCAAATGCTGGGTCAATGACCTTGTTCTCTAACATCTCCATCGCCATAAATTGTACTCCACTCATATCAACGTCACCTTCTCTCATCGAAAGCCCCTTGGTCATATCCTGAAAATCATCGCGGATCTGTGGATTTTCACTAAATATTTGCTGTAGAAATGGTGGAACAAAGCTGCCAGTGTCGAAATGCTGTGTGATACGCTTGGTCTTTGTATGCTATGTTTTAATCAGCAGAGCCTAGGCACGACTGCAGCACCGCTTGTAGATATCCTTTGAGCCATAAACGCAAAGAAAAAAAGGAGGATATGCGTGTTCTCTAGCGCCATGACAGCCTTTCAGAAGCCTTCCTGACCAGCAGGGACAGACCTGGTATGGCCGACTTTCGTCGGGAGAAAGGGCCTTCGAACGTAAAATTCTAAATGTCTAATCCTAGCAATATAATATGCTCGGAAAGCAGCTGTCAATTTCTGTTTTGACATCGCCTTCGTCCCATGTTCCAAGAAAGAGGGAATAGCCTCCCAGCGTTTTGAGAGGCATGCGCGTTGCAGCAGTGACTAGCCATTATGGCACTGATTCACGTTGATGTGTTGTTCAATGAGAATTCATGCCATACAAGTCCAACGTTTGGTTAAATTCTGAACCTCTTGAGGTGTCTCAGTATCACGATTCATCAGAGTCGTCTAAGTGAGAGTGATTCCTGCACTATCAGGCTTGTCAGGCGTAGCACCCCATCTTACCTACTCATGAACCGCAAGGATGTCACCACTCATAGTAGCCATGTGAAGACTGGCGTGTTTTGCTTCCTTAGTAAAGCCACGACGGAGTAGATTTATAACGTAAAGGATCGCATCGGGGCTTTCATTCTTGGTTTTGCAGTCTGAGAGTTAGCCCAAAGAACCATACTTTCTCTATATTTTTGCATATCCTTCGTGTGAATGAACAAAGGGAAACCATCTGACTCCGCCAACAAATCCGGTTCAACTTTTTGGATCAGTTTGGGAGGAAGATGAAGAACATTCCGGCGAGGCACGGCCGAAATTGTTCAATGGGTTGATAAGAATGACAAAGGATGCCAGCAGACATCAGCGTAGCTTGAAGGGAAGTAATTAGGCTGAGCCTGTGTGTAACGGTCGTTGAGGCTTTTAAGTTGCATTTACGGGGGCTATTTGAACGTCAAACTTTGAAAGATATTGTTTAACGCCGAAGATGAAGGAAAATATCGGCAGTTGCCGTGACCATGTTCCTTGGACCCCAGTCAGTTGTTCGCTGTCGATTTATCCTCTGCTCGCTGTTCTTGGATTTTCCGTTACGTTTTCGAGAACTCCAGTGTCTTATCAGACCCTTACACTCGTAGCATGCCATATAGACTAAGCTCTCCATGTTGGAAATACAAACCGTCTCGCGCATCGCCCGCCCTTGAATATCCACTCGAAATTCCTAATATTAGACCCACGTATTATTTAGACGAAATAGCAACGCATTTATTACTCGGATTCTGTAACGTAGATACAATTGATTAGTATGATTAATTCTACTTTTGTACATACTCCTTTTATTATTTCTCGTAGTATAAAAGGTCTCTAGATAGCGTAGAAACACCTCAGTCAATTCTTATCTGACTGAGGTGAGTTACAACTTACTTACTTATTTTGTTTCACTCTTACTGATTGTTCTCGTAGCTTTACTTTATTTTATTCCGTTAGGTATTGCTACGTCTCAATATATATTAGTCAATTCTTATCTGACTGAGCTTTACTTTATTTTATTCCGTTACTCCACATGAAAAGCACTCTTTTGCCGGCTATTGCTCAGAGCGTTAATGGACGAACAATACTTGAATGCTTGACGAGTTGTACCGAAGGCCAAAAACTTTGAACAATTTCAGCGAGCTTTCTCAAAACTCGAAGCTATTTGAAGACGCGGATTTACATCAGATCTTATTTTGTACGCCCTTATCGATGCACAGAATCCTCCTGTGCAAGCTCAGCAAGCCCTTGCGTCATCTTCTGCCTTCCCGACGCCTCCTCGCCGAGCATTCCTCCCTCAACACGTTCCTCTTCCCTTCTGCCTTCCCCCATACCAGGGACCGTCTCTGATCTTGAACCTATAGGACGTTGAAGGTTCTGCGAAGATCGATCAACACGGGTTTAAGCAACCGGATGTGAAGAGTGAAACACATACATTGGGTGGGTGACGCATATACTCATCGTTGATATTTTGCTTCGTCACAGAAGGACGCTCGACGACCTGCTCTGCCTTTTTAAAGACCTCATCAGAGCTGGCAACGCGAGGCATGACAATTGCGGGATATGAGAAATGGATGTTATGTTCAGGTATAGAACGTTTTGAGGGTGTTGGTACATTGACTTTCTAATATAGCAGCGGATAGAACATTGCGTAACGCATGATGTCAGTAGTGGTGTCTTCACTTGCCTAAGAAATGAATACGAATATCGTACCAGTGGAGACTTGAAGTCTTCGTTCCACTAACGGACGCTATTCACTGCATTCAACAGTGATCGACTGTTGAACTACTTACAGACCTTAGTTTACCGCTTGAATCCGATTGTTATTGTGATAACCTTCAGTTGAAGATGATTGTTTTCAAAGCGCCGAGTAAAGTCAAGCTTTCTGTGATTGTAACGACGCTGATAACTCGATGTTTTGATTACAGTCAACCCCAAACTCCTTAGTGTTCTGTTCCTGAGGATATGTTCGAACATTCGCATTTTTCCTATCTGGTACATAGCAAAGCTTGGGCTCACTACGAGAACAAATAGCGTTGTTTACCCCACTCTAGTCTCCGATTTGATGTCCAATGGCCTGGCGTCTGTATATGTACAGTGCTAAGGATCTCGGCCACAACTGCCAATGTCAGACGCGCATCCGAGGGGTACGGATTCAACTTCAGCGCACTACATTCCATTAAATCGCTCGTACCAAGAGTTCCAAGTCCGCTTTCTGTTGACGTCCAACCGCTCAGCATGGTCGGTTTACATAGAATTGATCCACTGCAATAATTTTCGCTGCCACTATTTATATCACGAATACCTCTTTCATGATGGACAGTGAACCTCTCTTTCGACGCTGTAACTACTGTCCTTTAGTTCTAGATCATGGCGAGTACTTTGCGGTTCCGTCTAGCCCTCATGGCTATGGGTATTAACGCGGGATACTTGCATGTTTCTCTTTCGTTTTCTGTGCCGTCTGTAAACTCAACCTATCTCGTAGATCGTTCGGATACGATGCTGCTGTCGGTGCAGTTGTCACTTTACCAGCATTCAGGCGTGATTTCCATATCACCCCGTCAAGCATGGCATCTATCTCATCCAATATTGTATCGCTGCTTTTGTGAGTACTTAGTCCTTGGCATACGCGATAGCTCTTCCTCTTACTCAATTTTTATTTAAAGCGGAGGTGCATGGTTTGGATCAATTATCTTCGCATGGCTCTCTCGTCGCATCGGCCGTCGTTACAGTTTAATGGGTGGCATCTTTATATTCCTTATTGGTGGTATAATCCAAACGGCGTGCGATGGACATCTGGGGCAGTTTTATGCCGGACGCTGTAAGTTGTACAAAAATATGCCTTATTTCCCCAGCCCACAATATAATATTACCGTTAGTTATTGCAGGTCTTGGTGTGGGCGCAGGTTAGCTTCTTTTCCTGAATGTTTTCTCGCGCCCTTTGTCTGATTCTCCTGCAATCCAGTGTCACAAATAAGTCCCACTTTTGTAGCGGAGTGTGCACCTCGCGAGCAGCGAGGACGCGCAGTAGCCATGCTAGAAATGAACTTGGCAAGTGACCAAAGTTGGCTTTCCCGTAACAGATAGATATTTAACCTTGCATGACAGGTCACAGGAGGATTCCTTTCGTACTGGATAACGTGAGTGTCGGCGTCAGCTTTTATAGATATTCTTTGTTGACTTTATAATTATAGATACGCAATGTCCATGCACGTCTCTAACGCTTCTTCGTCCCAATGTAAGCTAAACCATCTGTTGTGATTGATAATGATTCGCCGACCGTATGTTCCGTGTCCAGGGCGAATTCCGATTGCGATGCAAATAGTCCTTGGTGGAATAGCCTTCCTTTTCACCATTCCGATAAAGGAATCTCCTCGATGGCTCATCCGTACTGGGAAAGAGACGGAGGGCCTTATATCTCTCGCATACCTACGAGCAGCACCGACTGGTAACAAAGAAGTACTCCAAGAATTTGCTGAAATCAAGGCCCAGCTTAGGGACGAAGATGAAGCAGCAAAAGGATTCAGTCCCCGAGAGTTACTCTTGCCATATAATTTACGCCGCATCATTATCGCAATCTTTATGGGCTTCTGGGCCAGTTGGACTGCACATACGGCTCTTATGTTTTATGCGTAAGTAAGTTATGCTGGACAGTCTACCAGACTTTAACGACTAGATATATTATAGACCTATTATCTTTCAACAAATTGGATTCTCTGCAACAACTACGTCCTTACTCGCCAGCGGTGTGTTTGTCACGATGAAAGTATGACCCAAAACTTTTTATGACCTGTAACACGAACGTAGAACTAACTTTTTCTTAGGTTGTTTTAACTGTTATCGCAATTGCATATACTGTCCATCGGTATGGAAGAATATCAGCATTGGTGGTTGGGGCCACTATCACAGGCATTATATTCTTCGTGCGCATCATCCTCCACCCCGCATACCTTTGTATATTGATAACTTCATTTGCACAGATTCTGGCAGCCATTATGGCTACCCACCCACCCGAATTGGACGGCCGATTGAGCGCCGCAAGTAAAGCAATGATGGCTCTGATTTATTTACATGTGTACGTGAAGCTTCTAAAAAACCTTGATTAGGCTGTAATAACCCATATTTTCAGGATTGTTTATTCCCTAACCATGGGTGAAGCTTCCAGAGATTTTTATTGGAAGGAAATTGCTCACAGACAACCTTAGGTCCTTTGCCTTGGGTATATGTCAGCGAAATCTTCCCCCTTCGTATTCGGGAGTTAGGACAAATGTCTTATTCTATTTCTGTTTGTGGGTATACTTCTTATTTCAGCCCATTACCAGCTAATTATCTATGTTTCAAGGGACTGCGACATTTTCATTGACCAAGGCCTCTCCACTCATGTTTGTAAGGTAACACTCGCCGTATTGTTAATTCGATTCTTACACTTTTCATAGCGTTCGATAGGATGGAAGACATGGATAATTTGTGAGCTTCTTCGTATGAATTACACCTTTCGTCGCTGACTTTTACAATACAGTTGCAACGGTAAGTCACTGTGATATAACTGTATAAATTCATCACAAACCTTGATTGATGTGCTGTAATTTTTAGATCAATGTGTAAGCGTTTTTAACATATCTCCGTATTTAGTAACTGACACTAAGCATTATAATCTGTAGCGGAGGTTCTGTTGTTTGTTGGCTCCTCTGTCCCGAAACGAAGGGATTGTCCCTGGAAGAGTGTGTTCAGTTTTCTCTCAATTTAGTGTCTCGATTAATATATTCGATTTCAGAATCGACATTCTCTTTGGGTCCGTGTCTAATGCCAAAAGAGCTGCAAATATCGAGCACATCCTGCAAGCAGAGGGTGCAGACAAAGTTACTCGGTCCCTCTCTTCAACTTCCAGTGAGGATGGTTCCGGTAAAGATAGCGAGAAGCTCAGCATCGTATAAATTGCTAGTATCCTTTATAACATATTAGATAATCCACTTCATCTGTTTAATCAGCCTTTTCTCGTGTAACATATTCCAAATTCCATTCCAATGTTATAGCAGGAGATTACCGCTTCCATCGAATTGCGAGAGATGACGTGCTATTTTAGGCACTAGCGGGACGTTCCGGGCCTGAGAAATTACCGTTTCAAGCTTTTAACGGCGAATGCCGTAAGTTGCGACGTGCCACAGCTCTTTAGCTTTCAATACCATTTCCAACCAATTGGAACCTCAATCAAAACATTACATGAAACCCTAAATCCATAAGCGTAAGCCTGTCAATTTATCGTTCACGAAGTCACTCTAAATTTAGAGCTTGTAAACTTATTGGCAGTTTATTATGATTCGACAGTTGGTATCGACATGATACATAACTACACGGCCCCTAATTCACTTCAAGTTCCATGGTAGCCCCTCAGCGTAAAGTCAATACATCGTGTATGTAGTCAAATATCAAACTTCACGTGGTTTACGAGCAGGTATTGATGCAGAACCACCGACAGAGACCAGCTGTTATTACGAACCTAGTGACTTCTATGTTTCAATATCTACTTTTGCGCAGTTTCCGTGGACTTGGAAAATTACTCTCCTGGAGCTTGTGTAATGCTATTACTTCTCTAATTCACGTTTCATTTTTTGTACGAACCTCAGATATTCTTCACTACTTATAAGATGAATACCTACATCAACCACTAACTCTTTTAGCATTTTCACCGAGAATCTCTAAACACTGAATCATGTCGCTCATCCCACGTCTTCACCTGATCTGCATTGTTATGGGCATTAACATCGGATACATGTTTGCCTACCCATCTATTTCATCACAACCTCTACCACGAGTAACCAATTTATTTTGTCCAGGTTCATGGGATACGGTACAGGAGGAACTATCTCCGTTTTACCCTCTTTTCGAAGAGATTTTAATAGTCCTCCGGTTTTTCTTTCATCTATCGTCTCAAATCTGGTCTCCGTTGTTTTGTGAGTTCAAAAATTTTTTTTTTTTTTTTTTGGAAAGCGCTTAAAACAACGTCTCTCCTTATCATTATGCAGCGGAGGTGCTTGGATCGGCGGCTTCATCTTCGCTTTTTTATCTCGTTGCTTCGGGTATAGAAAGAGCTTGATGATTGGAACTCTGGTATTCACCCTCGGAGCTGCTATTCAAACCGCATGTAAAGGGAACTTGAGACAAATGTATGCTGGACGATATGCATCAGCTCTCTTGGTTTCTTTGGATGACTGATGCTCACTGTGTGCCTCTTACAGTCATCGCTGGCCTCGGCATAGGTGCAAGTGCGTTTATATCTCCTTACATTGAATTCTCACATCGATGTCATTCTTAAGTTGTCCAAATAAGCCTCGCTTTCACTGTCGAATGTTCACCTCCAAAATGGCGGGGTCGTGCAATGGCTATGTTAGAATTAAATTCAGCTAGTTTTCTATTGTTTCAAATTAGAGACCAAGATTTAATCTCTTGTTGCAGGTTATAGGAGGCTTTTTGTCCTATTGGATAGCGTGAGCAAAATTGTTGATATATTTAGCCCAAGAGCTGAACAAGAATTTACCATAGTTATACGACGTCCTTACACATTCCCTCGACCTCTTCTTCACAGTGCGAGTAAACATCTTATTATTTTCTAAACGTTATTTAGTCAAGCAGATAACTAGGGCGTATTCCCATCGCTGTTCAACTCATCCTCGGCGGGATTGCCTTCCTGTGCGTCCTTCCCATAAGCGAGTCTCCTAGATGGCTCATCAGCAAAGGAAATAGCACTGCTGGCCTCTCTTCTCTGGCACACCTCCGTTGTTCTCCACTTGACGACCAAGCAGTCCGGCTCGAGTTCGCGGAGATCAAAGCTCAGATAAAAGAGGAGAGCGAAGCTAAGAATGGAGTAACATTCCATGAGCTTATACTGCTATATAATCGAAAACGCTTTCTCATTGCCATATTTGTGGGGACGTGGGGGATTTGGACAGTTCAAACTGCTATATCAGTCTATGCGTGAGCCCTTTTATATTTTGAGCAGCGACGGAGCACTAGGTAAATACTGAATTCCTTGGTTTAGACTTATAATCTTTCATGAAATCGGATTCTCCCAAACTACTACTTCATTACTCGCGAGTGGAGGGTTTGCCACTATTAAGGCGAGAAGCTGCCTAAACTCAAACATACGCTATTTATTCCATAACCTCCCATCAGCTTATCGTAATGATCCTTGCAATTGGTCTTACCGTCAACCGCTTCAGCCGTATAGCTGGCATGTGCATGGGAGCTCTTATTACTGGAACTATATTCTTCGTGCGTAAACTGTTTACTTAACATGTCATTGGCGGTTTAAAACGCTGTCATTCGTTTATAGACGCCCGCTGCCATTCAGTGCACGCATCCGCCTCATCCAGAGGGTAGTCCAAGCGCAAGTAAGGCCATGATGGCACTCATTTATTTGCATGTGTATGTACGAGAGGTGCTCGAAGTCATTATTTCTAAGTTCTAACCTACCTTGTAACAGTATCGTGTTTTCCTTCACGATGGGTCATTGCTTTATTTTCACGATACAGTTATAACTACTAATCTTCTATTTTTATTCCATTGTTCAGGACCACTGGCATGAATTTACGGAAGTGAGATATTTCCTCTAAGATTACGAGAGTTTGGACAAATAACATTTGCTGTCAGTGTTCGTGAGTTATACTAGTGGTTGCTCCGCGGTCATTTAATTACTACTGTTACTATCTAATTGAACAGGGACTTCGCTCTTCATCTTAACAAAGTGGCGCCCCTCATAATTGTAAGTGGTGAATTTCGAATTTATTAGTGCACATATTCAGGGTTTGGATTACAGAATTCCATAGGATAGAAGTCTTGGCTCATATGCGAGTTTTATTTGTAGCATCATCTCACAGATAACCCTAATGACGTTGTTATACCCTTAGTCGCGGCGGTGAGCAAACGGCGGTATTTATATTCGAAGATTTTTCCTAGTAGATATTGTATATAGGTAAACTTGTAAGCACCCCCTCCCCGTTGAGAATCGGCAGGTTGATTAGTTACTACTCTACAGTGCTGGAGTTCCAATCATTTGGTTTGCTTTTCCGGAAACTAAAGGATTGACGCTCAAAGAGTACTGTTTCTCCTATCTCCCTTCTAATAATCAATAACCCCTCAACGCCACTCACAGGATAGACGTTTTGTTTGGATCAGCATCTTCGTCTAAGCGAACGGCAAATATCGAGGCTATATTGCACACCGATACCACTATAACGACGTCGACGACAACATATCGCTCTCCAAAACAGATCAACGAGACGCCTCGTCGGAGCAAAGAATCTTGCGGACCGGCCCCTCAGGTCACATAATAGCCGCGTATACATCCTCTGTAATGGAGAAAGGGGTTACTTGGTTTGAAAGCGGTGGGAGAGGATGGAAATTGATAATCGATGACTCACGATGCATGGACTATAAAGTAACCGAAGACGGCATACCACAATACTACATACTTCCTTGACGCTAGTATCAATTTCTATCATCACACTGTGTCTATGGTTGAAAACATTGGAGAATCAGTGGCTGCTTCACACTACGTATGTGACCATGATGTTCAAGCTTGAGCATCATGTCAGCCTACTAAAATTGGTAGTTGCTTTGGTATTTCATATTTCGGCTAATATTCAACTTCAAACTCATGGCGAAACCGTTTCTTTACGGAAAAATCCGGTTGAATGGTACAACAGGTGTTTACTAATAGCGGAGAGAGCGATCCCAAAACTAAATACCATCAAGGTGCTACATGATGTACGATCCGGCTGTGCTTACATTCAAGAATGAAAGGATAGCTTAATATATATAAGAAGTATGGAACCCTAGAGCGCGGAGTCCATACCTTTCTTTCTACCTTCCACACCTTATCGTCATGTTTGCCTCGTTTATTCTAGGATATTCCCATAGCTATTTATAGCTAGACAATAAAAGCATTTCCCAAGTAAATTATGTATTTGTCTTCACGGCTCCGCACGGCTAGTTTTTTCATACGTCTACGGCCATTTTCTTTCTCCAGTCTAAGTCTAATAGTCTAATAAATATTTCTCAGCAGACCCCTGTTAGAGGTTGTTCGTATGTACTTTATTACTTGTATAAGAGCCTATTAGACGACGTAAGTATCTCAGTCGGTAAGGGAACAACTGAGGTTTCTCTGCTCTGCCTAGGACCTTTTATACTACGGAAGTCTACGGAAATGAATAGGGACTTATTAAAACTATCAAACAACGGGTACCGACTGTATGCACGCAAGCCACCCGATCATCCTTATTTCGGATGCAACACTATGGCTAGAAGACCGGCGGGAGGCGGGCACATGAGTCCCTCCTCCAATAGAGCCTTCATCTTCACCTTTTGCTCCGCCACGTTAGCCACCACAATAATGATAATTAATAACAGGATACTTTATAACTGTGAGAGTAGTGATTCAACCTGCGTGCAAGGCAAACATGCTTATAGCAGCTTGATGCTGTAAAATGATCACCATAAATAGATTAGATACCGGGCCCGACCGGCCTCAAGGTCTAATGTTGATTGTTATTTAGCCTCTGACCACCACCGTCGCTGCCGTTTCTTTTCTCTTATTAACCTCAAGACTAATTATGCAGTATCTTTATGAAAATCGAAGGTCTGATCCTCGAAACAGAACAAGAAGTAGAAATGTTGGTCAACTTTCCCGAAAGTGTACGAAGGAGTCTTGTCGAAGTTGCCAACATCGCTATTACCCCTCCCCCCTGGTACGGTTATTCAGTGAACACAACCAAATAGGACCGAACATGTATCTCAACTTCTCTCGAACATCATGGTAAGGTATTAAAACTAGTAGACTCTCTTTAATGGTTCATATTTTAGGCATCTGGTAGTACCTGATGCTAGACTGGCCACCCCGATCTCTGGGCAAATACTTCCCCATGCTCTGTACAACATGATATTAATATCTATGAACGAGAGGTAGAGCCGAAATAGGAACCCCAAAACAATACACACATGTACACAGATGTCAAAGTCTATCCGTGATCACAGTTTTGTACATGTTCAGAACTTACCACTGCAAGGAAGAGACCCGGGTAGCATTATTGAAACTCCTATTTCTCCGACTTTTGACCCCACGCCTGCTCAACATGTTCACCTCATTCCCAGCCTCGTCGTTCCTGGATACCTTTTTCTGCTATATATAGCTTAAAAATGGCCCCTGGATCACCAGTTCCTCGACATATCAGAATTTTTCAACAGTGAATCCGAGATGTCCAAACTCACTTCACGGCTCCGCCTGGCCAGTATGGTTATGGGAATCAATTTTGGATATATGTTTGCTTTTTCTCCCTTCTTCCCTGAAAATACTCAAACTAACTTATTTCTGCACAGGTTCTTAGGGTATGATACCGGTATAGGAGGGGCGGTATCCGCTCTTCCCTCTTTCAGAAGGGATTTTGGCATTTCTCCCTCTAATGCTCCTTCTACAATCTCCAATATCGTCTCCATCCTCTTGTATGTGCAGTTCTGAATGCTGAATTTGAAGGAAGATGATTCTGATGTATTTCCCAACAGTGGGGGTGCGTGGTTCGGCGCCCTCATCTTCGCGTTACTCTCCCACTACATCGGCCGCAGAAAAGGCTTGATGGTTGCAACGGTGATATTTACAGTTGGTGCTATCACTCAGACTGCGTGTAAGGGAAATTTAGGGCAAATGTATGCCGGGAGATGTATGTCGCTTTTTAAAAAAAAAAGAATAACGTAGATCCGTGCTGACTCGTACGATATTTTTAACTCAGTTATTACTGGACTTGGAATCGGCGCAGGTGGGTAGACCTATAATGACTATGAAATGATACTACAAATACTATTCATTTAGTTGCGGAGATAAGCCCGACATTCACAGCTGAATGCTCGTCTCCAAAATGGCGAGGACGTGCGGTTGCTATGGTGGAAATGAATCTGGTCTGTCTCTTTATGCTAATCATCTCAAGCTTTGAGAAATGAACTATCCTAACTCCTCAATCGTAGGTTGCTGGTGGTTTGTTGTCCTATTGGATAACGTGGGCCAAGCGTTTTATAAGTGTTCTCGTACTGTTCGTTGACACAGGTCATGTAATAGCTACGCGACGTCTCTACACATCCCTCCGAGCTCTTCCTCTCAATGTGAGCATTGCGGAATTTCCGTTATGCAACATTAATTCACCTTCAACAATCCAGGGCGCATTCCAATTGCAATCCAACTCATCTTCGGTGGGATTGCCTTCTTCTGCACCCTCCCTATGAACGAATCCCCTCGATGGCTTATCAGCAAAGGCAAAGACTCCGCCGGCCTCGCTTCCTTAGCATACCTCCGCTGTACCAATCTAGATGACCCGGCTCTCCTCAACGAGTTTGCAGAGATCAAAGCCCAGGTAAAAGAAGAGATCGAGGTGGCAAAGGGGGTAACGTTCCGTGAGCTAATGCTACCTTATAACCGGAAACGCCTGTTCATCTCCACGTTTTTGGGACTGTGGGGGATTTGGACGGCGCATACTGCGTTGGTGGTTTACGCGTAAGCATTCATTTCCTTTGCTCGCATTTTGAAACTCGAATATTTGAGCAGACCCACTATTTTTCAACAAATCGGATTCTCGCAAGCTACTACATCTTTACTCGCTAGCGGCGTTTTCGCTACTCTCAAGGTCAGAATTTCTCTTACTACCACAATCATATTCAAAGTGATTCTCAAACTTTGTGTCAAGTTCGTCGTTACGATCATTGCCATTGCCCTGACCGTCGACCGGTTCGGACGCGTGGTTAGTATGTGCGTAGGCTTGATCAGTACTGGCACTATATTCTTTGTCAGTACACCGCAGCCTTATTAACCGACTTTCGTACTTACTGGGTGCGGTGGCCGGTTATATGGTAACTATTTAGTCCCTCGCTGCAATCCAAGCTACGCACCCACCTCGAGCAGAAGGCAATATAAGCGCTGCGAGCAAGGCGATGATGGCTCTCATTTACCTCCATGTGTGCGTCACAAAACCACTTGAATCGTGGATGAAAATTTAACAGCAGTTTAAAGTATAATTTACTCGTTCACAATGGGTACGTTTACCTTTTCAATCATCATAACAAGCAGCGAAGCTCGGATATTAATGGTCTATTTTTAACTTTCATCCAGGACCCATGCCATGGATCTACAGTAGCGAGATCTTCCCGCTACGCCTACGCGAAATTGGACAGATGGCATTTTCTGTCGGCACTTGTGAGTCTCTTCGCTTCAGGTTTCATTTACTTAACTCATATCGAAGTTAATGCTTCTAGGGACGGGGCTGTTTACGATTACGAAGGCGACACCGCCTGCGTTTGTGAGTGCTCTTTATTGCTTTATATGCGACTGGTATTTATATGCATGGGGTAGAATGCGATTGGGTGGAAGACTTGGCTTATATGTGAGTTCTTCTGTTAAAAAATTGGATGTTGAGAATTTATGGGCTTCGATTTTAGTTGCATCGGTAAGCAGACAGTAGGTATTCATACTTCTATGCTGACTATCGCCGTCCATTGCAGATAAACATGTAAGAGACTCATTCCCCGTGAACGGTACCCCATGAATAATTTTGAACAGTACTGGAGCACCTATTGTGTGGTTCGTCTGTCCTGAAACGAAGGGATTAACTCTCGAAGAGTGTGTATTTTTGGCATATAGATTTAAATGCAGCTAAATCTTCGAATTCTGTAGGATGGACATCGTGTTCGGATCCATCTCTACCTCCCAGCGCGCAGCAGATATTGAGGGAATACTGCGTACGGATATTGCTGTCAAGGCTACGACAGTACCATTCGCTTCATCGGCGCAGGCAGATGAAGCGCGTCACGGAAGGGATTCCGGAGAGAAGAGCACCATGATAAAGTAGGATTTTACTGGGTGGTATAATTATTTGCCATGTATTGAACTAATTGGTTCCGAAATATACTTCTATCATATCAACTCTTGAGATGGTTAGAACAGGATCGGCTTCGAGATACAGTTGAATGCGCTACCATATGATGCAGATGTGCTATCTATCGTTGTTATTACCGAACACCTTAGAGATGAAGCATGTTCGACAGCGATCTAGGATCACTTATCCAGGGGTGATAACGACTTTACAGCCTTCCCATAGAATCGCGGGATGATGTCGCGAATACCTCGAAGAATGCTGTACAAAGATGTGCCGGGCCGAGGGGTTCCAAGGACGCTAAGCTTGCCCGTATTGGGGGAAATGCGGGGTATTTGTCAGGGATGCGGTCTCGATGCGGGGGTGTTCTATTTGTGTAATTTCCACGGTATGTAACGCACTGTGACTGGCCGGCTGACTTGAGTGATTGTGAATGAATTCGCAAATCGTCTGCTTTCGTGGAACCTTATCGTTCTGTGTTGCCAACTTTTGAAAGACGCCATATCGGTGCTCCTCTTGATCAAACACCACGCCTGCTGGCAATTTTCATTCTGTACCTCACATAAAGTCCTTGGCTGGAGCCCCTTGCTCGCCTTGCCTCTTGCTGTTGTCAACCACCAAGTCTCACCTCTCCTCGTCGTCGCTCGCAACGACCAGTGCCTTTCTCTCCACCAAGCAGCAACCACAACTTCACCGCGTCCTCCTTCCATTATGGTAAGCAGCTCTGCCCAATCCAACCGCCCTCCGATCCCAGCGATCCGGACCCAGTTAGCATTCCCCACCCACACCCTGCATCTGAATCTCGAATCAACTCCGAGCTAACTCGAGTGCTTTCTCCCCCCTGCAGCCGGCCCAGGTTCAGAATCGGCCCTCAGAAACGCTTCCACGTGCACTCGACAAGTACCACGACCAAGATCCGCGCTTCACCGCGAGCAAGAACCAGCAGTACAAGTCAGAAGCCCTTCGTTTGGCGCTCGGAAGTATCCTCTCCCCCGTGAGTATGCTCTCGAACTATCCATCTTTGCCGGCTGCCTGAATGAAAGCGAACCGCCCCATTTTTTGTTTGCTTTTTGGTCTCGTTGCTGATCCCCAAGAAACGCCCGCCTCTTACGCCAAGTTCGCGATCCGGGACTGCCAGCCCTGCGCCTAGTGGTTATCCGTTCCCTGCTCAGCCGACGACAGGGTCTCCACATCAATCTACTGAAGGGAACGGGCCGACAACCGATTATCTGCATGCTCGCCATGGCCATTCGCAAACCAACGCGCATCTCTACCCGCACCCGCATACACCTTCTCGTTTAGGACGCTCAGTGAGTAGTTTCCACCCATCTCCAACAGATAACACTGATCGCCATACGCACCGTTACCCTTAGAACTCAAGTGCCAGCTCGCACCACTCTGACAGTGCCCAGTCCTCTGTTCCAGGATCACCGCACACGCCTCCGCATGCCGACGCATTCAAAGGACTTGAATCGCTACCGCCTCTACCAGAGAGTGCGATGGGAATGAAAACCGCACCTGCAGCATCGAGTGGTCATTCGACTTCGACTTTGGACGTACCACGGACAAGCCCAGGCGAACCGGACTCCAAGTCAAGTAGTGCGCCACCCTCGGGAAGCGGGACGCCACGGGCACGGTTCATCGAAACTCTGCAAGGGAAGAGTGCTTGGGATGCGTTGATTCATGGCCAGTTCTCTTCCTGATTTTCTCGCTTCGAGTCCGATGGTGTGGGGAGTTGGTTTGTTCGATTGTACGGAGAGGAAGCGTCCTTAGACGGCTGAGAGGTGGTGTTTTGGACGAGGTTTGAGGTGTTGTGTAATTTATCGTTTCCAGAACGGAGGGAGTGGAGGTTTGGAGAGGTATGTTCCTTTACGATGTCGTGCTTTTCCAGTTATGATTCCTTTTATACACTGCATTATGACGGACGTTGTTGTATCACTGGTGTGTCGAGTAATGTCGTTGTTGTTGACGTAGTTGTTGTTGTAGTATCCCACACCGCACGTATTATATCGCGGTTTCGATTCCTGTATTTTGGTGATCCTTGAGGGCACAGGAGGCGGCAGGTATGTAGTAGGAAAGGGCAGTCGCTCAAATAACAGGGAAAAAAAGAAAAAAAAAGAAAACCAAGGTGCCTAGAATCCAATTCGCCAGTAACCGCTTGCCGACATATCACGTGCAAATCGGCCGAGTTCGCGTATCTAATCGCGACGATCGCGCTCCGGCGCTCCGCCTCAAAAATTACGCCCAGGTCGCTAGCCCTTGTGCCCTTCCCGTAAAACGATCCAGCCCTCAAAGGGATCATCTGTACATCCTACCCCGCCCTATTTATCTTGATTCTTCAAATCTTGTACGGCGAAAAGATGGATGCATTCGACACGTATCAGACGCCTCTCTCCAGGTGTGTTTTGTGTTTTTTTATCTGTAGGAGGGAGGAAAGGGATTAGGAGGAAGAGAGCTGACGAAATACCCATTCGTTCGTCGACAGCCGCTATGCAAGCAAAGAGATGGCGCATTTGTTCTCCCCTGCTGTATGTCCCGTCCTTCTCTTTACATCAGCGAGATTGAACTTCCTATACTTTTGAACAGAACCGATTCTACACCTGGCGCAAATTATGGCTCAACCTCGCTATTGCTGAGAACGAACTCGGGCTGCCAATCCCCGAGAATGCGATTGAGCAGATGAAGAATAACCTTGTGCGTAGTCAGATAGCCATTCTAATTTGCTTTCTGTTTCTAATGAAAGGTTAAATGCTCTTTTTGGGTGCATGTAGGAGTTAACACCCGAGCAATTCGAGGTCGCAGCTGTAGAAGAAAAGAAGCGCCGCCATGATGTTATGGCTCATGTACATACGTTTGGAACGGTCGCGCCTGCTGCTGCTGGTATCATTCAGTGCGTTCTTCGCATCCCTATGTTCGTGTCACGGCTCTGACAAGTTCAACAGTTTGGGAGCAACATCGTGCTACGTGACTGAGTACTTTCCCCTCCTCCTCTTCTCTCACCTCCACTAACCCTTCCCCTTGCAGCAACGCTGACCTCATCTTCCTACGCACTGGTCTTGGATACCTCATCCGCTCTCTTGGAGTACTCATCTCCCGCCTCTCCGCCTTCGCCACCCAATACAAAGACCTCCCCACCCTCGGTTTCACGCATTTCCAGCCTGCCCAGCTAACCACGGTCGGCAAGCGCGCGACGCTCTGGATCCAGGAGCTCCTTTGGGATCTGAGGAACATCAAGCGCGTTAGAGACGATCTTGGTTTTAGAGGTGTGAAGGGCACCACTGGGACGCAGGCGAGCTTCTTGGCACTGTTTGATGGGGATCATGAGAAGGTGTGTTTTGCGTGGTGAGCGTAAGGAAGAGTGCTGATGGGATTTTGGGATAGGTGGACCAGCTCGACCGGCTCGTTACCAAGCTCTCTGGCTTCGAGTACGCCTATCCCGTAACTTCGCAAACATACTCTCGCAAGATCGATGCTGATGTCCTCGCTCCTCTTGCGTCGCTCGGGGCTACCGCGCACAAGATCGCAACGGACATCCGCCTCCTTGCTAACCTCAAGGTACCTCCCTCCCTTTCAACTTTGAAAAAAGACTCTTTCTAATAGAAATGAACAGGAAATCGAAGAACCCTTCGAATCCACCCAAATCGGCTCCTCCGCCATGGCCTACAAGCGGAACCCCATGCGCTCTGAGCGTGTCTGCAGTCTCGCCAGGCACCTCATGGTCCTGCACCAAAACGCCCTCATGACTTCCAGTGTGCAATGGTTCGAGCGCACTCTCGATGATAGCGCCAATCGCCGTATCACACTCCCCGAGGCGTTCCTCACCGCTGACATCGTCCTGTCGACACTCCAGAACGTCTCGGAGGGTCTGGTGGTGTACCCGATGGTCATTGCTCGTCGTATCTCGCAGGAGCTCCCGTTCATGGCTACTGAGAACGTCATCATGGCGCTTGTGAAGAAGGGTGGCGATAGGCAGGAGGCGCACGAGAAGATTCGGGTGTGTCTATCACTCTCCTCGCACCTACTTACGTACTGACATTCAACACGCATGCTTAGGTCCTCTCACATGAAGCAGCCCACCAAGTCAAACAACTCGGACTCGAGAACGACTTGATCGAGCGGATCCGCAAGGATCCTTACTTCGATCCTATCAAGGCTGAACTCGACTCGCTGCTCGAGCCTTCGAGTTTCATTGGTCGCGCACCTGAGCAAGTCGATGCGTTCTTGAAAGACTGGGTCGAGCCTGCGCTGGCGGATCCGGAGATCAAGGATGCGATTGTGAAGAGCAAGAAGGTTGAGTTGGCTGTTTGAGCTCCCCCGAGTGCTCACAAAACGTACAGCCAAATGGATTGTAAAATGGGTGGAAAGCGGAAGGAACGGAATTTAAGATAAATATAGGCAGAAGGAAGATATTAAAAATGTATGTATCAATATTATCTAGAACTGAAATATTTTAGACCTTGAAAAGCGGGTGCTCTCTTTTATCTCTCTCTGCATTAATTTAGTATTTGCTTTTCTTCTACAAGTTCCTTCAGGTTCCTTCTCACATCGGCAACGAATTCACGCCAAGCACTAGCGGCTCAACAGCTTCTCCAGCATTTGATACACGGTCACCATCGCTAAGAACTGCTGCTTCGCTTAAGTTTTCTACACTTTGAGCATTTCTGGCCACAATTGCTCAGCTTTTCTTCCGCTTCCCCGCGTTTTATTTATAACCCATAAAACGGAAGTAAAAATTCGATTGCGGACGAGCAGCATTCAAGATTTGCAGAGGTAAAAAGTGGGATGATTGCCTATTTGAGCATTTGCAGGTACGCATCACCGACGTCTGATGGGATTTTCAGGGAGAAAAATAAATTTCTTGATTTGGGAACGCAGCTGAATGTATATATCACTGTCTGTAATGTTTAGCGCTTGTAATTATGAGCATTCGAAAACATAAATGCTCTGTTATTGGGCAGAAAGCAATGGCTAGCGTTCAATAATGCGTGATGTGTAAATTGCTTATACGACATTTTCGAAACTGAAACGATAAAGCTCGGTCTTTACGTACGTAACAACGCTTAGCGTACTCCTGAGCCAGCCTGAACCGGATATGACCGTGAAATGTATGCCCCAACCGTGCTTGGCTCTCAACCACGTAGTTGGCTCTTGGCTTTGTCTGCGACGGTCATCGAGCTCCTCTTCTCACTCCTGCTGAACTACTAGCAACACATTTAGCATCGACGTTTACTCTCCCTCTGTCTCTCTCACCACCTCCATTTCATTCGTTCAATATCCCGGAGTTGCGAGTTAGAACTACATACTAATATTGCTACTAGAGGCTGCTTAAAACTAATTATCACCCAAACTCTTTCGTTGGATTTGGACGCTACACGACGTAATGAGTACACCGTATACCCAGCAATCCTCGGCGTCGGCGACAAGCCTCTTGCCTAGCCACAGCACGGCTGACCTTTCAAGAACAGGTTCCCTGGCTGGGAGCTCGCAAGGCCATGGTGGAGCGTCTTCCTCGGGACATGCTGTGAGTGGTAATCATTGTTCTTGAGTTCTTGGATGCTCATCTTTTCTTTGTGGCTGCAGAATTCCTTGGCTGAGAAGGTGAGCTAAATATTAGCGCGTCTTCTATTGAACATGATTTTGAATTGTTCTTCTCTTGTAGTATTCGTTATCTCCTTCACCTGCAACATGGGGTATGCCATTGTTGATGGGAAACCCAGAACCCGACGACTATCTGCACAACCCAGACCCTCGGAGGGATAGAAAGAACGATAGAGGAGGACACATATTCACGGCGAGGGGTATCGCAAATCTTGGATGTCTGTTCGTTCTTGCAGCAGGCATGATGATGCTTTTGTAAGTGATCTTCAAATCTTCGGTTATTAATGTGCTAAATATAAGTTTTCTTTAGTGCCGGTAAGAATCTTTTCTGACCACAATCAATGATGAGGTCACGAGCAAATCTATCCCAGGTTACCCTCTACTCAGCCATTTCACCGAGAAGAAGCAGACGACCCAAGGTGGTTTCAATCTTGGAGGAACTAATGCTACCGGACAAGTGCCCAAGATCCCTGGCAACTATGGCTTGATCGATCTGGAGACTCCTAAGGAGGCGTATACGAAGAAATCCTACATGTATCCCGACGAGGAGCTTATGCTGGTCTTCTCTGATGAATTCAACACTGATAACCGTTCGTTTTATCCTGGTGATGATCCGTATTGGGAGGCAGTCGATCTTCATTACTGGGGAACAGTAAGCTTGACTTGGATTTCTAGCTCATACGTACTGATATTCTCGTTGTCCACAGGATGATCTGGAGTGGTATGATCCCGGCCAAGGTATGCATGACGTCCATTTCTTCGAGAAATAATAGGTACATAACTATCCCTTTCAGCAACGACCTATGACGGTGCACTGCGTTTAACGTTGTCAAAAGTTCGGCCTGCCGATAACCACAATCTGACATACAGATCTGGAATGGTAAGCTAGCTTGGGTCTTCGTATATCTGCGTAGCGTTGACTGTGTTGCTGGGTGTAGATCCAGTCATGGTATTCATGATTCCTTGTGAGTTAGTACGCATATCTGACAAATGTATAGGAACAAATTCTGCTTTACTGGTGGCATTCTTGAGGGTTGGTCTTCTATTTTCGGTTCATATTGAAAACTTATTCAATTTCTTCAATAGCATCTGTTACGCTTCCTGGATCAACGCAAGTTAGGTTAGTAAGCTATTCCTTCGTGAAACACACACGTACTTATCTTTCGTTTTAGTGGACTATGGCCTGCTGTGTAAGTGAAGATGATCCGTATACATTTCGTGCACTGACAGCTAATTTAACCTCTGCAGCTGGGCAATGGGTAACCTCGGTAAGTTAACATGGCAACTGAGGTTGATGGTCTGCAGCTAAACAAAGTCATTCAGGGCGTGCTGGATTCGGAGGAAGTTTGGAGGGCCTGGTGAGTACAGCTGTCGACAGCAGTGTAAAATTTCAAACTAACAATCGATCTGAAGTGGCCTTTCAGTTACGATTCCTGCGATGTTGGTACCCTTCCCAATCAAACGTATCCAGGCACTGCTACTCCTGAAGCTGCCGTGATTAATGGCGATCCTCAGCATGGTGATGTGCTGGTAAGTCGGATGATTTCGTCAGGTAGCTTCGGCTCACTGATGCTCTCACCAGTCATACCTTCCTGGCCAGCGTCTGTGTAAGTACCACTATACTCAAGCATATAGCATCGTGCTTATCAGAAACCAATCTAGCTGCTTGTACTTGCGCTGGCGAATCTCATCCAGGTCCGATGCGCCCGGACGGCAGTTATGTTGGGCGAGCTGCTCCTGAAATTGACATGTTCGAGGCTACTGTTGCTGATGGTATTGGGGAGGTGTCGTTATCAGCGCAATGGGCACCTTATAATGCGAGTTTCTCTTTTTCCATTTCTGATGTAAGAAGCTGACCAGGAGTGACTAGGCTGGTTACAACTGGCTGAATACGACCGATAACGTTGCGTATAACGATGGCACTACTCACCTGAATGCATATAAAGGAGGTAAGTGCTTCGTAAAGCATGTCGATATTTGGCTTACGAGCTTTCCAGGGGCTTATCAACAAACTACAAGTGGTCTAGCTGTTACGAACCAGAACTGTTACGAGCTTGGTGGTACTGGCTGTTTCGCAACATATGCATTCGAGTATAAGCCTGGGTATGTGTGAATCTTTAGCTGGCATTTATTGACTAATTCGAAGATATACAGCTTCGATGACGCCTATATCACTTGGGTTAATGACGGCAAACAAGCTTGGACGCTCTATTCTGCCGGTATGGGACCTGATTCCAAGACGGAGATCAGTGCTCGTCCCATCCCATTAGAACCTATGGTAAATGTCGAGTTAACTCGGAAACGTGGTGTGAAGGCTAACTTACTCATGAACAGTACATCATTGCCAATCTTGGATTTTCGCACAACTTCGGTTTCATCGATTTTGAGCGTATCGCATTCCCAGCCGTGATGAGCATAGATTGGATCCGGGTCTACCAGAGGAAGGATTCTGTAAACATGAACTGCGATCCAAAGGAATATCCAACGGCGGAGTATATCGAAACGTACGTAGTTCCTTCTCAAGCTGAATACCTGACTGAGTTACATTATACAGATATAAAAAAATCTACACAAACCCAAATATAACCACCTGGGAGCAAGCCGAGCAGCCATGGCCGAAGAACCGTCTTAAAGACAAATGCTAGGCCAGCCTATTCGACGGAAAGGGTACGGGTGCCCTTCAAGCTCATTTCTCTAGATACCACTCGACCATTTGATGGATCTACAGCAAGCACCGTGGGCCTTTCATAATCTATCATCACCAATTTAGTAGCGTCTGTTTATATATCTTTCACTCACTAGCATTACGAGCCGAAGCAGGATTATCTTGTGTTCGTGAACTAGCCATTAACTAGCCATTATTACCATCGGAATTCCGGAAGCTGCATCAACATACCCTAGACTTTCTGCATATATGTTTCATATCTACATCCATCTATTACGCACATGGATCCTAGCTGTCAATACTTCATATCTGTCAATAGATATACCACTTTGTCAGTCCTAAGCAAGTCAATTCGCAAGTTCGCAAGAGTGCACATACGGTTGTTGACAGTTGTGGACTATGAACACGACTTACGCTACTTCTTGCACTGCCACTAGTTTGGTTGTAGCCACCATCGCCACGACTCTCAAGTCGTCGTTTATACTCCTTCTAGCTAATATCCACTCAACACTCTGTCCGTAGCAACACATGGCACCTGAGGGTCCTCAGCTGTTAAAGGCCTTCAAGCAGTGTCAAGACGCCAGTCCTAAGTGAAAGTGATTGACATGCGTCGGACACTGTCACCAGGAAGATTAGCACGGTAGTTCTGTTGGGCAGTTTCAGATGAGTTGCAAGTATATTTTATTTGTCGGGAAGGTCGACTTTTGTCGCGCGAAGGCGGATACATTGATGTGAATATGTGGAGATGGATGGGACAACAAGGGTGGTCAGTGCCTGTATTATCCTGCTTCCGTCGAACGATCACTAACCTCCTGTGAACACAGCATCCCTTGTTTTTCTCTTTTTATCAATAACTGCATGTTACTCGTATATTTCTGCAATCCAATCACATTTCGTCTACATCCACTAAGCATATGGAATCTTTGACTTTCACCGCCCACGTCAACACTTCAATCTAACACTGGCAACTTCGTTAGCTTCGACTTCATCACGCTCAAGCGTTATAATTGACATGGCCATCTGGGCGCTCATTCATAGGCTGAGCAAAGCCAAGCCAATCTTCCTGCATAGGGACGAACAATAAAACGCCTTATTTGGTGCCTTGCGGCGCTCTATGTCTGATATTCGTCGAAGATGTTGGAAAGAAGGTATCAAAATTCGAAAAAATGCCACAAATCCTTATCTCTTGTTCAAGGTTTCCTCTCACTTCCGCACCACCCCCTAATTTTCTGTTTTCTTATTCGCCTGCTCCGCGCCATTCGTTTTGTCGAACACCTCCAGGAGCATGGCATCTTCAACCATGAGCAATCCTTTGCGCCAACCAGCATCTCCCTCGACTACAAATCTTCTCTCCAGTTATCCATCCGTACGTTCAGGATCGATACCTGGACCCGGACGAACAACCCAACCCCCGACCCCCGCCAATCCTTTGAGGCATGCAGGATTTAGACCTATCAATGTTGGGCATCAGAACGCTGCCGCCATTGCTCCAAAGAAATCACACGATTCGCTATCGGAGAAGGTGCGTTATATCTCATTATGTGTGTTCTTTCGGATGACTTGACGTCGGTTTGAACCAGTACTCGCTTTCACCCTCGCCTGCTTCATGGGGGATGCCTCTACACATGAATATACGCGAAGAGGATGATGATCTTCATAATCCAGACCCCCGTAGAGATAGACAAAACGACAGAGGAGGACACATTTTCACACCTAGAGGTTTGGCAAATCTTGGGTGCGTAGCGCTTCTTGTTGGAGGAATGTTGATGCTTTTGTGAGTCGCTCCTTTTTTTTAAAATATATTTCAGGCACGACGGCTAATCCCTCATTCACAGTGCTGGTATGTGCTAATCCGCATGCTATGATTCCTTCTCGAAAACTCTGTTATGACAGGCTACCCTATTTTGACCCACTTCACGGAAAAGAAGCAAACTAATCAAGGAGGATTCAATCTTGGGGGCACAAACGCGACGGGCCAAGTTCCTGACATGCCCGGAAATCGAGGCCTCATCGACCCGGACACCCCAAAATCAGTATATACGAAGACGTCGTATACGTACCCTGATGAAGAACTTGTATTAGTATTTTCCGATGAATTCAACACCGATGGAAGATCCTTTTACCCTGGTGACGATCCATACTGGGAAGGGGTGGATCTTCATTACTGGGGGACGGTTAGTATATATCTTTCCTTTGACTATATCCGCTGACTAAGTTTATTGTTTACAGGAAGATTTAGAATGGTACGATCCTGGTCAAGGTAATAACCGCTCGTGTCTTGTGGTGAACAAACTATTAACGCGGTCGTATTCAGCGACGACCGAGGGGGGAGCCTTGCGGATTAAGCTTGAGCAGGTGGCGAGAGAAGACAACCATAATCTTACTTTTCGATCTGCAATGGTAAGTTTATTATGGCTCTATGTTTTGACTATCCATTCATTTCATCATCAGGTTCAGACTTGGTAATTAGTGCTTGCGAAACTTCTGTCTTCACAATCTAATATAGTGATCAGGAATAAATTCTGTTTTACTGGTGGTATATTGGAAGGTAAATTGCTTTCATGGTTTCTTAATTCTTTCATTCCTTAATAACTTGTAAACAGCGGCTGTCACGCTGCCCGGATCGCCGAAAATCAGGTAGGCATATTTGAGCCCTATTTGATACCGTATTCCTCAACTTTCTGCCTCTCGATAGTGGTTTCTGGCCAGCTGTGTAAGTCACATGGTTCATAATCCCCGGATGAAGAATATCATTGACCCTCGTCACCAGCTGGGCAATGGGTAACCTAGGTGGGTAAAGGCGTATTTCACGGTTCGCAATGGGCTAAGACTTTGTTAGGTCGAGCAGGCTTTGGTGGAAGCGTTGAAGGTCTTGTACGTATCTACTGTTCTCGTTCCACTATGACGTCTATGTTAAAGTCTATACCCAGTGGCCATACACATATGATGCATGTGATGTTGGCACGCTTCCAAACCAAACGTACCCCGGAACATCCTTGCCTGTTGATGCCATGACGGGCGGTGATCCAGAACACGACGGTGAACTGGTATGTAGTCTACATTACTTTCTGGATATGTTAATTCACGTCCTCCGAAAGTCGTTCCTCCCAGGTCAACGTCTATGTGCGTTTTTCTGCATTCAGCGAGCTGTCTATAGCTAATGGACCTCTTAGCGGCATGCACTTGTCCTGGAGAGTCACATCCAGGACCGATGCGAAAGGATGGCAGTTATGTCGGTCGTTCCGCTCCTGAAATTGATGTTCTTGAAGCTATCGTGACTGATGGTGTAGGAGAGGTCAGTACTGATTGCTACTAGCTCCATGTTCGTTGTTGAACCTGAATAGGTATCATTATCTGCACAATGGGCACCCTTCAATGTATGTTTTCTCTGACCACGGAGGCAGCGATCTATTTATTTCTTTCAGGCCGAGTACAATTTCATTAATACAAGTGACACTGTGACGTTTTATGATTCAACTACGAAGCTCAATGGGTATCACGGAGGTTAGTGGAGTCTACTCTACAGTCTTCATTTACCTCTGACTCCCTATCTAGGCGCCTTCCAGCAGACGACAAGTGGTCTTGCACCCACAAATCAAGACTGCTACGAACTCTCTACTGGGTGCTTCGCCATCTACGCGTTTGAGTATAGACCTGGGTATGTTCCCCATCTATTAATATTAGTCGTCCTCTTACGATTTACTTTGTATAGGTTTGATGATGGCTACATATCCTGGATTAACGATGGGAAACAAGCGTGGTCCATCTTCTCTAGTGCGTTTGCTGCCGATTCTCGCTCAGAGATCAGCGCTCGTCCAGTCTCTCAGGAACCAATGGTAATGGAGACTCTTTGAGCGACTATGCAAGATTACTGATATTATATATCAGTACATCATAGCAAACTTGGGCTTCTCACCCAAGTTTGGTACTATCGACTTAGACATTTTGGATTTCCCGGCTACAATGAGCATCGATTATATTCGAGTGTATCAACGGAAGGATGCAATCAACACCAACTGCGACCCACAAAACTACCCTACCGCGCAGTACATTGAAACGTTCGTAATAGTTCTCGTCATTCTACCATTTCACATTACTGAATGATTGTCTGCAGCTACAAAAAGGTATACACCAATAATAACATTACAACGTGGAAAGATGCCAACGAACCCTGGCCGAAGAATCGTTTGAAGGATACATGCTGAGCAAAGCTGAATCTGCGTCTATGATTGTGGACTTCTGTCCTCCCATTCAGATAGGCTTGTGCTCCAGGCATTTCTCCAAGTTTTGTCCAACCATCTCGGCTCCGCAAATCTTGAGGTTGTCGACCTATATTTATCGTTCTATTTACAGCGCCGATTCGCATGTTGTTGTACATACCACTACTCACAATCCTGTAGATTGTATGTAATCTATTTTGAGTACCATATGGCTTCCGTCAGGCACTCCACATAACCCAATGAGAATGTTCTCGTACTCCTCCCCCGTGCTTTATACCACTACCACGATGAAGTCTACTTTCCAGTGGCTCGTAATATCCTCTTGGCTGTTTGCACTTTCTACAGCCCAAATAACTTATACGATTGAACCAATTAGTCCATCATCAGATAGTTCAACCACTAGTGGCACACATAGTCTAAGCATAGTTCGTCCCAGTGGTATACCTCAGTAAGTGCTTTTCCAGCAAAGAGGGGCGAGGATGCCATCCTGATAATGAATTCATTAGCACTGCCACAACCGACCCATTCTCTTCTCTACCGCCCCCACCTTCGACGACGCTCTCGACACCATCCGACTCTGTGACGCCAATTGGCCCAATAACAACTGGAATCCCTAATTCAGTCTCGACTGCCTCCGGTGTGTCCTCCGCCCTCTCAAGCAGTGCCTCTGCTGGTGTGAGCAGCGGTGTGTTCTCGTCTGTCTCTGCTGCTATCAGTAGTGCTCTGGCGAATTCGACAGCCTCTACAACTGCTGCCGGGAATAGCGGAAACTCTTTAGAATTCGGGAATAAATTATTCTATCTCGGGGCTGCGTTCATGGGAGTTACCCTGGGGTATGAGCTGATTCTTTAGTTCATCGGTGAAGCAAGTTGTTGCGTGAGTACCACTCTATGGCGGATGCAAATTGCTGTTAGCTGAAATTTCACCGTCATAGGATTATGGAGGTTCATACTACCTGTACGTATAGCTAGGATTAATCATATTCTGGACGACTTTCTTATCTCATCATCTACAACTTACTCGGGCAGCTCGACTTGTGAATCGTTCTTTTTAGCTCCAGAACCTCATCTCTCACTCTTTGAACGCGGTACCACAAGTAGCATGAAAGGAAATATTTGATTGTTGAGAATAGTAGCTGTCTCTCTGACGGTGTTATTGCGACTTTACGGGATCGAATCGTTTTCGTGGTATGGCATCTCTCAGACTTTATAGATGGAACCAGATGTTCATGTCGAATAATTCCTTAAATCCGCTCATAAGGTTCTGATGATACAGGAATGTATCCCCAAGTTGGACATGGCAAGGCGTTGTCATGCTTCGTACCCTATAAATAACACCATGTTGATCACACATCATCAGGTGGCTCCGAAGGCACGAACGATGAACGAATCGGTGACAGAATGTATGCACCATCATTCAAATAAGAGCCACTCTCACGTCGTACAATTTTAGTTTGGGCGCTGATTACAGTCGTTTCTGTAGCTGCAGCAGCGGGGTCCAAGGCAGTTAACCATGAAGCATCTCACAAGTAGACGAGCTTTGCCAGGAAACATTGCATACGGCCACGCCCATCTTCCTGACTACTTGAGGCAATACAAATCTCTATTTTGAACGTAAAGAAGGTCGACAGTTGACGTTATTCTAGAACCTTCCTTCTTTGCATGCGGCGACCTATTTCCGATCTTCTTTGGTATGCAGAAGCCAGGGGTAGCCTATGTGGAAAAGGTATTAATGAAACCACTTCTCCATGTGCCAAATCTCTGATCAACACCTTCGCCATCATAATTTCGCCCTTTCACGTGGATCAGAATTATCCGTGTTACTATAAAACCTTTACCACTCAAACTCCTTCAGACACCCAGGTCGTCACAAGTACACTCCTACTCACTCATCATGAAGTTTTCTGCTGCATTCTCTGTTTTGGCCCTGGCACTTGGTGCATATGCCCAGTCATCGTCTGCTAGTCGCAGCTCCTCTGCTAGTGTTCCGTCAGGTGTTGCTTCTGCCTCATCGTGAGTAGCCTCCAGACGTAGTCATTTTAAATGATTTTTATAATATTGATTTTCCTGACGCATATAGTGCCTTTGCAAGCGCTGCCTCCTCTGCAGTGTCTTCGGCCATCTCTGCCGCATCTTCTGCAGTGTCCTCTGCCGCGTCCTCTGCAACATCGGCGGCATCATCCGCATCCTCTGCCGCGTCTGCCTCCCATGCCTCTTCTGCTTCCTCTGCTTCCTCCGCCTCCTCTGCCTCCGCTGCCTCGTCCGCCAGTTCGGGCAGTCCTTCTGCTACTGGCAACGCAGCTTTTGTAGCCAGTGTTGGTTCGGAGGGTGTTGTCGCCGGTGTCCTGGCTGGTCTTGCTGCCATTCTGCTTTAGGCTTGAAAGCATGAGTGAGTGTATAGATACCTTTCTTCTTGCCGTATATCTAACTCGACTTGTGTAAAGCTCTATTTTTCTTGGGTTGGGTTGGACAATGGACTTTCAAAATTATATCAACGTATACCCACGACATTTGTTCATAGTCCACACTAATTGAGATAAATGTGTTATTTCCATGATCAATGAAGTACTAAGTACGCATAGTTAAAATACAAGGGTGAATAGTTTGCGTAACAACCAAGGCGAAACGTTTCATGTGGTGTACAGATGAATTAACAGCACCCAAAAATATATTCAGATGCCTACCATGCCACAGTGTATTCACGAGGCTGATGGAAAGATGTAACTTGGATGCAGCTACTTGTCATCGTCGTCATCATTATGGCGACTTGCAGCCCGTTTATTGTTACCATCTTTCTTCGCCGGAGCCATGCCGAACAGCTAAAGAAAGCCAATGAGCGAAATGATCGGTACTAAGGACGGAAATGCCATACATATTTAATATCTTTAACGCTCAGTTTATGAAGTTTGGCGCCGGTTCCTTCTCCGAGGGCCGCCTCTGCAAGGCCTAGAGGGAGGTACTCAACATTAGTGACAGAAACCACTGGAGTAAAGAGAAGTACGCACCAACTTTAACATCTTGTAGTCTCAGCATACTGATATGAACAGTAAGACTACAGGAAACAGGTAGAACAATTTTCAGCCGCACCGTTCTTCGATAGTATTTTCAACGACAAGACGCTTGACATACACAGGCTTGTCTTGACCAATCCTGTGACATCTGCACAGAAGTGGAATATGAGTTAGTTATACAATAGACAGCTTAAAATCAGCCAGAACTTGCCTGTCATACGCTTGTGATTCGGCAGCGTAGTTCCAGGAGAGATCCATACTATAAGATTTATATGTTAGACGTAAATTTCGAAGAGAAATAGTTCGCGTACTTGATAATGCGGTTGGCAGAGACCAAATTTAGACTATGCGATAGCATCAGTAACAACTGTCTATTAACGGTCTGAGAAGACTTACCCGACACTTCCACACTTCGTACTACGAGTTCTGGTATGAGTACATGGAGGCTGAGGTGATGTCGCTTGCAATCATACCTGATAAGAATGACTTTTGGACCGCCTACCTTCTTAAACTGAGCGAGAACATTGTCTCTGCTCTCCCTTCCCATCTTTCCGTCAAATCGCAGGGATCTAATCCCATGACGAGAGAAGAGAATCTCGATCAAATCGAGCATAGAAGTCCCTGGATGAAGAGTTAGTTGTGTAGCATGCTATCTAAGGCACTATCCCAACTCACATTGAGAGTAGCAAATGGTCTTTTCCCCAGTGGATTCCCACTCTTTCAGATAGTCAATTAGCGCCAGCATTTTTGCGCTGGGTTCAAGGTCATCATCGCCTTTCCGCCAGGTTGCAAAGACTGCATCAGAAGGTCTGTCTTTATTCTGTGAGTGCTTCGGAATTTCTATATCAGAATCATCGTTCTCCTCCTTCGTTATGGGTGCGGATATATCGTCCATAGTTATGTCAATGAGATCATCCTAATAAGTAGAACTTTCAGTATGATTCTGCCAATGGACAGATAAAGACCAACTGGTGAGTTCTTCCTTTGGCGCTTTTTCGGCCGCTCTTCGAAAATAGCTGAAACATCAGGGAGATCGTCGTCTGAATCGTCCAGACCACGCTCCTCAAGCGATTTCACTGGAGAAGGTAACGGTGAGCGCATCTGCACATCGCCATCCCTTCCTCTTGCCTTTCCTCTGTTTGCCTGGCGCTTTGATCGAGCATGGTTCGTAAGTTCTTCATCGCTGGGTTCAAATGCACTGGCTTTGAATATTCTGGACGGCCCGAGGTCCATCATCTTCCTGCATGTAGGGCCTATTCACGTATCCTTCGTTAACAGGAAGCGTAAACAGTGAATAGACTACTCACAAGGTCGATAGCCCTTTGCAACTGCAGTCTCGTACTCTTTTTCGATAGCAAGATTCTCCATCTCGCTGCCATGTCCACTACCAAAAAAAGTTATCACCAATCATCCACAGTTTAATATGGTTTCATCGTACAATATACCATCGTGTACAATGGGCGAGTTGCTAAGCTCCAATGTGCAATCTGGACAAAAGAGTAGGTACAGGAATGTTGAAGATACATTCAATCACACGTACCGAAACATATTTCATGTCCACATGCTAAGATACGCCCGCTGTCCCCGACAAATACTGATTAGTGTTTAGTCATGGTGGATGTTAGATATAGACATGCAAAGAACGAAGTAGTGACCAACCATCTTGGCATACGGGACAACTCGCCTGAGAAGCATCATCTTCATCGGAGAAATCTAATAACTCGGACGCGGCAGCGCGAAGCAGAAACCTAACGCCGATGTCAGTTGTGTCGATACAATGTAGGCATCGAGATAATACCTTTTCTTCAGCTAAACATTAAATAGGGATATTAAGATCCCTGAATGATGATCACATCTTCGATAGAACGTACATCTGCAACCCACGATGCGCCCATCACCTTCTTTGCACGTCCTAGTTCCTTGTCGCTGTCGCTTGCAACTAATAAAGTCGGGTCTTCATAGTCGTTCGCCAGCGTCTGGGGAAGAAACAGATATATCCTACATTTCACCTCGCATGAATACCTGACACTTACCAGTATAAGATTAGGATGGCAGCAGAGCTGCCTAAGTCGTAATATCATGACCTGATGGTAGAGGACCTCAACGCCATACACCCTCCAAGTATCGGACATCACGCACCAACACAGCTGCATGACTATTTGGTATTAACGGTAAGCAATTGGCATCACGAAGTTACAAGTACGCACAATTTCAAGAGAGTTCGCTCTCTGATGAACTTGTTCAAACGGACCTTTGTTGACTTCTCAAACGAATCATACAACTGTAGCAATGTTAAGGTATGTATGACTTAGAGACAAGTCACTCACATCACGCTCTTCAGGGGAGAATTTGAGGGTGACTAGTTCTATTTCTTTGGGAGGAAGCTGTAGAATGGGCTGTCCTTCAAGCGTAGAGTCTTTTGTCCGACGCAATAAGATAGGCTTCAAAATAGCCTGAGCACGAGATCCTAGTACAAAACATCAGGCTGTGAAGAAAGCGAGTAGGTTCATATCTGACATACCTGCGAGAGGAGCATCTTCGAATTGGACTGTAGCCTATATAGTAAAATGTATGTTTTGGTATCCAAGACAGTATCAAGCGGGAAATATATCGCACCACGCGCTCATTGAAGTAGTTCCAGTCATTCCAAGGTCGGAACCGCCCAAATCGAAGGAGTCCATAAATATCAGCTCTGTTCAGGCTGTGAGTCAATACGTATCCTAGTGTGACCATACAGTAGTTGGTTACAGTGTATTAGTTACTGGCGTTCCAGTAAGCATCCAGCGATACTTTGCTTTAACATACGCCAAACTAATGCTGGCACGAGTAGACCTGACAAAGAGCATTTAGCTTGGACTAAGGATAAAGATAAGATGGTGTAGGTACCTATTCCTGATGAATTGAGCTTCATCCGCAATGACACGGAAGAATTTCATCTTTGTAAGCACTCCTCTGCATGGGTTATTGTTAACCTAGCACTGAGTCGAACGAGGAGCACTTTACCCGTTGTCCGCTAGCCATGCAGCCTCTTCGTCCGGTTCTACGTCTTTGGGAATGCTGAAATCCAAGCTCAAAGTTTGATATGATGTAACAATAACCTAGCAACGACCGTGTCAACAATTAATTCTACAACGAAGGAATAAACCTACATCTTTCGACTTCACATCCGATGCTTTCTGGTGACGAGTCTAGTTGAGTCATCGAAGAGAAAGAAAGACGACGAAAGTCCACCTTTAGCTTATCACGTCCATGATGAACGTGGACCGTAAAAAGACCGTTGGTCTTCGTATCAATCTCATCCTTCCACTAAAACCGAGTATAAAACCGGATTCTTAACAAGAGTATGTAATAAACCACCTGTTGTAGAAGAGCAGCCGGGACGACAATGAGCGTTGTACGAACATCATCATCAAGACTCGGCATATTCATTGCCATTGTGGCAATCATTTGAACAGTTTTACCTACAAATCGTTAAGGTAAATTCCGTCGTTTGAATACTACGAGATACACACCAAGACCCATATCATCACTGTCAAGGCGGATTCCGGTCAGGGCATGAATGGTAGAAGGACCTAACACATACGCTAATATTCCTCCTTTATCGATACTCTTCTCTTTTTCCAGCATCCTGCGTATCAATTACGGTCGATACATAAGCCTTCTCTTTGTTATAGATAGCGACATACCAAGCTACTCCAATCGCTTGATGACTTAAGAGCCTAACTTCAAGACCAGGAAGTAGATCCTTCAGACTGCAATGACATCTCAAAGTCAGTGGACGACACTAATCTGTTGGGTAGCTCTCACTCTCTAAGCCCAAGTTTTGCCATCGCAGCTTTGACCGTAAGGCCATGGCTAAGGTTATCTATGGACTTGGTCACAAACTCCGCCAAACTATATGGGGTCACCATATGGGTAAACGAACATGGAAACCTTGAACGACCGCGGCGTACCGTTGCTGTTGATCCGGCCCTCCAATATCAATGCTTCGCAGAGGGGTCTCTTGGTCGTAATTGAGTCGGAACCCTCCTCCACCAATTCCACCAGAAGCTTTTCTGGGAGTTTGAGAGTGTAGTCCAGATAGTAAATCGGCGTCATTGTCTACCATAGCGTTCGTTGGTTCGGTGTCGAACGTAACTCAATGCAATCGAACAACTCACTGGCAGCTACATTCAACGAAATTCTCTGCATATTTCTCGCTGTTTCTAGCTCTCTCCTCGCTTCTGAAATAGGATTGGGTTCAAAGTAGTCTGGTATAGCTCGAGATTTGTTTTGGAGAGGGTTTCGTCTAGGGGGTGTTTGTTGGGACGAAAATTGTTCAGGCTCCTCTCCAGTTGAGCCCAAGAAAGAGCTATCTAATGCGTCCAATAAGCTGGACGACTTATTTGACACGTTATTCGCCATTGTTGAGAGAGAAGACACGGCGTTCTTTGTGTTGATGGAAGCAGTTTACAATTGAAAGAGCAGTAGAGATCTTTATACTCGTGATAAATACCAGTAAACACGTGGCTGTGCATAACGCGTCGCGTCGCGCTCATTACAGCTAATTCGGAAACGATACACACCAGATTTCACATTCATTCGTTGTAGAAATTGTGTTTACTGCTGGAGCTAAAACAAAGGTGCTCCACCTAATTTAGCCTAGTCTAAAACTATTTGCTAGCGCCCATTCGTAGCGGTATCATACTACGGCTAGATGCAACTGCTGCTGAGTGGCAGAAACCGTCTCTAACGCCATTGCGAGGTGCTGAGAGTAGATCCTCTCTTTAAAACAGACACGATAGATACTATAGAAGTCGCAATAAATTGATGAACGAAGCAACACCAACAAGGAGCGATACAATATAGAAGCTGGGCGCTAGTATTTAGTTGATGGTTTTAGTTAAACTTGGAATTAAGTTAAAAACCATTTCTACAGCGAATGAAAGTGACTCTGGTCTACATATCATTTTCGAATTAGCTGTAAAAGCATAAGCGAGCCCGATGTTTTCGGAAAACTTGAACTTTGGAGATTCTACACACAGATAAAACTAAACCTAAGTAGATATTCAGCGAATCGTACTACTTACATTGTATTGGCAAGGAGTATTGGTCGCGATTAGTGGAAGCTGAACAAGTCGTTGAATACTTCTTGCTGAACATGACACCGTACGGATGAGGGGAGTCCATCGACATATATTCAAAGATATTTTTAACAAAACAACAAACACGATATCTAATAAGTAGCAATCGAGGAAACAGGCGTGCTTTTTTTAAAAATTTTATGCCTACCGAGAGGAGCACATCGATCCAAGGAGAAAACACACTGCTAGTGATACAGAGAGTTGAGACGATGAGAAGAATTCGACATATCATTGAAGTTCATTGAGGTTGCTGTCACTGAGTGTTCATCCATCACACATTAAAACCTAGCTTAGACCCGAGTGCGCGAATCCCCATGACGGCGAGGCACGATAGCTGAACGAGACGTTCCTCGCTCCTGAGATCCATGCCTGCGAGACTCGAGTGCGCGGCCACGGTTGCGAGAAGCCCCACGTTCGCCAGAGCCATGGCGGCGGGGGACGATGGCAGAACGAGAGGTGCCTCGCTCCTGGGAGCCATGTCGGCGAGCTTCAAGCTCACGACCACGGTTGCGGGAGTTACCACGTTCACCAGAGCCGTGTCGGCGGGGAACTACAGCAGAGCGAGAAGTACCTCGCTCCTGAGATCCATGCCTGCGTGCCTCCAACTCGCGGCCACGGTTGCGGGAAGCGCCCCGTTCGCCGGAGCCATGGCGGCGGGGAACGACAGCAGAACGAGAAGTGCCGCGCTCCTGAGAGCCGTGGCGACGGGGTACGATGGCAGAACGGGATGAGCCCCGCTCTCGAGAATCTCCATGTCGGCGAGCCTCGAGCTCTCGTCCGCGGTTGCGGGAGCCATTCCTCTCTCCAGAACCGTGGCGGCGAGGAACGATAGCAGAACGAGACGAGCCTCGCTCCCGAGAGTCTCCGTGGCGGCGAGCCTCAAG